>JAMXBD010000612.1:0-600000 GCA_024138025.1 Combretum micranthum
CTCAAGCACAACCAATATTGACCATTTGGATGTCCCTGTACTTCTTTCTGACTTCTCAAAATTACTTCAATCTAGCAAGAACACTATTGATACATGGTTACTTGTATCCAACCATGTGGCTTTCTAATCTTCAATATTAGCTACACTACCACTTCTCTTGACTATGTATTTTCTTAACCATGAACATGGGGAATACATAGGATGTACACAAGCCTATGTTTTTCTCATCTTCCTATTTTATTCATTTTCTTCATCAAGCTTGGCTAAATCCTCTCTTAAAGCTCAAATATCATTTCAAACTCCTGAAATCAAAATTTAACCAAATTAAGTATCAACTTCTTGTTATTGACTATCAAAATATGTCAAATATAGTCTGAATTTCTTTTTATATAAAGATTAATTCTCACTTGTCAAATTCCTCCACACTTAAACATTTGCTTGTCTTCAAGCAAATAGTTAACCATAAAATCAATAAGGACAAAATAAATCCTCTTAATAACCATACTACTTAAGAAACCAATCATTCATCTCACTTAGATCACATTAAAGCCCAATTTTTTGTCTTTTCATTCAATGTATTCATATCAGCCTCCACAACTTAAATATTCTTTTATATTTCACTAACTTTATCTAATCATTACACTAAAGATACTACTAGACTTCAAAAATTAATCTAAGTAAATCAAAATATTACCCTCATAATTTAAAAAAAATATTAAAGTAAAAATCTAATACAATATTAATTAAGAAGATTAAGATTCAAAAATCAAGACTTAAATATATTACATCCATTTATCTCCTAGATTTTCCCTCTATTTTTTTTTCTTTTTCCATAGGGAGCTTTAGGAACATTTTTCTTAATAGTTGATAGCAATGGACGAATCATGCTCTTTAGACGTACTAAGACCTGTCCTTAGCAACCAATTTTAATTTTCTTTTCCTTTATAGTCCCCTTTATATTTTATTCCATATACATCTACATATATACTATATTTTGCTTTTATTTTTTTGCAAAGAAGGAATAAAGAATGATCACTAAGAGATAATATTCATTTGTTTTTCAATTAGAGATTATGGAAGCTCAAAATTATACAAGGAATGTGTATACTTCAAAGTAAACTTAAAAACATAGTTGAATGACTTTCTAACCTAGAAACATCTTTAACCCAAAAATCAAAGTTTGAATAACAATTAATTTTACTTTAGTTGGATTCCATTATTCAACTCTAGTCAAGTACAATCAATGCAAAAGATAAAGAAGTAAATTTTTCAAGAATCATCGGGTTGCAGAGATTATCAAATTATCTCTCTTCTTTACTTGTGCAAATTTAACATTTTAACTACGTGAGAGTTCAAAAAGGTTTCACTTAAGTAGCATACAATAGTTCAATCTTAAAAAATTTCAAATACTTAACTGAAATTGAGGGCATTATTCTTTTAAAAGCACATAATTAATGTTTATTTTACTAATATGGTCATCCTCCCAAAACACTTGAGATAGACATTGTCCTCAAAGTCTCAAATAATTACCAGCAAGGTAAAAAGAAAAATAAACAAAAAAAAAAAAAAAGAAAGAAGAAGAAGAAGAAAGGAAAATTGAATCTTCCTTGATTTTATTTTTGATAAAGCACAAAAAGGCAATCCATTTATACTGGAAAAATTAACATACAAGATGTCAAGGATCATCATGAAAACCTTTGTCTTGCTTGTAATTAGGGAACAAAATTGAACTTAATTAAGAGCAAATTCTAGTAAAAACAAGGAAACTAAAACTAAAATCAAAGTTAGAAAAGTTAGTTTGTCCAATATAAGCAAAATAAGATTAACAACATATTGATACAGATAGGATCTATGTTAGAATTATGCAGCAAATGTCTCTCAAATAAGCTCTTGTAATAAAGTGTTTTTATGATTAAGATTTTGTAATTTTTAATAAAAACATAAAATAAAGGATATAGACAAGTCTTTTCTAAGATACTATGCACCAAGAAAAGGTCAAGCTAATTGTATTATTCAATCAATGTGACACACGATTGATAAAGATAACAAAAGTTGAGAAAACTCTCAAATTCATTCAAGAACCAAGTTTAAGAATTATAAAGATATCAAGTTGTCAAAGGTGGCAAAAACTCAAACCTTCTATTAACATAACCCTAATAACCGTTATGCACTCCCATAAGTCGAGTAAAGACAAATATGGAAACTAAAAGCCAAATAAATAAAACAGGAAACTAGATAAACTTAAATATGCTAAACAAAGATTGCATCAAGCTAGCGATCGTGATCGTAACTTGGGCTGTGATCTCCTTAGCTAGAATTTCATCATACTTCTTAAGCATATCACGACCGTGATTACAAATATCGTGGTCAGCATAACGACCCTGATAGGAGCCATGACCTCTACTGTCTTCAAATTTATTTGATGATGATGCGATAATTGGCTTCATCACAAGTGGCATGAAGGGGGGAGGGGGTGTGTAGGGTGAGAGGATCACCATCACGGCCTATATCATGGGCATTATAGCGTGGGTGATCTGTGTTGTAATTTGATTTGCTTGACCTATTTTCATCAATAATGATCCATTGAGCTAAGTTCATGAATCTTACAACTTTAGCTCGAGTTATCGGTCTAAGCGAACCTTATTTCCTATCACATATGAGTTCAACTACTCATGGAGTAGTTTGAGCAAATACAAAACCATAAAAAATTATTAGTCTAAAAACAAAATAAGACCAAAAATCAAAAGTCAATTAGCTTCATGTCTTGCAGCCCCTCTCCATTGCAAGCATTCTCTTTAAACCCCTCTACCCCCCTTCTCCCACAACCCTAACAACACCACTACCCCACACCCCCCTCACCCTCCCACAACCCCACCCCCACCCCCCACAAAACCCTAAAAAAAAAAAAGAGACCCAATAGAAACAAACAAACAAAAAAAAAAAAAGGAAATAAATAGAGGGACAAAAGATTAATCCATCTCCATAATTCTATAATCGATAAGATGAAATGATGATTTATTTATCGAAAAATTAAGAGTAGACTTATGTTTATGGTGTATTGCTTCCTATAAAAACACCCATGGACCATCATTTGAATTTAGTAATGAAAGTCTAACTCCTTAATTATTTGCAAAAAAGAGAGAGAGTCAAGTAAGAACTTTTTTTCCTTACTTAATCAATTTTTTTTTTTAAAGGAGGTGGTTTCTTGAAGGTCCCGGTGCTCATCAAATTGGTAAGAGATCATCTTCCAAAATTTGGCTAGTTTATGAAGTTAAAGCCCTAATTTTGTGCATATTTGTAAGGGTTCATACCAACTAAGGATGACTTACTTAAGGAGCAGGCATAAAATTGTGTAAGAATTATGGTTGTCTCTTCCAATTAAGGTAAGAATTCTCATCCTTTTTTATAATTGATTTGGGATAGTTATCTTGGCCCATTACTAGAAGATCCTTCATTATGGAGAATCATAGTACATAAGATATCATATGAAATCATGAAAGAGATGTGAAAATTATGGAAAAGAATAAAAAACAAGCAAAGTTTGACGTTCCAATTGAGATATTAAGACTTTTAGCTATATTTGCTATTACATTGTCATTATCAATTGTTAATATATTGGTGCAATAACCAAGTTGATTAAATAAATAAGGATCCTTTGTTCATCCTTAGATAATATTAAAAGTGTTGTATTGGGAGTTGAAACTTTGAGAATTAAGTTGATGAATGAGAATTACAAATTGCTATTGAATTAGTGGTGGAAGATATAAAAGAAACCATGACAAAGAAAAAAGGGGGAGACGTCCTTCAATATTTATAAAAGATAAGTAGCTAAACAATTTTGATTAGCTGTGAGGGTCGTATAAACTAGAGCAACGTGAAGGTTAGACAATGACTATTTCTGCTCTATTGCTTCTTCATGGTTGAGGTCTAACCATAGAATAATTTTTCTTAGGAAATAATTATGCATATGATGGTTAAATATGCATGCATTAATAAATTTGAAAATTGATTTAAGAATGCTAAACTTGTAGATGAATGACTATAGTCAAATTAAATAGGACCTCTATAAATCAATAATGTTGGAATCATGAAATTTTATTAATTTAGAGAGGTAAATTAATAACTTATTAATTTGAAAAGTGTTTGAAATAAGTACATAAATACTATTCATTATTTTTAATATTTAAATAATATATATTGTATTGATTAGTTAAATAAAGTTCAATACAAGTGACTTTGCATCTTTAGGTTCTTAGTACTAAAATTAAACAAATTCAACATAGTTTCTAATTAAGTAATGACACCTATAATCACTGGACCCTGTAAAAGAAAGACATTATGTCAATTCCAAACTGGAGCTTAGGCTATAATACTATCGCTTGTGTCTTAACTTGGTTCTATGGTAGTAGACGTATCGATTCGAGTAGAATGCATAACTATCGCACTACGTGTGACTTGTGAGGAGTGATACACAGTGATGTGTCAAAAATCATTAAGAGAGAGATGGAATAGGAAAGAGAGTAGGCAATCTCAATTAGACCCGAACCGAAATCACCGGTTCATGGTTCCACATTTCATGGTACCAGAATCGAAACCGCTAGAGCCGGGGCGGTTCGAGGTTCTACGGAACCGCCGGTTCCAGTTCTGATTCCGGTTCCTCGTGAATTGTGAACCAAGATTTTATTTTTTTAATAAAACAAACCCGACCCCTATCTACCCCCCCTCCCCCCTCTCCCCAACACCAAAATCATTCTATGTGTGTGCGTTTGTGCGTGTTTTTTTTTTTTTTTATGGCGAGGACGAACCGCTAAGACCCTCCAGTTCCGGTGGGTCCTTCGACGATTCATAACCGTCCCCAACAGGGCAGTTCCGGGCGGTTCGCGGTTCGAAATCGTCCCGTGATGATGTCTAATCTCAATTGCCTTAAATGTACTTGTGACAATGGAGAAGTAATCAAGCATCAAACTCCACTAGTAACAATGAATAAGTGTTAGATCTCTTGAGACATTAATTCGATAGCACATCAGTGTTTCTATCCAAATTCTCATTATCTAAATAAGAAGGAACTTGAAGTATTTATACAGGTTTCCATCAACGTCATCCGTTGATCACATTGACAATCAATAGCCAAGATGAGTCACTTTTTAACGCATGAGCTATACTAAGAAATGACTGATGATGGACAGCCTGGTGCAATAGGCTTTACTTCAAGCTCACCATATCAAATTTCATTTGATCACTAGACTCCTAAGGCCTATCACTCAATTTAAAGAGTGAAGTTCAAATATTTAATAATAAATATAATTATATATGTATTTTTCATCCCCCATCACCACTAACCTCCGTTGACAAGTGATACTCATTACCCTCAAATAGAAAGCCAAGATCCAATTCAACTCAGAAACTCCATCAAGCGGAGATGCCAAGACCATCGGCGTAACCTACATGCTCGCTGTCATCCGCAGGTTTAGCTTGGCATTCTTATAGGGTTCGATTACCACCGCATTGTGACAAAGGGCCTCCTAAAATCCATTATAATTTGTCGGTGCTCCCTGTGCAGTTGGAGAAAATTCTTCGACTTGCATGAGTGATTCGTACTAGAACTATAAAAAAAAAAACGGAAGACGCATCTATCAAAAGTGCGCTAAACATGCGATATAGCAATATTAGTTAGATAATTATCTTATAATTATTTTTAAAAAATAATGATTAAATATAAAATAATCTCCGATTATAAGTATTTGATATTTTGCTTTGCCAATGTTTGTTGATACTTTATAGCTACACAAAACGTGAAACTTTACCAAAAGAATGAACTTATTTTGTTGTATGCAGAAATAAATAAATGGACATATATATATATATAATGATTAAATTTTGTTCATTCGAGATCTTTTCATATTTGTCCATTGAAAATAAGAAACTTGCACGCAAATTTAAGCCACAGAATGATTAATATTTTATCATGTCTGGGATTTTACATTTTCTCTCTACAAAAAGTAACATAACATGTCCACTTAGCCGTTCTCTTTCCTTTTAGCTTAGACACTATGACTCTCCACCGATTGAAGTACCAAAATATATATATATATATATATATATATTCTTATTTAATGGCTTTCACTCAAGCCATGGAAACAACTCTTTATTGTGTACTTTCTTTACATCATCTTTTCTAGTTGATTGTTATAATAGATCATTCCAGTTTTTCCACTGCATGTCTACAGATGCGGACGAGATTGCGGACTCATACATGAGTAAGATGGAAGCATCGAAGAAGGAGCGGAAGACAGCATGCGTAGGCCAGACATAAGCTGCCATCCTTTATTTGAAGCTGTCATTCTTTATTTAAAAGCTGTCATCCTTTATTTAAAGCTACCAGCTTACTCCTAGCTTATATTTTGCATGTTTTATTATTTTATTTGGTTTTTCTTTGTTATTTTTTGAGAATATAAATAGTCTTTTAGGTCTTTTGTTATGGACAACTCTTATTCTATCAATTTAAAGCCCTAATTCTAGAGAACTGTTTCTCTTTGAAAGATTTGTTATTCTCGTAATTCTTTGTTTGAACGCTTTATGCTGCGTCAGGTGGTATCAGAGCGAGATGGCTACTAACAGCGATAGTGGTGCTCTCCGTGACGATGTTTGGGGGAGTGGAGCCCCTCAAGGAGACAAGGCGTTGCAACGATTGGAGCAACGTTTAGAGCAGCAGATGAAAGACATGTTCCAACATTTCAAGAAATATTTTGAGGAGATTGTGGATCGTCTGGATGCTTGTGGGATTGATGCAAATAAGAGAAGGAATGACAATAGAACGCTAGGGGACGACATAACTCATGGTGGACCTATTGATAGACCGATTCCTACACAAAGAAGACATGTTTATGAACAAGACTGAAGAAAGCGGTATTAAACCACCTCGGTTCACTCGCAACCCACCCTATGGTAGGCAAAGAAGGAACGATTTTGATGATAGAGATGCCACGAAGTTTCACAATCAGCGATGTGGTGGCTATAGGAGAGATGGGTATGATGACAGGGATGGTGGAGACTTTCGATTGAAGGTTGACATCCTGTACTTTAATGGGAGCCTAGGAATTGAAGAGTTCTTGGATTGGGTTGCTAACATCGATAAATTCTTTGATTTTGCTGAGACTCCTCCAAAAAGGCGAGTTAGGTTGGTTGCATGTCGTTTAAAAGGAATGGCTTCTACATGGTGGGAGTAGATCCAATATAGGAGAGAGTGAGAAGGAAAGGGTCCGGTTCGTACTTGGTACCGGATGAATTATCTGATGAAGATGGAATTCTTACTGCCAGATTACAAACAGATTCTATTCCAGCAATATCAAAGATGTTAGCAAGGAAACAGATCTGTTCATGAATTTACTGCTAAGTTCATGAGATTAGCAGAACGTAACAATCTTTTAGAATCTAAAGGTTAGCAGGTGGTTCAGTATTTGGAAGGGTTGAAACCAGCCTTGCAGGACAGAACTGGGGTACAGGTTGTTCGCACTTTGAGTGAGGCAAAGAATCTGGCATTAAAGGCAGAATTGATGCAACAGGAACATGGTAAAAGGGATTTTGGGGGATATAGAAATTCAAATTGGTTAGAGGAGAAAAATAAAGATAGTGATGAACCTCTTACTCGTGGTTATGATGCCAACAAGCGAACTATAACAGATAAATCTACAGGGAAGCGACCTAAGAATGAAGGGCAAGACAAAGAGAGTAAGAAAGCGGATAATCCTTATGCCAAGTCGATTGTTGGGAAGTGCTTCCGATGTGGTCAATCGAGGTATAGATCCAATGAATGTCCTAAGAGGAAGACCATTAATTAAGGGTATTCACGGCTCAGTTAACCGGTTTGTGGCCCTATTTTTTTATCCTAACAGTAATAATCGGATTTTTAATATCCTGATTCTAAATCAATCCATTATGAACAGTTGACCTCCTTAATGGTTAACTGTTTTTTTTTGTTTTCAGTTTTTAACAGTTTGACATAATGGTTATGCAAATTTTGCAGTTAACCATATTTTTCAATATGTTTGTAAAAAAAAATTAGAGTTTTTTTTTTTGTATAATCATATTAAAAACTATAAATTAAGAATGTAACACATGTACAATAGTTGTTAATATATATCGGTGCCATCAAGATAATCATCATAATAGCTTTTTACTCATGTGTTCTTATCAACCTTGATCAATTGAGCTCAATACAAAATCTCAATCAAACACCACCATTCTAATTTTCAAACATATATGCATTTGATTTTTCTTATCTGAATCATTTATTTTGATATAATTTATATTGATAACACTAAAAAAAATAATTATATGGGTATATTATAAATTATATATATTTATAATTACGGATCGGTTAACCGAATCCATCGATTTCTAGAATCTAAAAACCGAAACCGAAACGGAAAACCGAAAAAATTAAAAATGCTAATCCTAAACCGAAACTGATGGATCGGTTAACAATTTTTTTGGGATTGGTTTCTCGTTTTCGGTTCGGTTATCCTAAACATTCGGTTTTTTTTGCACACCTCTACTGTTAATATTATGGAAAGAGAAGAGGATGATGAGGAGATCTATTGTGAAGCTAATGGAGATGAAGAGGAGGACTATGAGGAAGAAGATGAAGGGGTATATGTTGTTCGGAGGTTAACGTTGACTCTGAAAAGTGAAGATCATACCCAACGCCACCAGTTGTTCAGAACTAGATGCACTATTGATGGGTAAGGTTTTAGAGTAATTGTTGATAGCGGTAGTTGTGAGGAAATGATAGGGAAGAAGACAGTGCAGAAACTAAAATTGCTTGTGGAGAAGCATTTGAAACGTTATACATTGGGATGGATTAAGTCAACTGCTAGAAAAATTGAAGTAACGGAGCATTGTAAGGTTCCATTCTCTATAGGTAAGTACCATGACGTTGTGTATTGTGATGTTGTTGATATGGATGTATGTCACCTCCCGTTTAGTAGGCCTTGGCAATATGATATAGATGCACAACATTCCGGTAAAACTAATGTGTATAAGTTGGAAAAGGAAGGAGTGAAATATAATTTGCTAACACTGAAAGACAAGACTACTTTACCAAATAAGAGTATGTTCCTGTCTGTGGTGAAGGATTTTGGGGCTGAAATTAAAGAAACTAGGCAAGTACATGCCTTGATTGTAAAGTAAGTCTTGGTGAATGATGCTGAGTTGCAAGTGGAGAAGCAACCAGAATTAGTTCAACCTTTGTTGCAGGAATTCAAGGAGTTGATGCCAGATGATATCCCAGCTGGGTTACTACCACTGAGGGACATCCAGCACCAGAGAGACCTTGTGCCTAGGGCTAGTCTTCTTAATCTGCCTCATTATAGGATGAACTTGAAGGAGAGTAAGATTCTGAAGGAGAAGGTTGAGGAGCTGTTAGGGAAGGGGTTGATTTAGGAGAGTTTGAGTCCTTGTGCAGTTCCAGCCTTGTTAACACCCAAAAAAGATAGGAGTTGGAGAATGTGCATTGACAGCAGGGCTATTAGTCGGATCACTATGGGATATAAATTTCCCATACCACGACTAGATGACATGCTTGATAGGTTACATGGGGCTAAATGGTTTTCCAATCGACCTAAAGAATGGATACCATCAAATTAGGATCGGAGTTGGGGATGAGTGGAAGATCGCTTTTAAGACAAAGGAAGGATTGTACGAATGGCTTGTCATGCCATTTGGTCTATCTAATGCCCCTAGCACATTCATGTGACTAATGCATCAGGTATTGAAACCGTTTCTGGGTAAATTTGTAGTGGTGTATTTTGACCATATTCTTATCTATAGCTCCTATGAAGATGAGCACTTATTGCATTTGAAGAGAGTATTAACAGCACAACAGGAACATAAGTTGTATATTAACCTTAAGAAGTGTAGTTTTATGACAAATAAATTGCTTTTCTTAGCTTATGCTGTTTCGGTTGATGGCATACGAGTTGATGAGGCAAAGGTACAGGCAATCAGGGAATGGCCTACTCTAAAGAATGTCACCGAGATGCAAAGCTTTCATGGTTTGTCAACCTTTTATCACAAGATTATCAAGAATTTCAGCACTATTGCTGCACCTATTATAGAGTGTTTGAAGAAAGGAAGGGAAATTCCTGTGGACTGATGAGGCAGCCACTAGCTTTGCAGTTTTGAAGGAGAAATTGAGTACAGAACCAGTACTTTCCCTCTCGACTTTGAGAAGTTATTTGAAGTGGATTGTGATGCCAGTGGGGGTAGGCATAGGATCTATTCTTTTCTAGGAAAAGAGGTCGATTGCATTTTTTAGTGAGAAGCCTAGTGATGCTAGGCGGAAGTGGAGCACTTATGATAAAGAATTTTACTCAGTAGTGTGTGGTCTAAAAACATGGGAACACTATCTAATTGGCAAAGAGTTTGTGCTTTATTTAAATCATACGGCCTTGAAGTACTTGAATAGCCAGAAGTGGATCAGTTATGATATGCATGCGAGATGGTGTCAATTTCTATAGAAATTTCCTTTCAGATTATGACAGAAATCCGAATCCCAAAATAAAGTGGCAAATACTTTGAGCAGGCAAGCTTCTTTATTGCTGACCTTGAGTTTGAAGATATTAGGTTTTGAGCAGCTTAAAGATGAGTATGAGCAGGACTAGGATTTTGTTAAAATATGGCACTAGGTATCAAATAATCACTCTATTTCTGGTTTTTACTTATCTGATGGTTACTTGATGCATGGGAACCAATTGTGTTTGCCAAGAACTTCTTTGAGAGAGAAAGTGATTAGTGATCTACATGGCAGTGGGTTATCTGGTCATTTAGGGCGTGATAAGACAATGGCAGCAGTGAAGGAGAGGTTTTATTGACCACAGCTCAGGCAAGATGTAAGTAGATTTGTAGAAAAGTGCTATATTTATCAGAGATCAAAGGGCCAGTCTAAGAATACTAGACTATACATGCCTTTACCGATTCCAAAAAATATATGGGAGGATTCGTCCATGGATTTTGTGTTAGGATTTCCATATACACAGAGAGGATTTGATTCCGTCTTTGAAGTTGTTAACAGTTTTTCCAAAATGTCACATTTTATTCCTTGCAAGAAAACTACTGATGCAGTTGATGTGACTAAGTTGTTTTCCAAAGAAGTTGTTCGCTTGCATGGAGTTCCTAAGACCATCACTTCACACCGTAATAGCAAGTTCCTGAGTTACTTATAGAGAACATTGTGGAAGTTGTTTGATTCTTCTTTGCAGTTCAGCTTAGTTGGAGGCAGTTAACCGAACCTTGGAAAATTTGATTCGAAGTCTTTGTGGTTATAGACCGAAGCAATGGGACATCATCCTTCCACAGGCTGAGTTCGCTTATAATAGTACTATTTACAGTGCCATTGGACGATTGTCTTTCCCAGTAATCTATAGTAAGGTACCACAACATACTCTTGATTTACTTAAGCTACCTAAAGGAGAAAGTATTAATATTCGAGCCAAGCATATGGCGGAGCAAGTGGTAGATTTGTAGAAAGAGGTGAGGCAAAGGTTAAAAGAAGCCAATCAATGCTACAAGAAATCTGTTGATAAACATAGGAGGCGTGAGACATTTCAAGTTAGAGATCAAGTTATGGTTTTCTTGCACAAGGAGAGATTCCCAGTTGGTACCTATTACAAGCTTCAACCGAAGAAATATGGTCCTTATAAAGTGTTGCAGCATATCAACGACAATGCATACATAGTGGATTTTCCTAATAGCTTGGGTATTTCTAAACATTTAATGCGGCAGATTTATCATTGTTCCATGATTCTGAGATTCCACTCTATTCAAATCTTCAATCAAACTTGAGGACAAGTTTTTCCCAAGTGGAGGAGACTGATGTGGACAAGGTCGCGGACACGTACTTGTGCAAGACGGAAGCGTCGAAGAAGGAGCGGAAGATAACATGTATAAGCCAAACATAAGCTATCATCATTTATTTGAAAGCTGCTATCCTTTATTTAAAAGCTACCATCCTTTATTTGAAAGTTGCCATTCTTTATTTAAAAACTGTCATCCTTTATTTGAAAGTTGTCATCCTTTATTTAAAGCTGTCAACTTACTCCTAGCTTATATTTTGAGTGTTTTATTATTTTATTTGACTTTTCTTTGTTATTTTTTTGAGACTATAAATTGTCTTTTAGGTCTTTTGTTATGGACAACTCTTATTCTATCAATTTGAAACCCTAATTCTAGAGAAATTTTTCTCTCTTAAACACTTAATGTTCTTGTAATTCTTTGTTTGAACGCTTTATGCTGCGTCATCTACGAATTCCGTTGATAGATTTTTTGGAAAATCAATTTTATTAAGATCAATTGTTCCTTTCTATTTATAAAGGGCTTAAAATATATATATTAATTATTTATTTTGGCTTGAATCATGGTTAAGTGACAAGGCTCAGCGAGTTGAGTTCCTTTATTGAGATGGTAAGAAGAGATTTGGCTTGGTGTACTCTAAATAAGATCCTTAGATTGGTTCACCATATCCAACCTCTCGTAGGAAGACTCATGTACACAGGAAGATAGGTACTGACCTTAGCTCATAGCAACCTCATTTATAATAAGCATGACACAAGTCTTATTTCATCTTATTAGTCAATAGATGGCTGACAGTTAGCATTTATGCTAAGTACTTATAAATACTTAATTACTTCACATTCTAACACTTTTGGAGAAAGAAGACAAACAACACTTTCTGGTAGAAGCTTTGCTCTCAAGGATCAAATAAGCAACTCAAGCAATTGTTGCTTCAATTATTCAAGAATTGCAAGGTTAATGCGCAAAGTATACTTAAGCTCCATTGCCTATTACTTATGCATTTGAGACACTAAAAGTACTTGTTCATCATCTCCGTCATTCTCTTTAAGTCATCCTATTTTCAAATTTCATCTTTTCACCAATACTCTGAGGTCATGTCATGTATAAGGCATGAGATTCACGTAATATATGCGTAATTGCTAGGGATGTGATTGGGTCAAGTTTCGGACAAATCATATGAACTCGAAACCCGACCTGCTACCCTATAGGGTCTACTAAATCTAACCTACAACCCTATAGGGTTTTGATGCTATATTCAAACTTGTTATACAGGGTTTGATTTAAAACTCAAAACCTGGCCCTATAGACCTTTTTCTTTCAACTTACTTTTAAAATTTAATAATAAATTTAAGAAAAACCGATGCTTTTTTATATAAGTTTTCTATACATTCAAAAATGAAAGGATACATGAGAGATTCATAGTAACTAAACACATAAATATATTACTTTTCCCACTGTATACTATCTTAAAAATATGGTTAAATTAAATTTCCTACTAGAACTAAAATATTAATCTCCATAGCAAACGTGACTTAAACAAAATTTAATAAAAGGTTATAAAATTCATAACTAGTCTAATAGACATAAAAGAAAAAAAAAATCATTAGGAAGTAAAAATGATGGTAGCTCCTTCATGTCTTTTTTTTCTCTCATTGCCCTTTTAGTAATATTTTTATTTATTTTTTAAAATTATAATACCGGGTTGTTGGGTATCTATCAGGACCCGACCCTATAACCTTATAGGGTTTTTACTATATATCAAAAACCCAATCCTAAAACCTTATAAAATTTTTAACGGATCAGACGGATTGAAAATCCTATAACGATCTACCCATTTACCTAAGTGGTAACTCCCATAACCATGTATCTACCCTCCGTCATTCTTTTTATTGTGCACTGTCTTATTCCATCATCTAAATTTTTTTATTGATATTAATAAAAATCCTTACAAAACCACGATTTGTCCATTGTCAACCAGCTATTCATTATAACCACACCGCAAGGCCATGGAGAGAAAAACAGAACGCAAGTAATGCTGTCATTCTATATTTACGACGTAAATGAATTCTAAATTATCCATATATCGTACTAACTTCTAAAATCTGGTAGGGGGATTATCTAATCCATCCAACTATTAAAAAAATGATAAAAGTTAATATAATAGGTTCCAATACTTTATACATAAGAGCAACATATAGAAAAAATTAAACAAGACTTTTAAAATTTTCCATCTAATATTTCAATTTTGTAAACATGGGAAAAGCAAGACTAAAATATATTGGAAGCGTCATCCAAAGCATTACATAATTGGAAACCATTCGGATATAACCATGGGGCTTGGCCCGTGTGGCCTTGATTTGGCATTGCTATTTCATTATTTTTGCTTTTGGTAAGCGCATTCATACCGTTGCCCCATAATGTTAAAGAGCTTTTTATTACGATCCCACATCGGTTTTATGAGAAATTGTAGAAGATTATTTAAGCCTAAAAGAGTTCTTCCACCTAATAGGCTAGTCTTTTGGGTTGGGCTCTTCTTTTGGACTCAATACCTAACATTTAATACTTTCGTTAAGAGATCGACACTAGAAGAGAAGCGACCTAGAAAGGGGCGACTTGAAAATTAGCTACCTAGGAAAGAGCTATCTAAAAAAAAGGGGGCTAGAATGCAGCCACCTAGAGTGAAAGCCATCAGAATGGGCCACCTAGAGTGGGCCGCCGAGGGCGTCGGCTTTTCAAGGGGTGAGTAATATTATGATCCCACATGGGTTGAAATTGTAGAATGTACTTAAGCCTAAAAGGGTTTTCCAACCTAATAGGCTAGTCTTTTTAGTTGGACTTCTCTTTGGACTTAATACCTAACATTTGATGCTCTCCTTGAGAGACCAACGATAGCAGAAGGGGCGACCTAGAAAAAAGCAACCTGAAAAAGGGTGACTTGAAAAAGGGCTACCTAGAAAAGGGCTACCTTAAAAAAAGAGTTAGAGTGTAGCCACCTAGAGTGAAAACCATTCAGAGTGGGCCACTTAGAGTAGGCCGTCGAGGGCGTCGGTTTCTCAAGAGGTAGGCAATGTTACGATCTCACATTGGTTTTACATGAAATTATAAAATAGTACTTAAACCTAAAGAGTTCTCCTATCTAATAAGCTAGTATTTTGGGTTGGGTTCTCCCTTTGAACTTAATACCTAACACTTTTCCATATTCATAACTTCATTGATCATTATTTATGATTCTTTTCCCAATAATTTTAGGATTTTAAGAACTGTTTACTTGTATATACATGATTTTATAAATTATTGCACAATGAAATCACGCTTTAAGAATTTACGGATCTATCCATATCTACTTAACAGTTTTTAAAGTGTACTAGATTAGAGGGCGAGAGAGAGAACCCATATAATATATATATATATATATATTTTCGTGGTATATGTCCACTCTATCTTTATAACATCTAAGAAGCCACTTCTCTCTAATTGTTTGCTAGTTTCGTTCTTTTGAGATGTTGATTTTTTGTATTTTTCTTCATTAGAAATTTATATATTTACTTTCCCCGTTGTAACTATCAACCCAAACATATTGTCGCCAGGCACTACCTCACTACTCATGGTTAGCTAGCTAGTAGGACTACGTAAGGAAAAAAAAAAAAACGCGATGGAATCAAACCACACCAAAACTTCTGTTTTTTTTTTTTTTCGCAACTGTTCGGTTTATAGTTAAGTTCAGTTCACTAAAATTTAAATGGTCCACGGTTCTGTTTAGGATACTAAATCGAATCATGTTACATATTGAAAAAACTAAAACTTATTTTTTAATTGTTTTATTTAAAAAATTAATTATTTTTAATTTTTTTATTTATGTATGTATCATTCATGGTAATGAAATTAAAATGATCAAATCATGCATGAATTATTATGGTGTGTCTACAAATAAAAAAATCTTTAGATTTTAACCTCTTGTGTTGTAGAAGTTCCTTCTTTTTTTGTCTTACTAATTAATTTAATTTTATTACTTGATTACTTATTGATTTATATAATAGATAATATGTTAATTAATAGTGTAATATTAATTAAAATTTGTGTTTCATATTGGGATAACATATTCTTATTATATTAAGTTTTACATATTTATTTACAAAAATAGTAAATTTTGAATATTGTTGTTTATATTTGCATTGGTGGTAAAAAATATGTAATTAAATTTTCGATAGAATGTAATTTCATTTTAATAATAGAAATTGTTCGAATCACAAACTAAACCATATCGAACTGTTTTTTTCAATTTAAAAAATTACGAACCGAATTGTATGATTAGGTCTATCTAGCATCAACAATTGAATAATAATTTTTTTCTCGTATGTGACAAAATTCTCTTTTCATGTGAATTGATTTAGATTTCTAATTTCAATTTTTTTTTCCGAGATTATCTTAACTTTGAAAATTAATGGTTAATGTTATTTGGATATTTTAAATATCTCATAATATCATTTTTTTTTCATATAATTTAATTGTTAATTACAAGTGACAGTATGGTAAGTCGTGATTAAATTCCGAAAAAAAAAAATAATAATAATAATAATGCATTTTCATTTCGAATTACTTATAAGGAAGACTTGTACCAGTCTTATTGTACCCATTAAAGCTGAAATAAAAGAATTTAAAATGGAGCCTGCGGTAACACACATTGCTTTTTTCGCCAGCCTGTACCACAAAGGAAAGAACATTAGTCACACGTCTCATCTAGTACCTGCTAAGAATGAGTTTTTTTAATCAGTTAAGACCGCATCTAGGTGTATCTAGCTTTTGTAATCTTTGTGACTGACAAGATATAGAAGCTTGCAACATAAAAACTAAAATTTGGTTGATGGAGGACGTGTCATAGGCATATGCTGTGTTTAGCGAATTTTACCTTCAATGCATTTCCCATTGTGAATTATTTATAAGATCTATATTGAATCATATTATGTTGTATTAATAAAGTTCATGTTACTTTTGGATATGATAAAATAATACAATTTAGAAATGTATGCTAGCGTTGTATCCTATAGTAATTGTTGTCCTAATTATATTCAAGATTGAACAATAATTCCCTTTTACTTTATTGAGATAGTGATTTCATTATAACTTTATTTCTTACAAAGAGTTATTACAATATAATCCGCAATGATGATCCCATTAGGAATCTTTACTGAAAAAATATTAAATAATTATTATTTACTCAACAGGCCAAAAAAAAAGTTATTATTTACTCAACTTTATAAGTGATAATTCAATGCTAGAGCTATCTTTTTCTCAAAATATTTTCATTTAAATAAAAAAAATTAAAAATGAAAATCTTATTATTGTTTTATTCCATTACTTAGTAACAATACTTCTATTATAAATTTATTCATTTAGCAAAGTGAATGAAGAGTAAATGCATTATAATTCTAGTACTTTATGTTGACTCTATAAACCTTGTTTTTATCTATATCGGATTTGTATCAATAACTTATCGGTATTGGATCATATCTAGACATGGGTACGGTTCGGGTCGGTTCCGGACCCGAACCGGAATCGCCAGAGCCAGGACGGTTTACGGTTCCATGGAACCGCTGGTTCTGACGATTCCAGTTCCGGTTCCACGTGAACAGTAAACCATTTTTTTTTAATAAAACAGACTCGGCCCCCTACCCCACCCCCTCCTCCCCCCTTCCCCACACTAAAATCATTCCGTGTTCTGTGTGTGAGCATTTGTGTTTTTTTTTTTTTTATATATGGCAGGTCGGAACCAGTAAAACTGCCGGTTCCGCGTGATGAACCACTAAGACCCGTTGATTCCAGTGGGTCTTTCGGCAGTTCATAACCGTCCCCGACGGGACGGTTTCTGGGTACGGAACTGCCAAGGTTGGTTCGGGGCAGTTCACGTTCAAAACCGCCCGTGGTGATGTCTAATCATATCGATTTAGTTTGTTTAGTTTATAGGTAAAATTATCAGTTTTTCATTAGTATCGATTCGGTTTGAAAACAAAACCAAATCGACTATTAAATAGGGCCACATCTACCATGTGTTGCAGCAATGGTGTAAATTTCGGGTTACACCATGTGTGATACCCCTCAAATATAGGTTATGAAACTCTAATTATAGAGGCATCTTTTGGTATAATGGCTTAGAGTTTGTTGAAACTCTAGAGTTAAGCGTACTCTATGCAGAGCAATCTTATGATGGGTAATCCTCTGAGAAGTGTTGGCACCAAAAGGACAAAACCGTGCAGCGTGTAGCCAAAGAGGACAATACCTCTGTAGGTGGAATTCTGAGGCATTACAGGTGGTATCAGAGCAGTTCACCAATCAGAAGTGGAGGAGTGCGTTCTCACTGCCTTGTTTGGTTCTGGACCTATGTAACGAAACTAACAAGAACGCCAGTTCTATAAATGGAGGAGTATGTAATACTCCTCAAATACAAGTTGTGGAACTCTAATCATAGATGAGTCTTTTAGAGTAATGTCTTAAAGTTAGTTGAAACTCTAAAGTTAAGTGTGTTATGTGTAAAATAATCCAATCATGGGTGATCCTCTGAGAAGTGTTGGTACCAAAAAGATAAAATCGTGCGATGTGTGATCAAAGCGGATAATACCTCGATGGACAGAGTTTTGGGACGTTACACCATGCAATTGCAAGTTAAGTTTAATGTACATGGTGTATAATCATTTAATTGGCATGCTAATCATGATAAGTTACGTTATCTCATCTATCCATTTAACAAATGCATTTCTTTTTAGTATCGGACATGCTTACTGAGGGAACAAGTGAGAGATGGAGACCTTGAGGAGTTGACTCAAGCAATTACTTATGATGGTTGTTTAATTTACATTACGTTTCCAGACATATTCCTAGTTCCTATAAAGACTGACGATGCACTATGACTAAGATAATATGGGGTTTTCACCCATTAATTTCTTGATTTTAACATTCAGTAGAGCATATCCGCGGTGGATGGTGTCAAAATACCTTTCCCTCGTTAACTGTCACCTGTGGATTGATTAATGCAATGATTTAAATAATATTCTTAACATAAGACAAAGATTAATGCCAAAGGCAAAATGATAAAACATTGGAAAAAGGAATTTTTCTTAGGAGTGGGAAGAAAAATCTCTTACAACTCCTTCACAGATAGAGAGAATTGAAATTTAATTTAACAAGAATATAATAGATTGTAAATATAAAATATTTAATTTTTATTTGGTGTGAAAAATAAAATAAGTAATTATTAGAATAAAAGATAAAATATCTATAATACCTCTTGTTTTTATTACAAAAAAATAGATAATTATATAGTTGATATTTTTAAGATTGGGTTATCTATGGCAAAGTTAAAAATAAACCATTGAATAACAATTCATGAGTGTGGAAATATGAATTGCTATTTATCATTTTCCTTAATAACAATTCGTTATGAATTATTATTCTTTTTCAGTGAACATTATGGTACGTAGTGATTTATGTAGAATAAAAAGGAAATAAATAGCAATTCACATTAATTGAAAGAGCTTTTAGTATTTCATGGCATTATTGGGTCAGTGAGAATAGTTGATCAAACATCCTGATTGACAACCATCTACAAATTAAAGAAAGGTTTGTTTGGATGGTTTGTTTTTTATCTGTATTTGTATCTGTATCAAAATAATATGCGTAAATATGTTTGACTTGCATCTAATCTATTTTATCTTTTCACGAGAACTACCAACTTGTTTTTATCTGTATTTATTTATTGATAAACAATTTATTAAAAAAAAGTTTGAAAAAATTATCTGTATTTGTCAGAAAAGCTAGCCAAACAAACCCAACGCCTATATTTTTCATTTTGGGTGGTTTAGTATCAAAATTGTTATTTTTGGCAAATTAGTTGCAGTGCAATGCTTGTATATTCAAGTATTTAAATTATCATTAAATTACAAACAGAAAGCACAAACACTAAATAATAACAACTTACCTTATGACGCTCTGATCTATTTCGGCTATAAATTTATTCATCAATGTCTAGTTTTCCACATAACTAAGATGATTGCCTAAAACCATGGGCCACCTACAATACATTAAGTACCCACTTATAGTCATTATGAATACTAGTCTTACATTAACTTATTTCATGGTTACAAGGCCTAATGTCAACAACTTAACAGAACAATCAAACCCGACCTAAATTAAATTCATTACATAATTAATCCTATATGCAACCATTCTTTATTTGGAGCTTACTTCGTAAAAATAAAATACTATATTTTTCAATCCTTATTTCGTTCAATCTAATAATCACAAATTATCCTAATCTCCATAAAAATTTGATCAACCCATTAAAATTTTCTTGGACTCCATTTAGGTTGCTTTATGAGATTCTAAGTCAATTATTTAAAGAAAATGTTTAAAAAGGCTGGTGTCTCCCTATCAAAATTATCCGCAAGACATAGAACTAAATACATGTCTAATGTAGAAATTAGTAAATAAAATAATCTGAGACATGTTCTCCTATTGTATTAAACCTTATCAAACAAAGCAATAAATTTCTCCATTGGGCTTAAATTTTACATGAGCCTTTTTACCTTGGTCATTAGATTATGTGGGATCTCCTAAGTTGCAGGGTAACGACTGAAAATATTATTACGTACATATTAGCATGATCATCTACTATCTTTATCTATTACTATTATGTGAATATAATTTTCATTCCTGTCGAAAAATTAAATATTAAAATATGATAATTGATAGCTATCTTATTACATTCGATTCTCTCCCTCTCTTTATATCATCTATCTCCATTCTCCTAAAAAATCTTCATTTAATCGTTACACTTATCTCTATCAACATCTATTACTACAAAGAGAATGTACTCTCATTCGTGTCAAAAAATTGAATACTAAAGTATGATATCTTATTACATTCTATACTCTCTCTCTCTTTCTCCATGTTACCCTCCTAAAAAACTCCATTTCACTTGTTACACTTATCTTTATCAACTATATCTCTCTCCTCTCTTTAATTGTATGATTATTTTATAATTAATATTTTATACATTCGATACCCTTTTAAGTTTTACACAAAAATCGCAGATGCGTTTGCTAATTATATAAGTAAAAGAAGATATTGCTATTGCTTATTTCTTGGCTGGCGAAAGGTTTCCGCTTTTAACTTTTTTAAAGTGCAGTAACAGGAGCAGATCAAGGACCTGAAAAACAAAAAAAAAAAAAAATGAAATGGATTAATCACGGCCCATGGCCCCAAAGGGCTTGTCGGTACAGGCCCGGTACTTGCAATAAGATTTTCAAAATGAAAGGCCTTGATTTCATAGGGCAGCCGATGGGGCTTAATATTTAAGAGTGAATTTCATTGTAGGGTCCTTCTTCATTGGAGTAAGTCATTCATCGTTTCCCCCGCCCCCCTTTCTTTAGTATTATTTATATACTCTGATGATTGTGCCATGGATACTGTAAATAATATAAATAAATCATTATAGCTTCTATTGAAAAATTTTAGAAATTGAAAGGAGAGCTGCGAAAAAAAATAAATTTAAAAAGAATTCATTAATTTATTTATATGGTATTTACAGATTTTAAATGAGACTTTTATCATTGTAAATGGTTCTACTCATTCAATGCTTGTTGTAAGAGAGTGTCCAATCAAGATATTTAACATAATGCTATATGTCAGCAACCTATTTTTTGAGGTTCTTCACTATTGTCTTGGGTATGTAGATATATGGATTTGAGGGAAGTAGTCGTGTACAAGCTGCATGAGTATTGCTACACGTGGCCTGTGAGGAGTGACACGTTAAGAATGATCAAGAGAGAAGTGGAATGGGAGAACAAGTAGGCAATTTCAATCATCTCAATGACACTTGTGACAGGCGGAGGAACTATCAAGCATCAAACCCTACAAATAATGATAAACAAGTGTCTTGATCTCTTGAGATAGAAATGCAGCAGCATGTCGATGTTTTTTATCTAATTTCTCTCCCCCTTGAATGAGGAGGGACTTAGGGTATTTATAGAACTTGGTCATCAATGTCATCCGTTAGATCACGTTGATAGTTGACAGCCAAGGTGAGTCTCTTTTAATGCATGAGTCAGATTGAGAAAGGTTGGAGGATGAACAGCCGGTCCAATTGATCTTATTCCAAGCTTACCATGTCAAATCTTCTTGATCATCCCAATTTTTTGGATTTCGCTATGAAATGAAGAACTCTAAAATGGTGTTTTCCTTTTCTATAAAAGTTAATAGAAAAATAAATAAATAATATAAAAATTATTAAATGGTATCTAGACACACTTAAACAAAGGACTTCAAATAAAGTAAAGAGGTTCAAAAAAGAATTGACATGGCACCTAGAGATACTAGGTATGATCCTTATCATTTAATCTGCTCAAGAAAATAAGTACATCAAAATAGAATTACTCATTCAAATTAAAAAGAAAAAAAAAAAGGAAATCAAACATCATTCTATATGCCCAAGTCCCTGTGATCTTACTAATCCGATAATTCCAAAATTTAAAGGTTTTTTTTTTTTTTTAATTATTACTGCATTCCTTTCCATTTAAATGAGAAAGTGAGCGGAGTCTGTAATGCTTGCATGATTATTATATCAACAATACGAATATAGAAAATAAAGAGTTGTTAGTATTGGGATATCTACTTGACATTTTCGACATATGGCTAATGGTGGTTTATGTGTAAGGCTAACTAGTTCTTAAAATTGAAATCCTTATAGTCAACTCTAGTATTGCAGGCGGCTACAATTGTTTGCATTGATTTGGTGGACCTTTTTGGATCAAAACAAATGTAAACACATAATTTCATTTTTATCCTCCTCAAGAAACCACACATTTTAGTTTCAGATTTTTCACTATAATTAGTGCTCGTAAACTTTCCTGCAATAGTAATTATAGCTGTTACAGTGGTGTTTAATTGATGGTAGGAAAATTTTATAGTCTTATCATTAATTTTAATTGGACTAATTTCATCATTATTTAACACTCACATTATCATACTAACTGTGATTGAACTACTAAAATAATTGATATTCCAATTACTCTATTTATTTTAACTTGGATAAATAAGGATTCTGCAATTCCATTAGGAATCCTATTCATTCATTGCTCACTTGTGAATGACAATTTATTATTGAAATAATTTTTTTCTCAAATTATCCTCAAAAGTTAACAAATAAAAATCTTATTTCATTCCTTAGAAATAATAATTTTATTACAACTTATTTCATTTAGCGAAATGTACACAACTATTATGATTCTCTCCACAAAACTCAACGTAATTATTTTCAAAAGTTTATATTCAAGCCACATATCCACTACTAATACACTTATAAAGAACATTATTGAGAATTAATTATTTATTCAAAAAAATATAATATATAGAATAAAATTGATAATAGTAACAACTGTGATTGGATGAGGGGATTATCCTGAACTAGAGCCCACTCTATTTTATATGATCAGATAGGTTTTTAATCGAAATTGAAAATTAGATACCATAAGAAAATTGGATTTTATAAATAAATTTTTTTCTCTAAACATAAATTTCTATCACAAAAACCATTATCAGTAGGTTTATTTGTAGAAATATTACTTTATTTATCAATTTTCTATTCTAAAATTTTTATCTTTGATGGAGGATTTATTTATTTATTTTTAGTGAGATTTTACTTCTAGTTTAAAATTTCCCAACATACTTCTTTCGTGTAGGGGTACTTGATAACGTAACGATATCTCCATGCCTACTTGCCCCACAAAGAAAAATTTATGTGAAAATTGTTAAGTTATATTATTATATATTGTCTATCACTGTATTAGCAAAATAATACAATGGTTTGAGCGATCATGAGCAAGTGATCTTTAATCTTATGAGAATAATAAGATTGCAATTTTTCCGCGATAAATTAATTGAAATTACATTATTAAAATTAAAATGTATTTCTTCATAGGAAATTTCTAACTGAAAAATATGTACAGTTAAGGATTATTAGATTTTTTTGGCAAAAAAATGATAAGTTCTTAAAAAAATCTTACACTAAGTATTATAAATATAATAAAAAAATTTTGTGTAAATATTGCATTTACTTCATACGCAATTAACTATCTAAATTTAAAGCAATCAATTTAATACCATATCAAAATTTTCATATTCATTAATACTAGCTCAATTGAAAATATTAACTATTTTTACTAAATTGGACTTTTAGAGAATAGGGAATTGACACATTTTAAGTAACTAATAAAAAATGAGAAAATTAGACTATTTTAACACCCAACTACTTTAATGTATTTGTTAATTTGCCTACTTAATTATCTCGTTTTCTAATTTTTTATAGGCTACTTGACTCGTGTCACTTTCCTTTTGCTAGGAGTGTCAACTCAATAAATGGAGTTAACTTTGTTACTTAAGATAATATTATTGAACATGAAAATATTGATTAGATATTAATTTGACTACTTTAAAGTTCAACTAGATAATTATATATTAAAAAAATTTAAGTGCAAAATTCGATACTAACAAAAATTTTACAAGTTTTATGTAGTGTTTTGTATCACATGGAGGTTTTATATGGTATAAATTTTAAAGTGGTTCCTTTATACCACAAGTTACCTTTTAGTTCCGAAATTGGGAAACATTTGTCTATAAATAGGATATAGATAGTCCTCATCCTTACTTCCTTCGAATCCATTCCCCCCAAGTCACAGCTAAATGGTCAAGTGCTTCCCCAAATAACTGTGCGGTAAGGGTATGATTAACATTAGACCCATTTTCCTCTTTTATGCTGCATTAATTTTTGGTGTGGCATGAACAATGGTGAAGTTATTGTAAATTTATGGAGTGATTACTTGACGTTTGTCTCTTATGAACTACCTTTACCAGTCTCTTTTCGTTTTGTTTTTTCTTTTCCACAATAAATAATAAAATTAATTTCTATTTATCATAAATTATAACTAACTAAATGAGTTACCTCGAGTCAGGGGAAAAAAATGAGTTACTTCGAGATGCTATTTGTTTGGTGGTATTTATATTATAATAATAGTTATATTGTAAATACTACAGACATTGGTTTTATGCACTAAGATTAATAGATAATAATAATTATTTTCTTGCAATTACTACGAAGAATGAATTAGTATTTTAATTAATGGAAAATCAAACCAGGTTTAACAATTTAAGACCTAAACAAAATCACTTCAATACAATTTGATTCCAACTGATTCAGTTCGAATTGCACTAAAAAAACTCCAAATTAAATTATTTTTATTACAATGTACTGTAATGATATACCTATATCAAACATTGGGCCACATGAAAAATATATAATTAGATAATGTTGTTTTAGTTTGTTTAAAAAATAAATATCCACTACTAAGAACTGAGAAGTGATACTCAAATATTTATCAAAACTGCAAAAGGATATTGCACACGTCGGAGAAACAGACTATAAACAAAATGCATCATTTTCTTTCTATGTTAATAAAATTTTGGGTTACTAAAAATGGGCAATCGCCCAGATCAATATTAATTGTCTACTGTATATAAAAAGCTTGGTGATTATAGAGCTTGAAATAACCAAATTGAAATTGTTTTGCTCATGTGCATAGTAAAAGTAGAAAAAAACATATAAAGTTTGAACATTTCTCTATTGTAATTTAGGCTATTAATTCATGTTGGATACCACAAAGAACAAATTGATAGCAAATTCATCACCCAAGTTAGTAAACAAACTGTAGCTCTGACCCAACGAGGTATTTGTACCTACTATTAATCTATGGCCACTCGGAACTATATATTTAAGACATTAGTATATGAATTATGGGAATTTCTATGGTTTTGCTACGAGATCGTATCGTCAATATTATAACAAAAATTATTGTAAAAAAAATTTAAGAGATTCAATCACGATTTGAAAAATCTAGACTGTTTATTAATATGATGGGACCAATCTCGTTATAACAATCACAGGACTATAAAATTTTATATCAACTAGGAACTTGTTTATAGCATCAAATCATAGACTTCAATTGCTTGCTTTAGTTCGTTGAAGAACAAAAGATAAAGTCACTACTTGCTTTTATTGCTGAAAACAAGGGCTCTTGGGGATAGGAGAGAGATAAGAGAGGGAAGAGTAAGGCAATGAGAATTGCAAGGACTTGAGACTAAGAGATGAGTGAAGGCATGAGCTAAAGAATCTTTCTAAAGGCAAAATGTTGAAAGTGAAGTGAACAAAGAAAATGAACATAAAAAGGATGTTGTGGATGAATATGTTAACTATGATCTTCTTAAAAAATGAATATGCTAGATCACACCTAAAAGATCTAATAATAGGTGAACCTTCAAATAAAGTACAAACAATATCGTTCCTAGGAAATAAGAGTAATCTAGTCTTTCTATCCCAAATCGAGCCTAAAAATATAAAAGAAATTTTAAAAGATGAGTTTTGGATATAAGCTAGGCAAGAAGAATTAAACCAATTCACAGAAAATGAAGTTTGAAGCTTGATTTCTAGACCTAGTAGTAGACTAGTTATTGGAACTAAGTGGGTTTATAGAAACAAACATAATAAAGCTGGAATAATAATTAGGGGCAAAGTTTGTTTAGTAGCTAAAAGATACAATCAAGAAGAAGGCATAGATTTTGAGAAGGCCTTTACCCCGATTGTTATACTAGAAGCCATTAGAATGCTTTTAGCATTTGCCACATTCAAAAAATTTTCTCTTTTCCAAATGGATATCAAAAGTGCTTTTTCAAAAAGTTTCATAAAAAAAGAAGTTTATGTGGAATAACCACCAGGTTTTGAAAATAATGAATTCCCTAATTGTGTTTACAAATTAAACAAATCTCTTTATAGTCTCAAGTAAGATCCTAGAGCTTGGTATGAGAGACTTAGTAGCTTCCTCTTAAACAAAGGATTCTTTAGAGAAAAATCAATACAACTCTTTTTATCAAAAATCACAAGTCAGATGCATTGATTATGCAATCTATGTGGATGAAGTTGTGTTTGGAGCTACTAACATAAATCTTATAAATAAATTTGTTGAGTGCATGAAGAATTAATTTGAAATAAGCATGATGGAAGAACTCAATTATTTTCTAGGTCTCTAAGTGAAACAAACTGAAAATAGAACTTTCATCAATCAATCGAAACATACCAGAGATCTCTTAAAAATTCAAAATGGATAATTGTAAACAAGACCTACACCTATGAGCACAAGTATAAGACTTGACAAAGATGAAAATGGTAAAAGTATTTGTGAAAATCTATATAGAGGCATAATAAGTAGTTTATTGTATCTAACAGCTTCAAGACTTGATATCATATTCTTAGTGTGCCTATGTGTATGATTTCAATCTTGCCAAAAGAATCACACTTGAGTGTAATAAAATGCATACTCAAGTATCTTGCAGGTAATATGAGATTAGCTTGTGATATCTAAAGTTTACTCTTTCGATTTAGTTGGATACTCCGATGCTAACTTTGCTTAGTGCAAAATTGATTAAAAAAGCACAAGCATCACATACCATTTTATTAGAAACTCCCTAATATTTTAGTATCCTAAGAAGCGAAATTCAGTTGCACTTTCAACTGCTGAAGCCGAGTACATACTTGTTGGTAGCTATTGTGCACAAGTTTTATGAATGAAACAAACTTTGCAAGATTATGTGTCATGACCCTAGATAGGGGCCTAGGAGGATTATCCTAGAGTTGTCATATCACATGTGCATCAATAATATGAGGACCGCCTTACAAGTCAAAGTTTGCAAGACTCTAATTACTTATTCTCTCAATATATTATACATGATATATATTTAGAAAAAGTAGTTTTGGATACTAATATTTTCACAAATCACATGAAATGCAAAGATTCGGATACCTTACGAAAAATGAAATAGGGTAAAAAAAACTTAGGTTAACTGTCATAACCAAAGGAGATTACCAAAGGAATAAATCAAGTTTTAATCCTTTTCTCTCTATTATGTTTAATCCATCAACATTCTAATCCTTAACTTGATCTTTGATATGCTATGCACTCAGTTTCCATCCCAATCATGGCTTTATGAGTTTCCTACAAAAACAAACTATTGGGGGGTATGCACAATAGCTTAGTGAGATAATTCCTTACGCAAACATACTCATAACAAAACAATAAAACAAGTCCATTAGCTAACATATGCAATGTAACATCCATATGATCAAACAAATACATACAACTATCCGGATTTGTATGTAGAATGGATTCGCACCCTTCATTCAGAGTTAGGGAATGGTTTAAATGGGTCCACGACTAATTGGTCCAACAACCTTCTTGAAACTTATACGCATGTCTTGAGGTTCCAATAAACCTACTACTAGTCCTTGGTTTTTCCTTACCTAAAGCGATCAACTGGCTTGGCTACACCATAAGTCGTATTCCCCAAACATCTTAATTCCTCAAGATGCAGCTAGGAAGCTTACCTTTTCAGTCTTATGAAGAGGAGAGTAGCAAAATACGTATATGATTCTATAAATGATATGCATGATCAATTTATTATGAGAGGTTCCCAATCAACAATTAATTTTAATTAAGGTAGTCAATCAATATTCACACATAAGCCATCATAACAAGGAAACAATTCACTTTATTCAACTAATCAAGTTTCAATATACTTAATATTCATTGATCACACATAACAAATCGTATACATAAATTTCATAATATCCTACATGCATACCAATTTTATCTTCTTTTTCTTTTTAAATCTAGTGCTCTACTTTACAAGCACATATGTGGATACGTAATACGTAAAGAAAAACTCACTCGTCCTTAGTGCAATCCTTAGTTGAAGTGATTCTCAGGAAAGGGGGTATCGTATTTCTCATCACTTAGACAAAAGAAATACCAGGAATGAGTACTTTCATCCAAATTCTACTTAAATTTTCTAATTCTATTTTTTCATTTGCGTCAACATTTATATTACGGGAAATTCCAACTTAAAAAGATCATAACTTGCTCATTTTAACTTAGAATATCTCATATTTGTAGTTGTTTTTTACTTACTCGAAAAGATCTATCTATTCCTAGGGTTATTTTTAGTATTTAAGGTCTTTAAGGATTTGTAATGGGTCAATACATATTGAATTATACATGTTCCAGCCCATATTTGTCTTGTTTTTCAAACTTTTACTCCACTTGAACACTTTCTAGTAAACATAAAACATTATTATCTTTGAAAAATATTTAGTGTTGACATTAACTAATATTATATGTATGATCCTAGTGATGTTGTTTCAAAATAATAATTTTGCAGAACAATTTTTGGTGAAATGTAAATATGTTATGTTTTATGTAAAACTATCTTTTAATTTGTGATATAGTTCATTGTCTTAAATTTTGTAAGCTCATGACTTAGTGAAAAAGAAAATTATCATGGTTTATTATTTACTTTGAAGCTTTAAGAGTCTTATTTTTATTTCAAAAATTTCATTCAACACTTATTTTGGGAGATATGGTTCTACTTACTCTTGTTATAATATTCTAAGTGCACTTTCTTTATTTTCTCAAGTTTAGTTACTAAATTTAAATGTTTCTTTTAGGGGTTCGCAAATATACAACATAACTTAAAGAAAATTATAGTATTGCATTTATTTTGAATATATAGATACTTTATGTTCTTTTAGTTTCTAATTAACTAGTTTACAAAATATGAACTTTTTTATGTTGATGGACGAAATCTTTTTCAAGCGAACATTTTCTTGATGTTATTCTAGTTTTTATTATCTAAAAAGAATTAAGGAAAGACTTGTTTTAAGCTTCTATTTTTCTTGAAAGAGAAAATTTTGCACAAATTTTTTAGGTAAGTTGTAGACAATGTTTTAATATCAAGAAATCATCAACATCGTATTTTAGGAAAAACTCATTTAATATTTTAAAAGTTTATTTAAGTATCTATTTTTATTTTAATGACAAATTTTCCCAAGTATTGAAAAGAAAGTCTTGATAGTTAGTTTTATAAAATGAGGAAGTTTTAATATTTACATATTTGAAGGTTTTATCATGATAACATCATTTATGACCAGGTACATGTATGAGTAATAAAAATATGGCTATTATGCCATGAACAAAATTTTTAGCATATAATAAAAAAAAAGTAGTATAGATAAATAATCAAGAATAAAAATATCCAAATAAAAAATTATGAGAGTCTTAGCTTGAAATCAAGGCTCCCTAGGACTGATTAAATTCTAGTCACCACAAAAATAAGAAATAGCAAGAAAATATGGGAGTTTTAGATTTATGTTAAGGCTTCATGGGACATAGAAATGGACAAGTCCTCTTTAGTGACAAAATTATTAAAGGAAAACCAAATAAAGTGGAAGCCTTAGAATTTTTGGACAAGACATTCCCTAGAATTAGATTATGGACAGATCCCTTTTTGTTTTGACTTGATTAATGAAAAGTCTAAGACTAGAGATTAACTAGTCTTATTTATTAGCAATAAATAAATAAGAGAGTGAAATAAAAGCATGAAATAAAAGAAGTAAGATTAGTGAGCATTAGGCTCTAAAATATATTTTTACAACTTGTACATACTAGCATATAAAAAGTTAAATTAGCATTAAGAACAATGTATGAACATAAATATGAACATGAAATAAAACATGACATGAACAATATGTTATTTTTCGCATTTCCATTTTCTAGCATATGCTCATGGGGATCTCATATGGAAATGACAATATACATATTTTTCATGTTATGTTGATATAATTTGAGGATGGGGTTTAGTATTTCATCTAAAGATGAAAGATTGTGCATGAGTAGAAAAATGAAAGAAAGTTAGAAGAGGAATTTAAAAAGAAAAAGTTTAAGAGGAAATTTAGAGAGAAAAGTTGAGAAATGATTTTGATAGAGTTTTGTTATAGGTAATGAAAAATGTGTAAAAGTGAAGAGAGAAAGGGTATTTATAGAGGAAAATTTGAGGGAATTAAAGTATGGAAAATAAATGAAAAATAAAGTAAACAATGATAAAAAGATGGGGAAGGGGTAGCTACTATGTGCAACATGTAAGTCAAGGAGGGGGGAAGAGGGAGAGAGAGAAGAAAAAAAAAAGAGAGAAAGTAAAGAAGAAGTTATGTGTAAAGTATAATGTATAGTAAAGTAGATTAGATGCGTGTAAAAAAAGTTATGGATGGTGTAAGAGTTGTAATAAAATGTAAAAAAAAAAAAAAATAGAGATAGATAAATAGTAATAAATAGCAAAACGTAAGATAAAGTGATGAATTAATCATTGGTAGAGATAAAATACACTTATAATAGCTCTAACTAATGTTTTTATAAGCCGTAAAAATTGTATCAGATATTTTCATAAAACAATAAATCATTAAATGATTTTTAAAAGATGAATTGATACTATTTTATCATTAATTGTTATTTTGCTTTGTTATCTCGGTTTGCGTACTAGCGATCGGTTGCGGTAATTGTTTGGTTGACGAAATTTAATTTGAAAATTCAGATACCACATTGTAGAAAATAAATTGCATTATTATTATATTGTCTTGATTTATGTGTTCATGATGAAACATGAAAACTAATCCTGTGAAGGCTTGATATGATCAAAGTTTTGTCGAATCTGATCGTTTTAGGACTTATAATATATTCGGGTCATAATTTAAGTTCATATATTTTTCTAATTGATTTAGTATTTTATGGTTTTAGAAGTGATCTAATTGAGTCTAGATTTCTTAAGGTTTACAGTTCGAGCATAAAGTTTTACTTATAAGATTACTATAAAATTTTGGGAGTTTTCAATTATAGAAAATTATTTCTTATTATTTTATTAATAGATATTATTTGCACGTAATGCATCGATTTGTGTGTTAGAGTTCAAATAGACAAATTGTTTAGCATAGGATTTTAAGATTGATTAAGCTATTGGATCTTTTGTTGGTGATATATTTTTGCTATACGATTTACTTTTAATGTTCCAGTCTTTATTTAATTTATCTAATATCTTAGTGTGATTGAACCTTTATCTGATCTCGTTTATGGTTCCTAAGGTTTTCGAATTTTTAGAAATCCAAGTTTAATTTAATTTATGTGATATTATAGGGTTATAAGATTTAATTGATTCAATCTAAGGTTGATGAGATTTTTTATCTGATTTGATATGGTTCAGGATTTAGATTTTGATTCGAATTTCTAGGTTCAAAATGCGTTTTATTTATTTTAAAAAATTCCAATTAATTTTCTAGTATGGTTTTAATTAATATAATGTTATCATATTTCTTGATTTGTGTGTTTTCTATTATAATTATATGATATTTATCGTATCAAATTATTTGTCAAATACGTAGTTCGTGCCTATAATTGTAAGTTTTCTTAATTAACCTTAAAATCTTATTATATTATAGGTTGTATTGATATTATGATTATGTATAAACTATTACTATAATTATTAGATTATAATGATGCTTATCACAATTACAATGTTGGATAAGAATCATATAGCATTGTTGCAAGTCGGTAAGTTATAAACTATTACTATAATTAGATTATGGATCAAGTATAGTGTTATTTATTATATGCCAAAATAATCTGATTGTTGTTGTTGTTATTACTACTACTATTACTACTGCTGCTACTGCTGCTGCTGCTGCTGCTGCTGCTGCTGCTGCTGCTGTTGCTGCTGCTGCTGCTGCTGTTGCTACTACAACTACTACTATGTATATTGTTAATTATAGTACACTTTTGATGCTATTATTATAGTAAGTTATAGTGATAGTTTGTCATATATTTATCATGTGCTTAAAATAACCACATGATTAAATTAGTAATGCAAAATATTTTATGGGTATTAATTTTAAAGCTTTTCTATTTTATTATAATTACTTGTTTTATATTTTGGATATTTTTTGTATGTAATAAATTATTTACATGATTTGAGTGACTTCCAAGAGGTTTTACTTACTAAAGGAGGTAATATTATTCGTTTCTTTAAGAGATTCCTTTTTAAAGGTTACTTCTTTTATGATTGGCTTCTTTAAGGGGTTACAATCATCTTTAATTATAAATTCATAAGAAAATATTTATTTGCAGTTGTTTTGAAAATTTACTCGTTAGACATTATTTGATTCTATGTGATTGATGAATTTCAAGATATTTTCATTTGTTGAAGTTAAGGTTTTGCTCAGTGATTTATTACACTATTCTTATCTGAGAATTTTCAGGGCATATATTATTTATTTTTTTAATTATTTTTTGAAATTGACAGATAATTCTTTTAAGTTTACTAGAGCATTAATAATTACTTCATTAATTTTTTAATACATCATCACTTATTGATTGCAAAAAGGTTAGGGGAAATTTTCTTCATAACAATGATGATTTCTTAAACCATAATTGAATTGTTTATATTTTTATATTCTAAAATCGTGAAAAATTGGGAGTAATTTTTGGCGACTTTTTCAAAATCTTTTGAAAATTTATATCATATTATTGTCAATTATCAAAATTAAGTTATGCAAAATTAGGGGTTTATATTATGGATTAAAATATGAAAATGTGCCTATTCGTTGGGAAAACACTAGTACTATAAATTTAATAAAAAATCTTATTCAATACTCAAGGACCAAGCATGTCAAAATTAGACATCATTTCATTAAAGATTATGTTTTAAATAATGATATTAGCTTAGAATATGTTGAGATAAGCAATCAAATTGTTAATATTTTTACAAAACCTTAAGTGAGGATCATTTTTGCACTTTGCACAGAGAATTGTGCATGCTCAAGCAAGATGAGTGTTAAATATCATGGAGACAAGTTGATTTAGGATTTGATCTTGGAATAAAACAAGCTATTAGATGCTAAAATATATGTTAAGATGCTTTTATGCATGCTTTGGGCAAAAAATGAGCTAAAATTGGGTTTGAAAATGCACAAAATTGGACCTTTATGTTTTTGATGCCTAAACCATGTTTTGTCTTGCTTACTAGACTTAAACAAACTTTTATGTAAGTTCAAATTTGAATAAAGATGCTCTTGGACGTATGTGTGCACACATCTAAGGAAAAGTGATGCTTTTGGCGATTAAAATGTGTACAAATTTGTAATATGTGAACTTATATGAGTTTGTTTAATTCAAACATGCTTAATATACATTTTTCAACTTGCATGAAGTGTTGAATGTTCTTAAGTATGAATCTTTGATGATATTGTTCTTGTGCATGTTTCAAGCTAAACTTATGCTAAAACTTGGTATTGAATGCATGAAAATGGTTTTTCATATTTTTGATGCATAAACAATGTTTGAACATGTTTAATGTTGCTTTTTAGACTTGTTTGAATGATTGAAAATGTTTTAAAACTTTTTTTTATGCACTCTTGAGAAATATTTCATGCATTTTTTTTATAGAAGCTTGCACAAATTTATGATTTGTGGACTTTCATGAGTTTAAGATGCTCAAACATGTCTAAAACTTCTGTTAGAACGTGCATATGCTTGTGCACATCTCTTTGCTTGGCATGTTTTGGGTTGACCTTTTTTATGAGTCCATAGGGGGAGAAATGTTTTACAAAATTAACATGTTTGTGTGCATATGTGTAAAGTTTTGGTAATAAAGTTTAAATTAAGATTTCTCTAGAGTTAAGCATCAAATTTTTGAATTAAATTGAGAAAATTCATTTAAAACCTGGATGCTTAATTAAGAGGGAGTGTTAAATTGAGGAAGAGTTAATTGTACATGATTATCCTCATCAAAAAGGGGAAGATTGTTGAACCAGTGTGCTTAGCATGAATTTTGATGAGAAAATTAGTTGCACAATTAATTGCTTAATTGTGTTGAACTACACTTAATTAGTCAACAACAACATGCTAGAATATGTGTGTATATGTGTATGTGTGTGTGGTGTGTGTGTGTTGTTTTATGTAGATTGTGTAGGTGCAAATGGACTAGCAAGCGAGTACAAAATAAGTGCAAAATCAACATGCTCCAGACTTGATCATGGCTTTCATCAAGGGCTCGATTGGTCCTTTCATTGAGGGTACGATAAGTTCAAATAGCATAGTGTTGATTTAGGGATAAATCTAAGGCACGACAAGAACTAAGGCATGACAAAATCTAAGGCACAATGAGTTTAAATCAAAAGTGAGACAAGATCCAAGCCGTGACAAGTTTAAATCAAAGGCACAACAAGATCAAAGGTATGACAAGATCTAAGGTGTGACAAAATCCAAGGCACATCTCTTCGTTTAAAAGTGTGTTCAATTTTCATTACGACGTAAGCTAGTTGAAGATCACATCGGTAAGCCGATAAGTTTATAAAATGACTATTGCACGCCTTTAATGTCTGTCATTTGTCGTCTGTCAAACGTTATCTCTAATGGACTTTTAAACTTTTGAAATCTATAAATACACATTTCTTAAGAGATTCAAAAGAGTTTTTTTTTTTTTTAAGAGCTTTTAGTTGCAAACAAACAAATCAGAAATCCTCTCATTATTTTGGTACTCTTATTCATTATTTTGCAAATTCTGTATAGAGAGAAAATTAAATTCGTACTCCGTTCTTATTTTGTTATCTATAAAAGAGCATTATAAAAGAGAGAGGGTTATAATTTATATACTACTTTATTTGAGATTGTGTGTTTTTGAATTAATAAAGTGTGTGAGGTCTTCTATTAGAGATGATTTGAGTGATCACGGAGATAATAAAGCAGGTCGAACTCTACGTTATATCTAGGCTTGAATCTTTTTTCCTATCTCTTTAATATTCCTTATAGTATTCTATTATTGTCATATCTATTGTTATCAAAATTTTGAATTGATCTATTGCACAAAAAATTCATTGCTTGATATGGTTAAGCGGCTCAATTAGATTCAATCGAAACCAAACCATAAATAATTTGAACTCTCTTTTAATTGCATTGCAAATTCAACAACAATATAAGAACCACAATTATTTGTGTCAATTTTCTTGGCCTCATGTCTTGGTTTTATTTAGTTTGATGAATAGCATTAAATAATTGTTGTGAGCATTAGAGAGAGAGACATCACATTTCCAATATCTATCACACTTCACCGAAAAAAAAATAAAGAGAGGGGGGGTGGGATGGGGAGAAGGTACGAAAGATCATTTTTTATTAATATCCATAGGTAGCACTGACATTCTCTTTTATCATATTGAACTACCTAAGGTAAAACCGGCCCCGGTCGTTGCATCGTTTTTTGTCCGGTTCTAACAAAATTCAAATAGAGTAACTAAATTAGTTTGCAAGTCAATAAAAAAATCACGTAGGAGCTAATAAGAGATTCCCAAAGGTAGGGTTAAAATAAAGTCAGGTTAATATAGTATAGCATATTATTGAGTATAAGCTTGATTCGATTAAGCTATTTAGTTTAGATTTATTGGATATATACATATATTTTTAAGTTGAATTAAAATAATATTAATATCAATTTTTTATTAAAATTTATTTTCTTCAATTTGAGCTTAAATAAGCTTGATTAATCTATATCAATTGATCTAACCCTTCAATTGATAAAAAACTATGTAGCTTAAGTTTAAGTTTGAGCTTCACTTGGCTTTTACTTGAATTGCTCAAATAATTTGTAAATTGGACAAATCCATTTAGGCCTCTAGATGAAACCACTATTTACAAATGAAAACGTCCCTAAACAATTAATTTTATCAATAGTGCTTCCGCACGGGCTAATATTATATTCTCAAGGACGCAATTGATAACCAATAACTACCAGAGTCAACTATATAAACAATTCGATAAAATATTGTTGCTCCAAATTCAATTTTCATATGTGTGGCCAACTATAACTCATTATTGTGCAAATTAAATCAGTTTCCAGTATTCAAACTTGAAATAGATGTTTGTGAAATCCTACTCATGCTGATTAAAAGAGCAGTGATCCTGAATAGCAGTTAAGATGACTCGATTTGATTAATTAGCACTAGACAGAAGAAAGAAGGAAAAAGGCAAAAAAAAAAAAAAAGGAAGGAATATGATATGGAAGCTCAAAACATAATGATTTAGTAATTATGTTAGTCTAACATGGTAAACATTTGAACAGTCGAGGCAAAAGATAGGGCTGAGTTTCGTCTCTTATTGGTCAAAATTTTGTATGGCCAATAAGAAGTAAAACTCACCTTCATCAAATGGCAATTTTCTTCTCTTTTAACTTAAGATGGCTATTCATTTTATGCCAAATTTTGAGGTGAAAATTTGTTCTATGGAGGCGAATAAATTCGCATCTTTTGCCCACATTAACACTAGTGTCTGAACATCCAAACAAAAGAACCGAGGAACATTTTGTCGAAAGTGGAAAGAAATCTATTGGTAAAGTGCCATTTTTAACCTTTACGATAGGGCTAAAAAACAAAGAAAAGCGAAGTTCACATATTTGCCCTCAAGGAATGTCTTAATAGAAGATCAACGTTTGATAGAATCATATGTCGCGCATTAAAACTCATTAATTAACATTTCCTTCCTTACATCTGTTAAATATTAGATGGCTAAATAACTATGTTTTCTTTTATTTTCTAATAGTATTGAAACTTAAGAACCGCTAAAATAAATATAGTAATTGGAATATTAATCATCTTAGAGGTTGGATCACGGTTAAATATGGTATGTCTTAAATAATAAGGCATCAGTCCTATTAAAACTAATAATGACATCATATTTTTTTTTTAATTTTAATTCAAATAAACCGTCTAATTTGTTATATTTTAATGTTTCAGCCTTTGCTCTGAGCAGCCATAATTTGTAAGTCATTTATGACCGTTTATTGCATAACTATATACCAATGCTAGGGTTGTTACAAGTTTTGATAATTAAGTATTAACCTAAGCATCCACCTTCAAACATACACAAAATAGATTATAAGAAAAAATATATGTACATTTTAATAAATCTTTTAGAGGAATTTGAATCCACTACTTTTAAACAGTTGTCTATTAATGAAAACAAAAAGGAAAAAAAAAATCGATTGGGATAATATTTTTTTGGGTAATCTATCTAATATTTGGCTCTGGTAGAGCATTACGCTTGCCGCCTTGAAAGGAAAGCTCGACAAACAGGTGAATTGACATGCTCTTCTGGACAAGCACGAACTCAGAAGAAGACGACGAGGACGATGACAGTGACGTTGAGGTGCGTGATGAGGACATGTGGGGTTGGTGAAATGGTGGATCTTCGAAGAACAGATCGGGTCAAACTATCATCAGGTCAAGGTTTTGTTTGCTGTCTCTTTGTCTTATGTGAACCTCGTCCCCTTTTGCTATCCGTAGTAATACTGTTCCCTAATGATAACATCTTCTTTTTCATATTTTGATGATTGGATGTCTTGTACGGAGTAAATATTATAACTAGGTCCTAAACATTCCATCGAGAATTGAATTTAGCATGAAATTTTAAACGGGTGAATTTGGTGCATAACGAAAATTTTCATAACTATTTGTATGAGTTTCTAATATCGTTTGTTATTTTTGTTAACATAGAAAAGATTATTTGTCACTAAATTTATACTATCCTACCTAACATCATCTATCACTCCGCTTTTGCATCACTAAAGATATTCAGTAATAATGAAATGTTTTTGTAAATATTAATTTACCCTTTCAAATTTTAAGAACGAAATTAAATTTTTATTAAAAAAAATTATGCAAAATTTAACATTTTCTAATGATAGAAGAATTAAGTTTCTTCTATCTATTCTTTACTAACTAGGTCTTAACATTTGCACATTGGCCTCATATATTATATTGTACGCGTGATTTAACCTTCCAAAAGCAAAATGGAATATATATAAGTTTAGTGCCTTTAAGAACTATAGTATCACATGTATTTCAAAGCTATTAATTATGTTAGTTAATGACACTTTACCATGTGTGGAGGATTAATATCTAATATTGTTGCTCATCCTAGACCAAGATCACTAGGGGAAGATATTATTATCTACTTGAAGGATGTTAATGATGTGTTGAAGTAATAACACATAAACGGGTTGAAAAGAATTGATTGAGCTTTGTTTGACCAGTTATATGCACACAACATTATTATTGACTACTTTCAAGCAAATGATAATATGCCAATAGACAACTAAGTGATACAAGGATTATTTAGCATCCAAGGTAAGTGTTAATAGTTGACTCACAAAGTAAATGTCAATATAAGGGTCATGAAGTTCTTGCCCATAAGACATAAATGACATCATGGTACTGTAAAGTTTAATAGATCAAATTGTGCATTTATGTCGCGTTTGGTACATAGGAATTGTTCAGAATGGAATAGATTGGAATGAGAGGAATGGAATGGAATGTAACAGAAGATAGAATGATAAATCTATTCCATTGTTTGGATACATCTTGGAATGGAATTGAATTAACATGTTATTTGCAAAAATATACTTACTAATTAATGTGAATAATAAATAAGTAAGAGGAAAAAAAGGTAATTTAACATTAATTATTAATGAGGAAGGAATGAAATCACTGTTCAATTTTCTTAAGAGCAGAATCGAATTTTCTCTCAAAGCTGAAATCGTCATTTCCTATGAATCACGATTCCTGCTTTTAAAAACGCAACCAAACGTAGAATATGGTTAAACCATAAAACCTTTTATCTTCATTCATTCACAATTAACATTAATCATGTAATAGAAGTGCATAACCTTGTAAAGACATAAAACCATTGGATAAAATTCCATATTATAATAATTGAGTAAATCCTAGGCAACTCATTAGGACAAAAAAAATCATAACTTTCATGATTAGCTTCTAAAATCATTGCATGTTGTCCTTACTAGGTTTCCATTTGTTAAAATCTTATAGAATGTTTCGATATAATAAAATATGCTATAAGAAAGATGGATTTAGAGACAAAATTTCTACTTCTAAATATAAGTTTTTTTTTTGCGAAAATTATCGTCAACGATTCTATCTGTAGAGATATAAGTTATTTTGCTAATTTTTCACCATAAAATTTCTATCTTTTGAAGTGACTTTTCTTGTAGTGATACTAATGAATTTATTGACAAGTTACTTGAGTGTGTAGGAAAAAATAAACAAAAAATCTAAGAAGTAGAATAAACCAAGAATCTAAGTAAGAAAGTCATAAGATCAAAGAAAAGTCTAAGAAGAGAAGAAGACACCGCAATGAGACTTCGAAAGTGCTATGGAAATATAGAAGCACTAGGAAAGGTGAAAACAACTATAAAGTATATAAGCATTTCAAAAGATCAAAAGCACTACACAAGTTCAAAAATTCTATAGAAGCATCAGAACAAAAAAGATCAAAAGCATTACAAATGATTAAAATTCTCAAAAGTTAGAAGAATAGACATTTTAAAGAATTATAAATGATAAAAATTACCAAGTTTAGAAGCCTAACAATGAGAAGCTACATCGAAGAACCAAAAGCTTCTATAAAAACATTACAAATGTGACAAAAGTGAAGCGATAAAAGATAAATACATAATTTCAAAGATATAAGATGCAACAGCATGAGTTGGATATATTTGGGTGATATATCTAATTAGACCAATCTATTATGATCTTAAAATTTTGTCAAGCAACATCAGCTTCAAAATAAGATGAATTAAATCAAGATTCATTAAGGTATTCGAAGAATAACAAAGAAATATATTTGGAAGATGATCAAGTGACAAATATGGATATCACCAAATGATGGATATACCCGAGTAATTTTTTATCCTTTGAATTAAGTAAAAGACTTCTAAAACTACAAATTTGTATAATCATATAATTAACTCGCGATTTGACTACCACGTATCTTGTAATTCAAAAAATTTTAAGATTCTCATATAAATTTAAAAGGTGAACAAAGCCAATTGAAAAAAAATTATTATACTACTATGATTGAGGTATACTCATTCCTTTTCCATCAAGCTAAAAGTTACGGTGCTGTTATTTCCTTATTTGATATCAAAATCTTCTATATCTCCTTTTTAATTTCTTACATGTTTAAGTAGATGATCAAGATGGAGACCTTTGAGTCAATACACTTAAGGAAAAAAGTCAAAGTTCATTAAGGTAAATTAAAGTGAGAGTTGAAGATGTACATATAGGATTATTGTTCTTCCACAATATTTATTCTTCTCTCAGAGCATGTTGATATTAAAGTTGAGTAAAGGGAAGATAAAGGAATAACTTGTATAACTCATTCAACATTTTGAAAACTTTGTGATCCTAGTGTAGTCACAAAAAAAAGAAAAGAAAAAGAAAACTCTACTTAACGTATGTGACGTGGCTTTCACCTAATCTTATTTTTCTCATTGCATATAAGAGGTTTATAAAGTGTAAAGCTCACCATCAATGCTCAATCTGATTCCAAGAACCTTCTAGAAATATCTTGGTGTAAACAAACCTAGTAAAGGTGGTTTTATAGAGTTGAGTATGAATATATAGTGTAAACCCTTAAAAAATTTCAATCGTCTACTTGTTGAGTTGACATAACTGTGACTTTAAATTTTGATTATGTGCTCGAATTAGGATATATATATATATAATTAATTTTAAAATAATATAACCCAAATCACATATAATAAATTGATCACGTCAAATAAAATTTTATCACATATAAAATTTAGCATTTTGACCCTTGCCAACATAAACTGTTAGATTTTATTTATTTTCTACTTCAATTGCTATAAGACAAGAAAATTAAGGAATGAAATAACAAAAATCAATTTGTTAGTCAATGCATAAGCCTATTTTAGAGCATAAGATAAATTTTATCCTTCTTCATGTGGCAACGAAAAGAATTTTCCCTTAGCTTGTTTGACTTTTAATTTTATAATTTTTGTACATATATAAAGGACAAGATAAGCTTCCTTCATTCTCTTCTCCCCTCTTTCCTTTCTTCTTTTTCCTTTTCTTTCGTATTTCTATTCCTTTATCTATAGCACAGACAACTTTCGTCTGTTCCCTCATCCTTCTTGGTCCTTTTCATCTTAACTGGAGACAACACAACAACTCATGGTGAGCTACTAATACTGTCATTTTCTTTTTCTTCTTCTCATCTCTTCCTTCCTCTTTTCTCTATTTTCTCCATTTATTTATATTTTAATCCTTGAGTTTCGCCTTAACTTAAGTTTAGAAATTAGAAAGTTAACATTCCATAGAAACAAAACATACCAAAGACAAAATTACATAACATAGGTAAAACTTTACCAACATAGTTATATAATCCTAAAGTAGTGTGAACTATTAAATCTTTAGTGTATATTGGGTAATTAATGATAATTTAGAAATAAACTGCGTAAATATAAAACATTAAATATTAATCAAAATTTCTAAAACATGTCTTTAATTAATTAATGTTTTGTTTGTATATTAGTTAATATCTATCCCATATCATAGTTTGTTCATCCTATATACATTAAAGATTTTAATTTTTAGCATCTATACCCAAATTTCTCTTAAAATTGCCCAAAATGCCTAATGGTGTATGTTGTACCATAAGTTATTAAGAAAAAAAAAAAAAAGGCCAACTTGTCTGCTTTTCATAAAGTAATCTTTATTAAATGCTAGAGATGTTATTTTTCAAATTAAATTTATCTTATTTTTCTTACTTGCAAAAGTAGTTGGAAATTTAAAAATTTACACTAGCTAGACATTATTATCACTAGAAGATAAATACAAGAGATTTAAAAAATCTGCTAGACTAATATAATTAATATAAATATGTTTTATCAAATAGAAAACTTGATAAGCATGAACTTCTTTTGCTACCATTTTCATTTTTACTGTGAAACCTTTTTTTTTTTTATTTTACTTAGATTTATAACTAAGACACAAACCATGTCTTCAAGCCCTCACTTTCAATATTAGAGAATCTTTGAAAAATCACATCTCAAACTCTGCTTTTGGTATTTTTGAAGAAGTAGGTAAAGCAATCACTTAAAAAAGTCAACGAAGCTAAGGTAACCTTATCTTTAAAGTTATAGTAGGTTCTTTTTGGTCAAACACACTAGTATACTTACCCATTTTACTATTTAGAAATAATGCACAAAGTTTAGCAGGTGTACCAAGTTAATGGACTAAAACCGAGCTTACTAAGAAATAATAAGAACATGGGTAAACTTATTCTATAACCTTGACTATGTCTAAGAGTTCTATTATAATTGCTAGAAACTTATGAACAAGTATAACTTTACTTAACAAATACAGATATAACAATTTATGAAATAAAATAGAGAAAAAACTACACTAAACACTCATACTTTAAATTTGGTCACATGATAGACTGGTACATAGTTATGTTTGGAATAGTTATATTAAATGGATCTTTGGCTATGTTTTGACCGCAGATCTATTTGAAGAGGAGTTAGTTTGTTAAATGAAGTAAAAAGGAGTTGTTGTTTTGACTGTGTGACAAATCATGGCCAAAATCATACCCATATTTGCAAATCACGGTTTAAACTAAGAAATTGAGGGAAAGTTAAAGTAGAGCATAGCTTCAACCACGGTTAATATCACACCTGCGATTAAAACCCCACAAAGGACATGTCCCCTTAACCCTTGTCTGCTAATCGGCTCGTGGAACCGTCGTATTCATAGAAGCTTAAAATTCCTCATGGACAAACAAACTAAGGAACTTAATACAAGCGTTTAGTAATGTATGTTTTGTATCTTATAGGGACTATAGAACCATATCAAGACTTTCCCATAGACTATTATAACGAGTAAGGGAAGAATACACAGGTGAGTAACTTTGATCTTTTGACATTATTTGTGTGTGTAAAATAGTGGCACCAATTTTAAATACAGATGTAACTAGCTGTGTATGGGGATGGGAATAATGCATGTTGTATGGTGATTGGATGAATGAAAAACTTCATTATTATAAGTGATAATTTTTTGCTTATTACTTACTATGTAATGTGTACTGTTGATTGTTTGAAAATTATTTGGTCACTAAATAATCTGGTATAAATTTCAATTGGCCATTAAATAAAATGAACATGCATTGCACAACTATAGTAATTGCATTTGCATGTTGTTCACGTCACGTATTAGTATCTTAGTTTTATGGTAATGCTAAGTTTTTCCAGTAAATTGAATGAAATTCTAGTTCTATAGAAGGTTACCACTGTGTTATTAGCCCCATAGGACCTAAATAGGCGCTAAAGGACGTCGCCTATTAGCGTTGACATGAGATAGCTACTACTTAGTGGAGTGTCTAAATTCTAGGGTTAAGTTGAGTTATAATACTTATATGTATTTTATAAAATTGTAAATAATTTTGAAAACTATTTTTCACCTTCCTTAATTCTTAGTCTCTCCAAGGTATAAATTACTAGAGTTGGTCCTTCAACCCCTAAGAGAGAGCATAAATCTCCATTGTCTTTTATTATGGTCATCCAAATTGTAATTGCACGTATGGTTAAGTGTTGCATTACATATATTTGTTAATTAAAGTTGCTTGATATTGTTGTATTGTGTTAAGATATGGTTATTCACTAAGCTATTGTTTGCTTACCCTCTTATACACTTGTGTGCTTACAACGATCACTATGATTGATCTATATCTAGAAGTTAGAGTTGGTACATACTAGCAAAGTCAGGACATGGACTGAAGAAATAAAAATAGCATTTTGTGTAAAGAATAATCTGAGAATAGTGTTTGTGTAGCTTGATGTAATAGTTAAGAATTCTTTGTAAGAGTTATATAACATTATTCTTGTATGTGATTTATATGTATGCAATGTATCTCTTATTTTAGACAATCGTTCATAACTACTATAATTGTCCCTGCCACGAGCATTCTAATTATACAATGCTCATGTACCTTTCTGAAATCCTTAGATGGTTAAATACAAATGTGTAAGACTTTAGTTTGTTACAAGGTGCATTAATACTGCTAAGGTACCCTATAGAGGTATGACATATATTAATCTTTTTCTTACTATTGTTGCTTCCTTGCATGGACACAACATAACACAAATACAAAACCACATATACACATTAATAGTAGCTAGTGCTACTTTTTTTCTACACACTATCGCGCACATACACACCCTTGCCCATGATAGATCATGTGCACACACAAGCGATCAATAACGCACTCCACACTAGGACACTAGCACACACCTAAGCATGGAAACAAGCACTCACTCATACACTACTGCTATGGCCGATCACATGCATGTTGAACGCTCTACATACACCCCGTAAGTGCTCCATGAGAGATCCACAGGTGCTCTAAGGGCACTTCATAGCTTACAACACACACTTGATGTTATATATATATCCTTATATATATGTATATGCATATATATAATATTAGTTTTAATTTATTTCTTTACTTACCTTATTCTCCATGACACAAAGCGAACCATACATGAAAAATATCAAAACTTAACTTAGATTAAATAATATAGTGAATCCTTATAATTTTTATAAATATATATGTATAAATATTCATAAAAACATTTATGGAAATTTGTCAGGTCTATGCAACCTTATGCATGGCCGTGCACCCAGGACGTGTTGAACTGGAACCTTCAATCGCCATAACACTACTCTACACAACTACTCCAACATGCACGAGATCAAGCTCGTGCACTCCTAGAGATCTTCACTGATAATTTTTTCTCTCTTGCACGACCTCCTTCACTGATAATTTATATTTATTATAGTATTCAAGTGATTTTGACTCTTATACTAACCTGCTTGTTGATTACTACGACTGATAAGTGACATGGACCAGTGACTATATTCTTATGAACTTTATACTTGTCCATATTTGTAGGATAGAATTTGATGTTTTATTAATTAATAAGTGAAATGTGTGTAAGGATAGGAAATTTTGTTTGTGATCGCTCATGTTTGATTTTAAATGTGAAAATACCAAGGTTGTTAGAACCAGCCTAGACCGACCGGTTTGATTGGAAACGGCCATGAAGGTAGGCCGGGTTCGATGGTTAGCTCATTTTTTACGAGAACCGGACTAACCCGGTCGACCCAGGTGGTCGAACCGGGTTGAACTGGTCGATTCGGATTCAAAAAAATAAAAATAAAAAATTAGAAATTTAAATATTTATTCATATTTTATTATAAATTTATAAAATATAATCATTAAATCATATTTATTTAATAATTAATTGATGAATTTGATCCAAATATAGATTTAATTAAGTGATTACACACATATTAGTCTTTTATAATTAAATTAACCCTTATATTTTTATTTTTATGACCCCGGTTCGACTCCTGGTTGAACCCGATCCGACCCCTCGACCCCTGACCCCCTAGCCTGTCCGAGTCAAACCCCGGTCCGGTTCTGACAACATTGGAAAATACTATAATTATACTCTACTTTAAGGATTTGGTTATTTTATGATAGTTCTACGAGTGTCTCATACTTGCTTGCATGCTAAAATTAAATGAACTTAAAATATATCAACACAATAACTTAAAATATGCATGCATTACACAATTATATTATTGAAGGTTATCACCACTACACAATGGCTTGGATAGGCTATGATCATGAAAGGCCATGTGTGTACTAAGGGTCTTATTTTAGGGGATGTGAACTAAGTCATCTCAGGGAAGACGACCTATCTTCTTAAGTTGCGTTAGTGTCATTTGTTCGAAGGAACTTACTTTGGAAGTAAAGATATATGTAGAAATATTATTTTCTATATATCGAAAGAAATTGTGTTTTGATAAAAATTGTTTTGAATCTCGAAGTAGTAGGGTTTCTAGGTGTTAATATTAATGGTATTCTCTGACCCTTGATTCGAAGGGAAAATCTTATATATATATAATATATATTATATGGTTACCAATTAGCTATATATATTTGTTCTCTTGCTTGATTACATTACATATATTTGTTTAAGATAACTTGCTTGTTATTTGCTTAAACGGTATAAAGGGAGAGTTATATCTCACTAAGGTTGCGGTCATTCACTTCCTTATAGCTTGCTATTACAAGATTATCTCTGGTATCAGCCTGGGCGAGGCTACCTACCAGTTAGCTTTCTTTTGAGGAGATAGGATTCTATGGGAAGGAATGGAGAATTGAGAAAGTTCTTTCTTCTCTAGTGAATCTCTCAAGATAATATTTGATAATTAGAAGTTCTATGTATTATTTTGTAGGGCAAGGATACTAACTTGATACTTTGATATGCCTACATGTGTTTTCTAATTGTATTTATTTTCCTAGATTTACCTACTTATTTATTTTGGTAAGTTGTTATTTTATAGAATTATCAATTAAATACTATCAGCCTCATCAGTTGCTTGGTCAGGTATGCTGCCGTATAATATTCAAAGCTTTTGAGAGACTTAGAAGTCGATTTTAGGCTTTGGTATCATGTATGGTGGAACTGTCCCGTCTAGGTTACCCTTGAGGCGTGACGTATAGCCATTAGATTAGAATAATCTAGATTGATTAATTATAGATTATCTTATAATTTAATGTAATTACATTTTTTTAAATTAATAATATGAATTATCCTTACGTTTTTGTTCACCTTGGTTTGACCCTCAATGAATCTAGTTAAACATCTTGCCCCTTTACCATCTTACATACCTAGATCAACTACCTTATTCGAATATGACATCATTCTCTTTCAAGTGTGCATAAGTTCTTGAGTACATAAAGGAAACACTGACTTAACCTCTTAATAATAACCAAAGTATAAGTGTTAAATGTGCTAGTTTTCAAAACATTCCATAGGTGACACAAGCCTCCATTTTCATTCTACTGGTTCACATTATATCTTTACCTCCTTTAACTTCTCATCTTGCGGCTTCTCACCTTATGGTAGATCTCATTAGCACTTTTCCATTGCATTGTTTACATGGGCTCCTTCTACTCCTCTACTTGATGGATAATCTCTTTATCCATCTCCATATGTAAAATTATGACCACCACCATATAACTTCTATCACTAGCTAGATTCATTATACTAATGACTTTTACAACAACTCTTATGTCCACAAAATGTCATTTGAGCTATGCTTTAGCCAAGAAGAAAAAAACATACGCTCAAATATTCTTAGTGTAACATCTTTTCGTTTCATTTTTTTATCAGAACTTTTCCTTAGACTTCTACTCGTTCACTTTCATTCCTTATAAAGATTTATTACAGTATTTATTTTTCTATGATAACAATGACATAAGGAATCTTTATTAAAAGGAAAAAAAATTAAATAATTATTCACTAGCCAAACCTATTGATGGCAATTTAATTCCAAAATTAATGTTTTTCCCAAAAGACCTTTATAATATGAAAAATTAATAATTGAAAATCTTCTAACAACACAATTTCATTCCTTAATAGCAATTACATTATAACCTTATTCCATTCAACAAAGTAAGCATGTAGTTAATGTACTTAGGATTAATATGTTATTATAGTTTGTTGAATTAATAATTCCCAATATTATTGTTGTAGGTCTTTTCCAATATAATCATAATTTCATATTAAAATAATTATGATTATTTTTCTTTCATTAATCCTATAATTTCAAATTATAGTGTCATAAATTTTTTTTTTTTAAATTTTTGTCTTTAAATAATGAATCTAATGTAGTAAAATTTTTCATGGTTGTTAATAAAGTTTAATTATACATATTTTATATAGGCTGGTTTTTAATTTTTTCTTATTATTTTACATGTTTTTTTGAGCGATTTTGGTGCTAAATCGATTTATATTTGGATTTCAAGGGTTCAAGTTTGTTGTAGTTAATTCAAGTGATTTGATCAAGTTTTATGCATTATATGAAGTTTGAGAAAAATATGGCTAGTGCACAACCATGCACTTGTCTCATGCACACATAATGTTGTTAAAGGACCAAAATCAAGTAATCCAAGTGAAAAGTGCCCAAAAGCATGCCCATGCATTTTCCCATGCACTTGATTAATGAACCATTCGATTATTTTCAAAATTAAAGACGAGCACAATTAAGAGTATGGTTGTGCACTTCACTTGTAAACTTGCTTGTTGGATATGAAATTTCCCTAACTTGTATAAAAAAATTATTGATGTGTTGACATAAAGAAGAGCCGACTTTGAGAAACCTTTTAGACATTCTCTGGATATAATATTTCTTACCTCCACGTAAAAGGAGAATGTAAGAGCAAGCAGATAACAATGTTTATCGTTAAAGAGTGAAAAATCGAAGATCCATAGTGTTGAGCTTGAATTTCAATTTTCAATTTAGGGTCTGTTTGTTTTAGCTTTTTTCCGACAGATACAGACACTTTTTCAAACTTTTTTCTAACAAATTATTTATCAAGAAATAGATATAGATAAAAAAAAGTTGACAGTTCTCATCATAAGATCAAATAGAACAAATATAGATAAAATTAGATGCAAATCGAATATATTTTGCACATATCATTTTAAAAAAGATACAGATACAGATAAAAACAGACAATCCAAACAGACCCTTAATTTCCTTTAATCCGATTTATATTAGACCCTAACCCATTTAATATAAATCCTTAACTAGGAATTAAAGAAAATTTCTAATATTTTAAAAAAACTTGGAGTCGCCACTAGATTGAAATCAAGAAAAAAATATTATGACCAATGGGCTTATTGATCTTAATTTTGCAACTGATTTGCGAAAAAAAATTATTTTTAAAGCAATTACTACAAATTTATGAGTCCAGGAATTATCTCATTAAAGCCTAAATGATTATCACCTTTAACTTTCCAATCATAACATGTTCCTTATTATATCCTAAATAGTATATGTGATCCCTAGGTTTTTTCTATAACATGAGTAAAAATCTAAAAGAATTAAAGATCTAAATCTAATTTTATATATTGAAATAATAAATGTCTTTGGTAGAATATTAATTAATATTTCATAGATGCTCTAAAGTCTTGTTGTTTTATATGCATTAAGGACTTTGAAATTTCATTTCCTATATTTAAATCTTTTCCAAAAAGTACTAGAAATTTATTTACAAGTTGTTTACCGTAAGTTTTAAAGCATGGACGTATTGTCCTTTCTCTTAATAAGGTTTCTTTTATTAAACGTTAAAATGACAATTCCTAATTACACCATACTTATTTTCTTTTATGAAAAAGAAAGGTAATCAGAGATTTGAAAGTTTATACCAATTAGATGTTGTTGTTTCAAAAAAAAAACACGACGTTTTTGAAATCTACTTTTTTAACATACTCTATTTTACCCGCACAAAATCTTTTATTCCAAACTTTTGTATTTTTAGCTTGAAAAACCCTAAGATCATGTTTACAAGCTACATAACCAGTGTTTCAAAAAGTATAAAGTGAAGTAATATAAAAAAACATGACAGGTTTCAAAGATTTTAGAAAGTATCTTTATTAAATACACCAGTACAGGTGCATAATTCACCATTCACATGTGAAGTATCGTTTTTAGTAGATATGATGTTTTAGAAAATTGAAAATGAACCTAGTTTGCTAAGAAATGTTAAAAATAGATAAAAGCCTGCATTTTGAGTTTGTTTAAACTTAAAATGAATAACGTCTGTTATATGTGTTTAAAAAAAACGTTATCTTAGCTTATTTGAACAAAGAATAACAAAACATGTAATAAAATAGAGTATATCAACCCTCTAAGCTCTTATAATGATCTATAGATAGGTATAAGATGATAAGACTCATATTGGATTAGTAAGTTCTTAGAAGTTGTTGTGTTAGGATGTCTTTATGCATGTTTTGATACTATAATCTAATCTGGAAGAGTTGTGTTGAGATGGTGGAGTTTTAGAGGTTGCTTGGTTTGTCGTTGATGTTGCAGCCTAGTTTTCCTCTTGAGGTGGATCAGTGGTAAACTTAATGTAAGTGTTGAGGGGTAAGTTTTTATGCATAGTATCTGTTGCAGCCTAAATTTGAGCCATCGACATGTCTGCGATAGACATTAAAGGCCATTATGCCTAAAAATAAGTTTAAGTACTGGAGCATATTAGTCATCACGACCTACGATCAAGCCCTCATATATCCCGTGACGATGATATGAACGTTTTTGGTAGCACATGACCCCCAATTTATTAAGGCATGAGTTAGTTTTTTAGTTGCGACGTATCCCACAACCCTTCTTAAGTTGCCCTTGGCACCTAGTTTGCTTTGGCATAAGCCTAATTTTGTGTAGCGATGTAACTCTTGACCCAACTTAAGTAGTAAGCAATGATGATGAATATAAGTTAAGAAGTTTTTATCATAATCTAAAATGTTTAAGCTCTGATAAGAGTTATGTTCCCTCTATTATATGTTTTGTAATGTATGCTTGTTGTTCCATAGGAGCTTTCAATCATGACCAAGAGTTTCCAGTAGCCTACTAAGATTTCTATGCAGGATGCACAGGTGAGTGACTTGAATCTTATCACGATATTGTGCTTATATTTTAGCTACACTTGTCTTCATATAAACACAACTGATTATGTATAGGGATGGGGATGGGGATATTGTGTGTTGTATGGTGATTGAATGTGTGGCTAGCTTTAATATCTGAAGTGATAACAAATTTTCTTATGTTGATGTGAAATGATTATTGATGACTATCTGACATTGTATGATCACCAATAATATGATCTAAGTCTTATGTGATCCATAAACTAAAACAAACATGCATTGCACGTCAGCATGTTTTATTAGCATGGTATCCATGTCATGTGTTGATATTCCGATTCTATGGTAATGCCTTGTCACTCCGAAAGAGTCGAGGTAGGGTTACCATAGGGTTGTCAACCCTACGGGAACTAAGTAGGCACCGAAGGACGTCACCCGAGTTAGAGTCGGCTTTTAGGATATTAATACATTGGAGTTTCTAAGATTTTAAGTAAAAATTGAAATTATGTTGGATATGTATATAAGTAAGAATGTATATATACTAGGTAAATTTTGGAAAAGCTTCTTCTTTCTTAGTTCTCAGTATTTCTTAGGCATGGACACTTAAGCTGGTCCTTTAACCCCTAGAAGAGGGCATAAATCTCCATTGGTTTAGATTCTAGTCATTTGAATTGTGCATTTCATATGGTTGAGTGTGGCATTGCATATGATTATAACAAAAACTTGTTTGGCATTTGTTTGAAGTGTGGTATGAACATATTATCTCATTAAGTTGTAGTGTGCTCACAATCATATAGACTTTTTGTGCTTTCAGGGATCTTTAGAGTGGATCCAAGCTTGAGGCAAGGAGAGGTAATAGGCTTCAAGGGGAAATCCAGGGCTCGAGTGAGAGTTAGATATATATATATATATATATTTTTGTACAAAATACCTTATGTTTGTTTCTTGTAAGTCTGTAAGGTTTTGATGGGAGTTGATCCTAAGTTATATGTACGGAATCTTGTTTTAAAGAACATATATGCAAAATTTCTTATCTTGACAACCTCACGATCCTATTTAAAATGTCCACACCAAGAAGTATCCTAATAGTATGATGCTCGCAAGTTTTCTTGAAAAGCCTTGGTTAGATTGTTTATCTTTCATAATTTGCTAAGTTTTCAGAAGAAGGCATCATGGTTCTAGGGTGCCTTGTGGGGATGTGACAGTATCTTTATGTGATATTTACATGAAGTACTTGCCAATTTGATTAAGTCTTACAAGGTAAATTTTTTTCTTTTTTTTTTTGGTCTAGTCTTGCAAGGTAAGTTAAATATGTCAGATTTTATAAAACATGAAACTAATATATACATATAATAAATTAAGTAACAAACTTCACATCAAACTTACAAAATTTTTTCCACTTTTTTAGAGTTGTCCATTAAGTGCTTATGTACTTGCTATTGGGAATCAGATAATACGTAGTTCTTTGGAATTGATTAAAATTTTAGTTTATTGATTAATAATCTTATCACTTTAAGTTCATTAGATTTTATTAATCTTAAAAATTGAACCCTTTTATGGTGAATCTTAGATCTATCAAATTAGGTTTTTAGCAATTCTCACGAAAAAAAAATTTCTAAGTGACAAAAATTTGAACAAGAAACTACAAACACATATGATAACAAACATATCATATTGTCACTAATCAAATCATAGTAAGAGACACTAGAGGTAATTTTCAACATAACATTTAAAAGAAACTCATGCAATTGTATTCTTAATTCTCAATTTTGGAATATTATGAACATGCACATACATGGGATAAAGAAATTAAGTATTTACAAGACTCAATGTTAAAAAGATAATGGAATATCACCTTTCAATTGAAATTTTAAAATTTTTAAAATATCATACATTGACTTTAAAAAATCACAAACTATTAAAATAAGACATTAACAAATACATCATGATATTAAATATTCATAAAATCATGTATTATAATAAAAAATTTCATGCGATACAAATCCAAATTTTGAAGAATAATTACAAATATTCATTAAGTTTTTAAAGTTTATTACCATATTCATTAATTAAACATACTTTTTTTACATTTTCAAGACAATTGCAACACTCAATTACAATATTATTATTATAAAATTGTTGTTGTCGTCGTCGTCGTCGTCGTCGTCGTCGTTGTTAAAAAAATAGAAAAGAAGGAATACCTACCTTTTCACCAGATCAAGAGGAAAAGGGTCGAAGCTTCACCAGTAAGCGACTGGGATAGGCATGGGATGTGGTGAGGTACAGCCGCCGGAAAGCGGCATGACAACTGAGGTGATGTTGGCTAGCCACAAGGAGGTCGACAATTTGAAGACCACAGGCGCAACAACAATGGTGGACTTCATCGAAGATGATTATGGCATCCCTGAGCTCTGTTCAACTTGTTAATTCGAAAATTTCAACCTATTAAAGATTATTACCACCTTTAATTTTTCTAGAATCTCCTACAAATCAAGGAATCGAGTTAAAACGTTTGAAACCCCTAACTAAAACTCAAGAACATAATTTCAAAATTTGATAAAACTAAAAGCCCACCCCCTCAAGTTGGGTCATTTGTGTCCTATTTATACTTTCTAGGGCATCAGTTAAGCTTTGTGACTTACCAAATCTATCAATTTCGAATCTAGGTTTTTTGAGTTATATGTAGTATGAAGTTTGGGAATTCATCAATTTTGTATATAACTTTCTAATTAAACCAAATATTGGCCTCTTTTACATGTATTAGAAGCTTCATATCTAGTTACTTAAAAGATAAAAATTTAATGCGGATCGTGATTTTTTTAAGAAAGTAGAATATTAAGTTTTCCCAATTTTCAAACTTTAATTTGATTTGGCATATGTTCACGAAATCTTATAAATTTGATATCAATTAAAAGCTCACCATGTCTAAAGTTTGCAATTTCGCCATCAATTTGATGAAATTGCAAATGAAAGTGAGTAAAAAACAAGTGTGAAGTGGGAGGACCAAGCTGACCAGGTGTGGCCGGAGGTAGAAGACAATATTGCGCAATGCTAATGTCAGCATCTGGATTTTTGTAATATATTTATTTAATTTTAACCTAATTTAATTATATCTTTACTTAATTATTTCTTATCATAATTTCTAATTTAGGACTATTTAATTAAATCCTAAGTTAATTATATTAACACCTAAATAATTTTCTTATGTCACATTCATATTAAAATTTAAAATTTGATTTTTATTAAGTGAAAATAGGGTGTCTTCACATAAGAGATTTGTCTATTAATCTTTTAGATTTTACTATTTGCTTTGCTTTCTTAATTATTTCTATGGAGAAAATCTATAATATCTAGTATTGATTAGTTCTAAGAGAATTATGTGATCATCTTTGTACCTTTTCAATGGAAATATCTTTTTCTTAAATCTAATCATGTGTATTTTATTGTTCATTTAATCTTTGTTGTCTCCGTTGAATTCGATGTTAGATTTTATTAATATAGATTGAAAATCATAAGTGTGAATATATTTGCATGCAATCTTAAAATCAGGATGAGGTAAAATTTTAGATTATGGTCAAATCTAATACTTAAATTCATAAAAGAGTAATGTGATTTTAGGGGATTCAATAAGGTAGAAGTTTCAATTGATCAATTTAACGTTAAGTGTCAGTAATCTCTCTCGAGATATATTAATACAAATTAAGAATTCTCATAGTTTGATGAATTGATAAGGAAGTTGAATACACATTGAGATCAGATAGGTAATTATGAGAGGATTCAATGTCCAAGTATTGTTCTTACAATTTTGTGAACTTTGATAATTGCTATTGCATGTTCTTAATTTGGCTTTATTTTAATTATTGAAATTTGTAATCTTTTTTTAATTGAATCTTACCAATTGTATGGTAGAGTAACAGGTAATATTAGTACTTGTAATCTCTATAGAACAATACTTAATCTAATTCATTATACTATTATAGATAGGTATACTTGCATTCAATCAATAGTGCAAATATCATAATTGCTAAAGTTCTAATAAATTGTTCTATAAATGTGCATATATATATTAATGTTAAAAAGTTTTGTTTAAAAAGCGAGAAAATTCAACATTCTTCTACTGTAAATATTTCCTTTTCTAAAATTCAATCATTGTAGTTCACTTAATGACTAATGAATACATCAGAAAATTAAGAATTATCACACAATAAGATCTATTCGATAAACTATGAAAATGGGAAACCGTAGCTGCTTGCTTCGGACCAAAAAAGAACGAAAATAATCAAAGTTAAACGAAGTGGATGTGGTCCAGCCGATGAAAAAGGAGCCTGTCCAATTCCAAATATTCTCAACAATCCAGTGTCATATCCAAGTGAAGCCAGCTGAGAAGAGCAGGTGAGATAAAGGCTAAAAGGAGCAGAAGGAACCCCCGGGATTTAAGGGAAGTAAATAGAAAGAAGCCTAAATACCTGTTCCCAATAGAGAGATTGTGACGGGCAGGTGCCTCGTGGCCGACAACAATAAGTTGTCCTAAAATCCCTGCATTTTGACTAAGAGACCGCACGTGAATCTCTTTTATTTTCTCATTGCAGTCACAGCCTGCCAACCCGCATAAAATGATATCTCAGGATTAGTCGTAGGTATGGGGAAAAAATTTTCTGTCTTGTTGTACTTGACAGGGTAATTATGATGGAAAAAAAAATGAAAAAAATAAATGTGGCTCAAAAAAAATTCTTTCATAGTTTATTTTGGGTTATTAGAGCATCCAAAATAAATAGATAACCATAACAAGTCATAATAGAAATATGATATTTTTTTTCTTTAAACTATAATAAGTTGTAAAACATAAACAAAATTTATATACTAAATATAACACCACCATTTATTTTGATATATTCCTTTTTTTCAGTTTTGGTAATTATATATTTTCATGCTCTTCTAGGGTTTATTCTTTTTGCCTTTTACAAACTTTTGAAGATCCGTCAACTTTCCATTATAAAATGTATTACTTTGTGTCAATATGCACCGACAAATACTTTAGGAAGCAAATGCAGCAGTAACTTTAACTATTATATGGCAATAGTAGTAATGTATACATACATCTTACAATCTGTCTCCCTCTTCACTCTCTCTTTATATGAGAGACTAGTGTCATTACATGTCAATACAAGTATAAAATTTACAACATAACAAAAAAAGAAAAAAAAAAAGAAAAAGAGAAATTCCTTCCATACCTTTTTAGATTTGTTTTAAAAAATTGGGGTTATAGCAGATGATTTCTTTAATAAGTACTTTGTCATAATGGAGTGCGCAAAGAATAAATATGAAATTATATAAAAGTTTTTGAGTTGACTACAATTTCAGTTGAACCAATTACCATGAATCAATCTAAAAGACTTCAAGTGGAGTTTTTTTTTTTTTTTTTTTGCCATTGACTTTAAGTGGAGTTTAATGGCTAATTACATGAGTGAAGCAATAAAGATTACTAAAAATTATTTAGAGACAACATTTAAAGCAAATGAGAAGTCAATTAATTGATTGGTTTTAGTCTAGTAGACAACCTTCATTATTTGCTAATAACCAATAAGGATTATACATGCCAAGAAAATCTATCGATATTTGCTCTATGGTAGTCTTAACAACATGTATATACCTTAATCTTTTTGTTGAATTTAACAATTATATATTTATTTTTATTTATTTTCAAATTAATAGGATTTACCCAGAATATATAAATATTCTTTTAGGTGTTACAAGAATAATAACAATAATATCGAGAATTTTTCTCCAAAGAACAATAAAATCTTCTTGTTCTGGTTCTTTTACAAACTTTGAACTCGATAAGGATTATCCATTCTTGTCGTTTTCTTCACTCTATCAAGGTTATTAAATTAGTATAATTTAGTGGGATATGGTTTATTATTCCAAAGTTCTTAAATTTGCTTAATCAAATGGTGGAGGTCTTTTTCTATCACATTAATGCCAAGGTTCTTAAGATACTTAATTCTAGGGTCAAGTTAAATAATACTTTTGGTTCCATGTTAGATTTATTTACAGGTCAAGATTTTTACCAATCTTGTTCTTAGCATTCATGGGCTCATAGCAATGAATTCGCATTGGTTTGGTATTAGAGCTTGGAATTTATGATTGAATCTTCTATTTTTTAGTTCGATTTCTAACATTTAATTTTTATCTTGATTACAAATCACCGATACCTTTATTTAATCTTTATTTCTTTTATTTTTTTATTCTTTCTAGTTAATCAAATATAAAAAAAGTTAAAAAGACATATAGAGAAAAAAAAAAAACTCATTGAAAAAAGGAGAAGAAAACAAATGTAGAATAAAAAAGAAAAAAGAAGAAAAGAATCTCAAAGATATTTTGTTTTCTTCATTATAAATTTGGAATTTCTACACACACAAACACATATATTTGAAATCAAGCAAAATCATTGATTTTCATGTAGGGTTTTATTGATACAAAATTTCAAAAATTTTATTAGAACGCAGCGGAAAAACGAAAACCTTATACCAGTATCCATGTTTCTTGATTAGATTTGAACAAAAAAGGGGTTCCTTAAATATACCTTATATTGATGCTTCAAAACGATCAGCAGATCGGATTTGCAAGAACCACAATCTCGTAATCCCCTCTACGGTATCCACACGCGAACGATTGTGTGCTAGCACTCAAGAACACGAATCCAATTCATGTAGGAATTATTTTTCTTCTTTTCTCTCTTTTAGGTTTGCAGAATTTCTCTACCATCTAATATGACGTCAAAGAGTCTAACCTAAAAGGCTGTCTATAGCTATATATATTATATATATATATATATAGACATGTAGAAAACCCTAAAGGAAACCCTAGAAGATTATATGATGAGATATTTATTTAATATTTAATAAAATACATTATTTCATTAAATATTAATTATCTGTCATAATCATTTATTATTCTTAAACTATTTAAGAATAATAAATATAATAATTCCTATAGGTTTAAATATAAACTCATAATATATTTCATTCTTTCTTTTGTGTGTGGCCCTGTAGGTACACCTAATGTTGGCAGTAGGTCCTAAATACCTTTTAGACCTACAAGACATCATTGGTCTCTAGCAAGATATTATGTCTATCCAGATTAGGTGAATATTAGTAATCCGATTTTTGTCTAATCTATAATTTATGTCATTATCCTTTTTGTCACATGATATCTAGATTGAACATAAGACATGGAGAGTGTCATTCTTATATTGTTCAATCTTATCATTTCTCGATTTCCAAGTGATCTGATAATACAAATGAAATTTATTACACTATCAATTCATTTGAGCATGGCCATGTATTTCTCAGTCCCACTTATCGAGGGGCTTAGAGATATCTCTCTCATAACGAAAGGAACAAATCCCATCTTAATCACTCAACTTCCTCTACATGATATACATTATGCCCAAACTTAACCTTTATAATTATCCGGTTAAAGATAACGTTTGATTGAGTTGAAACATAACATTTCTCATGTTGGAACCTATGGTGATTTCAGGTCTAAGGATATGTTGACATAGTTATCATGAAAATCACTTATGACAATATTCCATGTAGTGATCTCATAGTGGGTCAGTTCAGCACACAGTCATCTAATATGTACCTATGAGTTTCATTTGTATCACCATATAAATAGATATCCCATGTTTACCAAATAAAAACTCATACTAGATTTAATTCATTATCATTCCCATAATAATGAGCATCTAGGAACATTTAGAATAATAAATTATTTATGGATTTCTATTATAATGTAAACATGCAAATAATACAAAAGAAATGCCTCTGTTTATTTATATATATATATATTATATATATCAAATGAAAATATCGAGTAATTGGCCTAGGGCACAATCACTAACATTTCAAACTTAATTTCCATTCCATTATCATTATATACTTTATAGGCAACAATTAGTTTAGCTTGAATTCCTTTATTTTATTTGTTTATTTTCCTTTTAAATATGTCATCTTTTCTTGTTTTGTCCAATTTCAAATAGTCTTATCTTGTTACGGTATAGTAAATCACTGACTCATTTGATTCTTATGATCAAATAACCCAAAGTGCAATCAGCAAATGACATGAGCGAGCTTCACTTTTAGCTTGATAAAGAATCGACAATAAAGGTAATTAGAGAGAGAGAGTATTAAAGGGAGAAAAACCAATAAATGAGAGAGATTGAGTAACATTAGAAGTGAGTGTAAACACCAATAAATGAGAGAGATTGAGTAACATTAGAAGTGAGTGTAAAACATAGTGAAGTGCTATGAAGGCTACTTTTCTTTTTATTCTCTTTAAATTTGTGTAAGATGTAGACTAAAGAAACAATCTTAAAGGAAAGAGTGAAGATGGTGATTTGAGGATATATGATTTAGCAAGATGGTGAAGCAATTAATGGCTATGGTAAATGATGATCGACAGCAAGATAATGAGAGTTCTATCACATCCTGTTGAATCATGCACAATTATTGGAAGGCAATTTTCAGATGTCTATTTGACGCAACACAAGAAGCGTAAAGAAAATAAGATCTACTTCACCGAGTTAGATATTCAAAATAGTAACAAGGTTAAATTCATAACCTTAAGGATAACACAAAGGACACTCTTCTAAAAGAGTTTTTAATTTAATAATATTAAATGTTATAATTAACAAAGACAAGTGGGAATTCTAAAAAACAAGATCTAAAAAGGAAAATAATAAATACAATAAATACAAATAAATAGTGTAACCGGTAATTAATGTTGGAAATAAAAGCTAGTGGCCTATAATTAATGTTGACGATTTCAAAAGTTAAAAGTTGAAACCATCAACAATAAATGCTGACTTTAATTGAGATTTCACTGCTACATTATTACTGATTCTGTGAATACCCAAAAAATTGGCATCTAAATTCGAAAAGAATAATGTAATTAGAAATTTGGAAAAAATAAAGCAAGATGGCTTAAAATATGTATTTCTAAAAAAAAAACCCTTGTTCGACTAAAAGTACGTGAAATGACAAAAATAATGCTACAAACGACATTAGAAGTATGCATTTATAATAAGTTATAACGAAATGTTAAAATATAAAAATTACTCATGTGAGCTCCTAAAAGAAGGAATTTGCCCTAAAAACGACTTGATTCATCACAATTCACTAAGGTGATGACTTCTTCTTATTGATTTGTTTCCTTCGAGATAAAGTCATAAGATCTCAACAGCAACATTAACCAATTTCTATGCCATTTTTGCCAAATAACTGTTCATCACTACTTCCACTTCATCACATACTTTAAGCATATAAGTTAAAGAAAGAGACATGGAACAAAGGGAAAATATTTTCCATGCTAGGTGTCATGTGAAAAAAGAAAGTATGTAGCTTAATTATTGACAAGGGAAGTTACACTAATGTAACAAGCATTAATTTTGTGGAGATGATGAATTTGTCTATCATGATTATCAAAATCATGAGTCTACTCGTACATTTCCACAAATTCACGATTTTATAATCTACTTTTGAGTTAAATCAGATATAAAATTATTTTAGTGTAAACTTATTATATAATACGAGTTTAATTGTACAATTCTACATAACTCTACACAATTTCATGTTATTTTAATTGATTTAGCCGTTTAGGTGTAATAATTCATTAAAATTAAAGAAATACAACTTTGCTTCCATAATTTAAAAAACTTCATCAAATTATGAATGAAATCACATCATATTAGCTTTTTTAACTTAACAAGCTACATTACTAACTTCACTATTAAAGATCTCTTATCTGTTAACTATTAAAATAATAAAAAGACATTTAATTTATTGAATATAGATTGGGTGGTTATTCATTCAAGATTTATAGGTAAGGAAACATATAAAAGTATTAACATGGAGGATGCTCTTATAGATCAGAAGAATTATAAGAATAAGATCGTAACAAATTGATATTCATGACATTAATAATATCGAACATAAAGATGATTGTGATGATGGTGATTAATAATTTATACTTTGTTTTGTATATTATAATAATGATTTATGTTATAATTTAACTTATATTGACAATAATATGTATATTCTTATTTTATGGCGCAAATAAAAATTTATACTCAATTATTTATATAAAAATTAGGATTAATGTCACAAATGGTACATGAACTTTGATAAAATATGTAATGAGGCACCTGAACTTTGAAATTAATCAATTTAATATCTAAAAAAAAGTTTATATACACATCAATAGTATCTCTGCTAAATTTTTTTAGATACTAAATTGATTAGTTTCAAATTTCAGGTACCAAAGCATATATTTTGCCTAAGTTTATGTACTATTTATGATATTATCCCTATAACTTATATTGTAGCCAAGAGTTATATTGAATTTCTATATTTTTATATTGTATTTCAAGTTTCAACAAAAATATAAGCATATCTATAGCATTTGAACACTAGTTTACACATATTATGGAAACTTATGCTTACATGTTTTGATTCTACGATCCGATTCTAATAACCTACTAGCAATTCTAGATAGAATTGCGAGTTTAACAACCTTTATGCGTATACCAAAACCCTAAGCTTTATGAGCTATTTAATGACTTAGGTAAGGTGAAGACAAATAGGCAAGTGCTATTGAATTATTTTATAGGAAGCTACAAGGATGAGATGTTCTGCGATGGGGCACCTATGCATGCAAGTTATATTTTGTTATGCAGATTGTAGCAGTTTGACAAGAAGGCACATTACATTGATTGTAAGAACTAGTATTCATTGGTTAAGGATAAGACTATATCATACTTATACTACTACTTTGTATGAATATTAGATAGCAATGAAAAGAGAAGATGAGTCTATGGAGGGAAAAAGTAAAGATAGTGATAATAGTAACACACAAGTAACTAAGAGGAGAGAAAAGAGTGTGATGAAAAATGCAAGTTGTTATGTAAGAAGAATAAGATCAAAAGTATTATTTTAGGGGAACAATTAATGGTTTTACTTCTTTACAAGGAGGATTATTTAAATACTAATGATCTTAACCAAATTTTGCAGGATCATGAAAATATTTTTCCAAAAGAGACACACTAAAGGGATTATCACATACTCATGGGATTAAGTATCAAATTTTTTTTTCTTACTTAAAGCCACAATTCCAAATCGTCTAGCTTATAACTACAGTCTAGAGGAGACTAAGGAGATGTAGAGGTTGGTGGAAGAGCTATCGTAAAAAAGATATGTTAGAGAAAGTATGAGCTCATGCGCCATACCAACGGTTTTGGTACCCAAGAAAGACAAGACATAGAGGATGTACATGGATTGTAAAGTTGTTAACATGATAACGGCAAAGTATCATCATTTTCCTGATCTAGATTATATGCTTGATGCATTGCATGGTAGATATATTTTCTTTGAAATCAATTAAAAAAGTCGATATCATCAAATTAGAATGAAAAAGGGCGATGAATGGAAAACTAGTATCAAAACAAAAAATGGTTTGTATGAATGGTTAATTGTGCCTTTGGGTTCAACTAATGCACCTAGTACTTATATGCATCTAAAGAACCATGTAATGAGACCATTCAAAGGTAATTTTTAGTTATATTTTTAACAGTATATTAATTTACAATATGAGTCTTGGAGAACATATTGAACACTTATGATGTGTTTTTGATGTCTTGAGAATGAAGAAATTGTATGCCAATCTTAAAATGTGTTCTTTTTGCATGTAAGAAGTTATATCTTTAGATTATGTTGTTAGTGCTAAAGGAACAGATGTAGATAAAGAAAAATTAAGGGTTAATATCATGAATGGTACTTAAACTTTAGCAAAATATAATTAGATACCTGAACTTTGAAATCGATCAATTTATATCTAAAAGAACTTTTCGTACATACTAACAGTGCCTTCATGATATCACTTAGCGTATATGAAAAGTAATTCCATGTATTAAATTGATCAATTTTAAAATTTAGGTACTTAATTGCATATTTTTTTGCCAAGTTTAGTTACCATTCATAACATATGTCCAAAAATTAAAGACAATTAAAGAGTGGCCAATTCCTAAGAGTGTGTCCAAGGTTATGAGTTTCCATGGGTTAGCTAGTTTCTATAGGAGTTTATTATGGATTTTAGTACACTAGCTGCACTACTCACTAAAATTGTTAAGAAATTTTGCTTATTTTAAATAAGGGTATGCATAGGAAAAAGCATCTAATTTAATTAAAGAAAAAATTTGTTTTTGCACCATTACTAGCTTTACCCAATTTTTATATAACTTTTGAGGTTGGCTGCGATATTTCTAGTATTGGCATTGAAGCGGTCCTAATGCAAGAAGATTGTCCTATAGAGTATTTTAGTGAAAAAAATTAAATGGAGCATCATTAAGTTACCCACAAATCACAAGAAGCTTTACTCCTTAATGAGAACATTAGAGACATAACAGCATTATGTGTAGCCAAAGAAGTTTGTTATTCATATGGACCATAAATCCTTAAAACATCTTTAGCAACTAGGCAAGTTGAATCAATGATATTTGCGATGGATGGAATTCATTGAAAATTTTCCACATGTAATTCAATATAAGCAAGATAAGGAGAATGTCAATGTTGATGTACTTTCTTCTATATATGCACTTAATTCTACTCTTAGTTGTTGGGTTTTGAATATACTAAGCATTTATATGCTATTGACTTAAACTTTTCAATTGTATATAAGGGATGTGAACATGTGTCACTTAATAAAATTTATCGACATGATGGTTAGTTGTTTGAAGGACGGAAAATTATGTGTGCTTAATTGTTCTTTGAGAGAATTACTTGTGTATGGTCTCATGAGGGAGCTTTAATGATGTATTGAGGTAAACAAAAGTATGGAGGTATTAAAGAATATATTTATTGGCTCATATGAAAAGTGATGTAAACAAAATCTCTAGTCGGTGTATTACATGTATGAAGGCCAAATTTAAGGCATTATCACATAAACTATAGACACCTTTGCCTGTACCTACCAAACCTTTGGTAGACATTTCAATAGATTTTGTGTTAGGTTTGCTTAGGGCTAAATAAAGTTGTGATTCTATTTTTATTGTGGTAAATAGGTTTTCCAAGATGACGGGTTTTATTCCATTTAGCAAAATTGATAATGCTATGAATATTGCTAACTTATTCTTTAAGGAAATTATTAAATTACATAGCATTCCTGAAAGTATTATTAGTGACATAGATGTCAGGTCCCTTAGTTACTTTTTGAAAAGAGTAAGTTGGATACCAGACTTTTATTTTCTACTACTTGTCTTCTATGGACTAGTTGACAAATTTAGGTAATGACCAGTGTGTATTGTAATTCAAAAGAATTGAAGGTCAGGGAAGAGTCTTTACTTTTCTTGAGTTTGCCTATAATCACAGTGTTCATTCTTCTACTAATATTTCATCGTATGAAATTGTTTTGGTTTTAACCTGCTAACTCCTATGGACTTGCTCCTTTTTCCTATTGATGAGTGTTCAAGTTTAGATGGTAAGAAGAAAGATAGCACAGTAAGGAAGATTCGAAAGCATGTTAAAAACAAATATAGAAGAAGAATGAGCAATATTTAAGTAAGCCAATAAAGGGTGAAAAACAAGTTACTTTTGAACCAATTGATTGGGTATAGTTACACTAGAGAAAAGAAAGATGTCCAACTTAGAGAAAATCAAAGAGGAGATTGATCATTCCAAGTGATTGCTAAGATCAATGACAATGTTTAAAATGGAATCTTCCAAATGAGTACAATATGAGTGCTACTTTTAATGTTGCTAATTTATCTCCCTTTGATGTAGGTGATAGAGATTCGAGGATGAATCTTTTGGAAGAGAACAGGAATGATGAGAATCTAAATGCAATAGGTCTATCAAGTTAATTACAAATTCCATTTAGACCAATTGCAAACAATCAAGCTAAAAGATATCAAGTGAAATTTAATAGTTATGTGTGACATAATGAAGATCATTGATAATTATTTAGAGACAACATTTAATGCAAGTGGGAAGTCAATTAATTTAGTGGTGTGCAGCAAAGTATTTGCTAATAACCTTTATGTATTATACATGTCAAGATGGATTATCAACATTTGCATCTATCAATCAAGATGTATCTACCACATTATTTTGGTTAGATTTTAATATTTATTTTATCTATTTTTATTTAATATCAAATTAATAAGATTTACTTAGAACATATATATAGTCATTTTGGTGTTACAAGAACACTAACAATAACACTGCAATTTTTCTTGAGAGATCAATAAACGCTTTTCTTTGCTTCTTCAAAAAACTTTGAACTCATCAAGAATTTTTCGTTCTTGTCGTGCTTCTCCATTTTGAGGATATTTGATTGGTATAATTCTACAAGTTGCTGTCTGTTGCGTCAAAGTTCTTAAATTTGCTTAATCAAAGGGCTGGGTCGAGGTATTTTCCATCACATTAATACCAAGATTCTCGGTATACTTAATCTAGGTCAAGTTAAATAATACCTCCGTTCTACGTCAGTTTTCTCAACAATTAAATGTTGACCGTTCTTGTTCTTAGCATTCCTAGGTTCATAGCGATGATTTGCATCAAATAAGGATCAAATTGAATAATAAATTGATTTTAAAATATCATTACATATTGTACATTAATCTGAAAAAATCATTCCGGTAATTTATTGGTGGAAGGATTTTCTAGCAAAATCATATTTAAGTGGAATAAGTGTAGCGTCCTAGAAACTCTGATTCCCCCCAAAGATATAGTTAGAAATTTATCGAGTTTTGTTTGAATCATTAGCATCTTATTGCCAATCTACCACTCACAATCCACTCATATTTGGCTCCTACCAAATTTTGGTGCTATCATCGGTAAATTTTTAATATCATGGCAAGTCCCATTGTTATCAGTATCGAGGTTCTAATAGCACTAATATTTATATGAATCAAACAACATAACATATTGATCCTAAAGACAGCTGCAAAGCAAAGTATCAATTCATTATTATATAACAAGGTAACAAATTATAACTTTGAATGATATCCATTTTATATATTTTGACATTGAAATTGATATAAGAATCAAACATCAAAATTTTCACAACTCAACCCGCAGGCCAACTGGCCCATCAAAACCTAGTCTGCTTGTTAAATATGATCGGGTATGGTCGACTCATTTTTAAACAGGCTAAAAACCGATTAGCCTACCCTACTTTATAAGATGGCTAATTTTGCCGGCCCTAATTTGAACTCCAGTAGAAGGGACTAACCAATATGTAAATTTATTAACTACCTGATAAAACTGTCATATGCAGACTTTTGCTCAATCGCATCCAGCTCCGCAGTTGAACAAGGCATGTTGTTATATTGAAACCCTTTCTCGTTGTGATATCCCCCTAACCATACTAGTCCAAAATTATTGTACTATGGAATGATCCGATCGGATAAAAAGGCCCAAGCAGAAAGCTATTTAGAGTTAAAACGCCAGGACTGCAACAACACACCGTTTTAGGATCTAGATAAGTCAATACTATGCACAATGTAATAGATTGTTCCGGTGATAAATGCTATTGATTTTGACAATAAAAGCATGCGCCATTGTTTATATTGCCCTATTTTTCTGATTATGTATATGATCCAAATGAAACTGGCCATTGTTATAAGTTTTTTTAACTAATAATTTGTGTGGATCCATACAATTTCCATTTTTTTACTCATTTATTCTTCTTACATTTAAGCATGTTTAGTACAGAAATTGGTGCAAGATGGAATAGCTACATAGATGCTATTCCCTTTCCCATATTTGCAAGTGTTGTTAAAAGATGGAAGTGTAGTTTCTATTTCACTTTAATGACATAATCACAATTTATTTCTATCCTCATAAATGCATATTCAGTTATATAGCTCCTTTTTTTTTCCCTTACTTACCACATATTTATTATCTATATTATTATAGGAAAAAAAAATGCAAATAACCCCTTAAACATTATTCCCAGTACATTCTTCTAACTTCCAAATGTTAACCCTCATAAGTTAAAAATTACCCACTAAACTTTGACATACAAAACAACCTTGAGAATTACTCAAGTGTACTTTAACACCTCATAAACTTTGATTTTATAGTGTTTTCATTAATGAATTTAAAAGTTGAGGAAATATACTCAACATTTTAATTAAAGTTCAAGGGAGTTTATTTCCATTCCCTCAATATTCATCAATTTAGCATATTTATCATAAATTCATAATTATCTATTTATACACATCCCACTCTATTTCGAATATGATTCAAACAAACATAATATAAGAATATAGGGTGTGTTTGGCTACACAAATACAGATACTTTTTTTTAAACTTTTTTTTAACAAATTGTTTATCAAAAAATAGATTCAGATAAAAAAAGTTGGCAATTCTTATGAAAAGATCAAATAGATCAAATATAGATAAAATATAGAGACTGATCAGATATATTTACACATATCGTTTCAATACAAATATAAATACAGATAAAAAAACAGACAATCCAAACAAATTAATGTCTTTATGAATATCTTCACATATAATAATAAATTTATTTTTTTATTTTTTATTTGATTACATATTATTTTTTTCTATAACATGCGCGAGTTTATACTGTATACCAAACATCATATTAGTTTTTTTAAACAACACTTGAATAGTGTAATGGTCGGACCAAAATACCACTTTTAAATTTCACAAACGTCAAATCACATTAAAATTCACTGTAAGCTACCGCCCTTGTTAATTATAAGTCAAAAGTCATTAAATTAGAAGTAGCCAACAGCTTGTTAGCTTAATGTTATATTAGGGTTAATTAATCATATCATCCAATCATATCAAAGTTAGGTGAGTCTTATTTTATCATCTTTGCAAGAAAAGCCAAAAGCATTTTCTATTCCATTCATCTGAACAGACAACATAATAAAATAATTAAGTTAATTAAACATTGACTACTATAGTTTTCACATCTGTTCATATGATAACATTTCGAACTTGTCCTCTCAAAGCATGGGGAGCTTGATTATTCAAATAAATAAAGAAATAAAAATACCTCTTTGTTCTTTCAAAATGCAGTAGACATATGTACTAATACCCAGAAATAGACAAAAGTAGATGGTATTCATACCCCTAAAATATGCGTCAAGGTTACGTGGTTGAAGAAATTGGATTTGACATTTCTGATTTCTGCTACAAAATCTTGATGCCTTCTTTTGAGTCCGAATGCTTGAGGGAATGGCCAGTCAATACCTTCTCCCTCTGTGGAGAGACAAGCATGTCAGGACTAGGCCAAAATTAAATACTATTTCAGGAAATTGTCCTCTCGTTAGTAATATCGGTAAGGGTCAAATTATATTTGTCCTTTTTCATTGTTTACTTTATTTTATTTTATTTTACTTCATTTGATTGTTTATATATTTATTTTCATTTTCCAGTGGGAAAAAAAAAAATGAAATGTGATAATCGTGGGAAATTTGGGTAATTATCCAGACCCAGATTGTGCCTTCGTGTGTTTCACTTTAAGAAGTGATAAATGCATTTGAAAGTCGACGGTAAATCATATAAATTTGAATTTTCTTTGCTTTTGTACTAGTAAATTATATTTTGGAATTCCAAACCATTTCGTAGACTATACTAAAACTAGATAAAACAGATGATATATAAAAATAGGCATATTCTTATATTAGCCTTTTGGCATAAGGGACAAGACCATCATGGGATCCTTTATACATATATATATATATAAATATATCTCAAATAATTATGTATTAAAAGACTTAGAGGAACAAATTAAAAGTAGGATAATATTAAAAATGATGTATAAAATTTCACAAAAAGTTCAATCAGTACTGAAATTTAGTTTTAAACTATTTGATTCGTGAAAAAGTTTTCATATATTTTTTCTATCTAAAGTTTGGTTTTGAAAAATTTAATACCTAAAACAAGTTTTTGTGTATATTTTTTCTATCTAAGGCAAGTTTAATTGACAGGAAAAATGTACGTAAAACTTGCTTTAGATACAAAATTATTTAAAACCAAATTTTAGGTATTTGATTGAATTTTTTGTGAAAGTAGATATCAAGTTGTTCAAAATAAACTTTAGCTGCCTGATTAAAATTTTTGTAAAGTTCATGTTTCATTTTTTACTTTAACCATTAAAAGTAATTACTTAGAAGTACACCTACATTTTGTTCCCTAAACTAGACATTTGTGCACAAAAACTCTTAACAAAACCTGCAATCAAGGCCTTGTGGATCCAAAAGATTGCACTTACATCGCAATTTTTCATTATAGGTAACTATTTTTGCATGTTTAATTTTTTAATAAAAAATTAAAAAAAAATTAAAAATATAATAAGACTAGAACAAGTAACTCTATCATGCTCTTATCCCATACCCTATTCCATCTTATATTTTTCTTATAGATATTGAAAGTCACATTATAAATTGTAGATAAAACTTTTCTAGAACATGCTCACTTAATATAACATGCAAACACAACAAAAAAATTAAACATGCAAAAATATAATAAAACTAGAACAAGTAACTCTATCATGCTATTATCGCATACCCTATTCTATCTTATATTTTTCTTATAGATATTGAAAGTCACATTATAAATTGTAGATAAAATTTTTCTAGAACATGCTCACTTAATATAACATGGAAACACAACATCTTCATACTCTAGAATACCCATTATAGAACCAATATTTTAACTTATATAGTGTATAGGCTTTGAAGTACCATAGAAGCCATCATAAAAATTTTTAAATAAAATAATAAATGAAAAAATAAAATTATGTCTTCTTTTAATTTTTATATTCTCCTAAAAAGAAAAGGTAATTAAGTATATAGTTGAAAGTGAGTAATATTAAACTATTGGTCGCTATTAGTCTAACAATGTGCATATAGAAATACAATTGTGAACTTAAAATGTAAAATTTATCTTTATTCTTTGGGATAAAAGTGTGTAGTTGCAAATTCTACTAAACATGATATAAATTTTACTGTTTTGAACTACTATGGAAATATTGATAGATTTAAATTAAGGACAATTTAACTATAAAATTTTAATACTTCGAAATTGCAATTGAGAAATTATAGGTTTCATATGTTCTCAAGGTAATTTTAGCATACCATAAGGTAAGTTTCAATTCAAAAATTTGAGAACCTATACCTATAAGGTAAGGTGTGATAGGACTTTATATCATACCCAACCATATCCACTCATTTCAAAAAATGAATGGTACAAAATCTAAAATAACCAGTTAAATAGCTTGAAAGTGTTTATGTTAATAGGACAACAATTTAATCTAAAAACTTAAGTTTGTAGATATGATGTGAGCTATTATATTTATTATATAATACTCCATCGCACTTGTGGGTTGGACTTTGATTTTAACTAAAGTCCATCAAGTGAATAACTTAATTTTAAAGGGATTGTAATGAATGTGCATGGATTCAAATTTATGACCTTCTACTCTAATACCATGTTAAGGTTAACACCACAACCATTTAATCCAAAAGCTTAAGCTTATAGATATGATGTGGGTTATTATATTTATTATATAACAGAGAGAAGGAAAACTTTAAAATTTCTAAGAAGAATGAAAATAAAAAAAAATAATGAAAGTGTATTTTTAGGGATGATGATAATGATAATGATGAGGGTCTCAAGGAATGAACTACATAGAAGCATTTGAATTTATTATGTTCAGATAGATATTTTTATTTTTTAGTGTCAATTTTACTTAACTTGAATTCAACTTATTCACTCTACTAGAGTAATAAATAATCTATTTGATCTTGTCAAAATCTGAACATAGAAATAATATTAAGAATAAAATAAGAAAAATTCATTGTAATATCCTATATTTTTACATACAGTGTTAGTCAGCCTTTTTCCAAAAAACCTAGCATAAATTAGGAAAATATACATGGTTAAATCCTATTAATTATGGGACTCCTAACTTAATACACTCGGTCAAAACCCATTAAATACTCGGTCAAATCCCATTAATTAGATATAGCCCAAAAATATTTTCCCTAAAATAACTACAATTTACACATGATTTTTCCACACTCTCCCTCAAGCTGATGAATAGATATTTTTCATTCCCGGCTTGGATACAATAGTTTGAAACATTAAACTATTTAACCCTTTTGTTAGAACATCTACGAGTTGACCATTTGTTGACACATAAGGCATGCAAATTAGTCTACTATCTAGCTTCTCCTTGATAAAATGTCTGTCAACCTCAACGTGCTTTGTTTGGTCATGTTGTATAGATTATGAGTTATGTTGATTGCATATTTGATCATAGGTCCCTCCTACTTAATCTATAGGTCTTCAAGAATGATCTTCAACCAGAGTAGTTCACATATACCCTGAGCCATCGCCCTAAACTCTACTACTGCACTTAACCGAGCTACCACACTTTGTTTATTACTCCTCCATATTATAAGGTTTCCACCAAGAAAGGTACAATATCCATATGTTAACCTTCTATCAACGATGGACCCAACATAATCAGCATCAGTGTATGCTTCAAGTACTAAACCTCCATTTCTTCTGAATAAAATACCTTTTCTCGGTATCCCCTTAAGATACTGAAGTACTCTATAAGCTGCTTGCTAATGAACCTCCTTCGAGTTGTGCATAAATTGGCTTATTACACTTAGTACAAATACTATAGCCAGTCGTGTGTGTAAGAGATATATGAGTGTTCCCTCCAATCATGTGCTCATTGGCTTGATGCTGTCTTGCCTATTTTCTTGAGAAGATCTGTAATATACTTCTACTGTGAGATAAAATTTCTTGCTTCGAATGAGCAACCTCGATTCAAAGGAAATACTTCAACCTTCTCAATGCTTTGATTTCAAATTCTTTAGCCAAACACTGATGCAATGCCTGCTTCTCCTGATCAACATTCACAAGTAAAGCTGTGACTCCTCTTGAAGGAGGATGTTTAATGAACAATGTATGATCACCTTAGCTTTGCTTGTACCCCATTGTCAACATAACCCTTCCAAACCATGCCCAAAGATATTGCTTAAGACCATAGAGCCTTCTTCAATTTACACACGATATTGGGACTTCCATACAAATCTCCTCTTCTAGGTCCCCATGTAAAAATGCATTCTTGACATCAAACTGTTACAAGTCCCATCCATAGTTAGCAGTAAGTGCTAGTAATACTCTAACAGTATTAATCTTTGAAACAGGAGCAAAGGTTTCTAGATAGTCAATCTCATATGTCTGCGTATACCCTTTAGCTGCCAATTGAGCCTTATATCTCTCGATTGACCCATCTGCTCTATATTTTATTATATATACCCATTTACAGCCCATAGGTCTTTTTCCAATAGGTAACCTCACCAACTCCCAAGTTTTGTTCTTTTCTAATGCCTCCATCTCCATATCCATAGCTTGCTTCCATTAGACATCGCTTCGGATACACTCATAGGGAAGGTAATGGTATTTAGGCTAACAAGGAAGACTCTATGAGGAAGTGAGAAATTTTTTTAAAGATAAGAAATGTGCCAAAGGGTACAGAGGTTGATTTCTACACTTTCTAGTTTTCTTTCTAATGGAAATAGATAAGTCAAGATCATCATTTTCAACCTGTTCAACTTGTTTTTCAACCACATCAATGGGTTGATCATTATTTTCCATTTTTCCTTCGATTTCACCTTGTGAGTTTGGATTAGAAAATATTACCTCATTCACTAGCTCGCGATTAGACTCTTAGACTCTTATAGGTTTAGGGACAACCTTTACTTTCTTCTTCTTTGCATATCTCATCTCTTCATCAATTTTCTAGCAGCATCAGGAATGGCTTCGATAGGAGCAACTTCAGCAGGGGTGTCAGCAATGGCAATACTAGTCTCAGGTAAAGGAATAGGCTCAAAAATAAACATAGAAGTCTAGGGCTAGGGGACAGATCAAGTGGATTCAAAAAAAGTTCCTAATTCTTATCTTCTTGAGTGGAATTCCCGTCATGAATATAAGATTTCGTGAAGTGAGATTCCTTTTCATTGAATGTAATGTAGAATCTCTTTATAGTGGATAATAACACTTTTATCCTTTCTGAGTTGAAGAGTACCCAATAAAGACACATTTTTTAGCCCTAGGATCAAGTTTTCCTCTATTTGGACCATGAATATGAAGGAAAGACACACGCTTAAATACCTAGGAGCAAGATTGTTTGTGGCTCTTATGTTAGGGTAAGAAGATGGAAGAACTTCCATTGGACTTTGGTATTCCAAGACTCATGAAGGTAACGATTTATCAGATGAGTAGCTGTAAGAACTGCTTCCCCCCACCCTTACCCCCCCCCCCCCCTACAAAAAAAAAAAAAAAAAGGCATGTCAATCTGAAATAACATAGCTCATTTTCTCAAGGAAGTCACCATTTTTCCTTTCTGCTACTCCATTTTGCTGTGGAGTAGTTACACATGATGACTCATCTATAACCCCCTCTTTCTAAAAGTAAGGAGTGAAGACATGGTTAGAATAATCCTTAGCATTATCAAACCTGAATCTCTTAACATCAATCCTGAATTGATTTTTTTTTTTTTATCATTGAATGGAAATTTGGTAGTATAGTACTAACATTAGATTTATATTTTAACAAGTATAGCCAAGTAACACGAGTATAGTCATCAATAAAAAAAAAAAAACAAACCATCATGCTCCAAAGACATTAGGAACGATAGAAGGACCCCAGATATCAGTATGAATAAGATAAAAAGGAACATAACTCCTTTTATTACTGATTGAAAAAGACGCTTGTTTATCAAATTCACATACTTCACAATGAAAATCTTCAACACTTAAATTTAAAAACAATGCTAGAAATAAAGTCTTAATGACCCTAAACGATGGATGTCCTAAACAACGTTGATAAAGAAGGATTTTCTCCTTGTTAAATAAGTTTCTGAAATAACAACCTTACTTTTAACTATTTTCAACTGTCTTGGTGTCTCGAGGTAGTAGAGGTTGTCCTTTTCTTTTAGCATGTCCAATCGTCCTCCCTGAACCCTTATCTTGAAATACAAAACAATCAATGTAAAGAACCACATTACAAGATATATCTTGGGTAAGTTTTTTTATGGAGACAAGGTTGGTGGATAATTTAGGGACGTGAAGGGCATTTTTTATGGTCATGGTTTATTTAAACATCTCCTACTCCTACAACAGTTGTTAAACATCCATCAGTTGTGGCTATTTTCCAGTTGCTAGGACATAGGGTATAGGTTGAAAAGTATTTGGATGAGTGGGTCATGTGATCGGTAGCTCTTGAGTCCATGATCTAGGAGTTAATGAAGTGTGTATCTAAATCAATCGTTCCTAAAAAAGGAGACTTACCTAAATACATAGAAGAACAAGTACCAAAAGGTTTCCGAAGACAGTTGATGAGAGATCTCACCCTCTCAATTTCCTCTTGGTTAAGACAACTTGGCTCTTGCGATGCAACTTTAGTCTCTATTATTTCCAACATGTTGTTAGCAATTAAGGCTGATCAAATGGAGAAAAGAAACCATCAATTAAGGCCGGCCAAGAAAAAGAGAGTATCGACAATCAATCTGGCAAAAATAAATTTAGAAACAGTTCCCAAGAAAGAATCACTCTAATACCATGTCAAAATCTAAACATAGAAATAATATTAAGAATAGAACTAGAAAATTTCATTGTAATATTCTATATTTTTACATAGAGTGTTAGTCAACCTTTATACAAAAAACCTAGCATAAATTAGGAAACTATAAATAGTCAAATCCTATTAATTATGGGACTCCTAGCTTAATACACTTGGTCATCTCCCATTAATTAGATATAACCTAAAAATGTTTTCCCTAAAATAACTAGCATTTACACATAATTTTTCTACAAATCCATTCAAACCAAGAGAAAAACTCGCGAAATCCCCATTTTCCATCAGAAAATCCCGATATAGAATGAGTCGAAGCCAAGATGTATACGAGGAAGTTCATATCATATATTGCATTTGCCAAGCTTATATGAGCACTATCAAGCGGTAAAACTTGTTAGGACATTGAACTTATGAGACTTCCCCTTGCATTTTCATTTATGGAGCATTTGTCATTTGAACTTCATTTTTTTACTGGTTTCAAATAAATTGTTTGTCAAAAATAGATACCAATGAAAAATAGATGTTTTTACTCATAAACCGATCAAATAGACTAAATACTAATACGAAACATATATGATATAGATACCAATAAAAAACAGACAAACTAAACAGACCATTAAGGTGAAACTAGACAAAGGAAAATGCTTGGCCAAGTGGTTGGACACCTGTTTTGCTTGTTTCAAGTCAAGGTTTAAATGTTGAGTTTCACTTTTATTTATTTCTTGACTAGCGAATAAAAAATGTGCTATGAGAATTAAAAAGAGGGCATGACACAAAATTAATGGTAGATATTGAACATGATCAATAAGTACAGTAAATAATATAATCCATCTTTCGCATTGTTTACGGTTTAAAAGTGATGTAGAGGAAGTGGCTGAGACATTCTTGAAGAATTTTTTTTTTTTTTGGCCATTATTCTTGAAGAAGTTGGAGTCAAAGAAGTTGAAGAGAGGGGAGAAGAAGAAAGCTGCCGGCCTTAAAGGCCGACCTTAAAAAATTGATCAAACACTAGCATAACACTGCTGGTATATAAGCTATATTTGCTAATGTGTGTTGAGAATTGAAGACTAGATTCTACCATGAACATAACCACGAGCGTGTATGGGGCATGTTACTTACTGTGATTGAACTGTGGTCTACGTTAGCTTCAACACCATCAGCATAGAGTTGTAGGCCACCAGTGTACTTGTTTTACACTGCCAGCATTGGGCCAGTGTACTTTTAATCGACTTTCTTTTCTTTATTTTGTTTTAGGGTTTCTTATTAGAGTATAAATAGTCAAGTGTCATATTTTTTCATTAGACTTTGATATTTTTACATCGTATGACATTCCTTAAGAGATTTTCTCATAAAGTTTACATCTTTAGTGCAATCTTGAATTCTTGATTCATCCGTTGTGATTGAATCTGTGTGTTTACACTTTTTGTGCTACGTCAGAAATGATATTAGAGCTCGATAAAATCCTACGAAGATGGTTACCAATGATGGTGCTAACAGCGGTCATACTCTTGATGGTGCTAAGGATACAAGAGTCGTCGAACCGATAAGATGGTTGCTAGGATAGTAGTTGATGCCATGAATCGAAGATTATAGCAAGTAGAGTAGCTTATCGAAGATCTAGTTGAGCGTTTTAATGCTATAGCAGTCGATACCAATAGAGGCAGAAATGATGGTGGGAGACAACCTAGGGTAAGAGAAGCCTATGGCAGTCGAAACAATCAACTTGTTGCTACAAATAGATTAGTGCAAATTTCATATGATGATTCTGAGGAGGAGGAAGAGTTTTTGTTTAGTGCTAGACAGCCGTACAGATGGGGCAGTGAAGTTTGGGATAGATACTGATAGAATTATTATTGTTATGATCAGGAAGATGGCGGTGAATTTCGTTTAAAGGTAGATATTCCTTGTTTTAATAGCAATTTGAATATTGAGGAATTCCTGGATTGGTTGGTGGAGATATACAGGTTTTTTGACTACATGGAGGTATCAGAGGATCATTAAGTATGATTAATTGCATGTAGATTGAAGGGGGAGCCTCTGCCTAGTAGGAGAGATTGCAGAATCGTAAGCAAAGAGAGGGTAGATAACTTATACGGACTTGGTTCCACATGAAGTAATTGCTATAGAAAGACTTTTTACAACTTGATTACGAGCAAATCATGTTCCAATAGTATTAGCGTGCCAACAAGTAGGGATGTAAGCGGGTGGGTTTTTATAGGGTACCCGACCCGCCCAACCGATAAATACCCTATAGGGTTTGGGATGAGTTTTGAGATCAATAATAAAACCCTAAAGAGTTTTGGGATGGGTTTTAGGATAAGCATAAAACCCATTGAAAAACCCGAACCCGTTTAAATATATAAATATATATATATATTATGTTTAGCCTTAGTCTCTGAAATTAACTGACTGTGCTTCATTAATTGTAAGGCTATTTTTATCTTTTTTATTAAATCATTTAGAAAAAGTAAAAGACCCTAGGATAGTAGACTAATACTTTATGGTCTCAACTTTTAGTATAGTAGACTAATACTTTATGGTCTCAACTTTTAGTCTTGGTCTTGGCTCACTCTTGTCAAATTCAAGCCTCTTACTCCTATTGCCGTACTGTTTCATTCAATGATTTTCTTCTCATGAAAATTATTGGGATTTTATAAAGAGGATTGCATGAGTAATGATAAGAGTTTTTTTCTTGGCCTATAAAGTGGGAATGGATCGGAAATAAAAAAAGATGAAAAAACATTTATAATGACGTTTTTAAATATTTTATTATATAATGATTCTAATTTTATATCGGGTTTCGGGTTCGGGTACCCTATAGCATTTATCTAGCGAGTTTTGGGTTCATGGACAAAAACCCTATAGGGTTTGGGAATCCTATTGGGTATTGGTTCACGTTCGAGTTTGGGTTTTAGTATATCCATCCTAAACCAGTCTCGGTTGCATTCCTACCAACAAGGAACACGTTTAGTCCATGATTACACCATGGAATTCATGAGGCTTGTTTAGTGAAATGACCTGAAAGAAAGTGAGGGTTAATAAGTGGCAAGGTACATAAATGGTTTAAAATTACAGTTTCGTGATAAAATTGGTGTTAATGTAATGAGGAATTTGAATGAGGCTAAGAACATGACCTTAAGGGAAAAGATCATGTTGCAGGAGAAAAATACTAGGTTTGATGTGAGTAGTCGGAGATATGGTGCTGAGGGATATAGTAGTAACAAATCATTAGTTGAAAAGAATAAAGGTATTGAGGAAAAATAGGGTTAGAATAATGAGAAGAATTAGGAGAAGGCTACTGGCAAGAAGCCTATTGAGGGTAAGGACTTACTGAGACAGAATTACCCTTATGCCAGACCTATTCTAAGCAATGTTATCGTTGTAATCAATTGGTTCACCGATCGAATGAATGCCCTAATAGGAAATGTGTGAACATTATAGAGAGGGATGAGGAGATTTGAGAGCCTAATAGAGAGGACGATTACTATGATGAGGATGGAAAGGAGTTTGAGCCGGCTTATATGATTAGAAAATTAGTGCTGACACTAAAGCAGGGAGATCATTCTCAGCGATACCGGTTGTTTCATACCCATTGTACAATTGGAGAAAAGGTGTTTGATCTCATAGTTGATAGTGGAAGTTGTGAGAATATTATAGAAAGGGATGTGGTGAATCAATTGAAGTTGCCAGCAGAGGGACATCCTAATCTATACATTATTGGATGGATCAAAGAAGCTAAGAACATTGAGGTGAATGAATGATGTAGAGTGCCTTTTTCTCCATAGAAAAATACCAAGTTGATGTCTACTATGACATTGTAGACATGGATACTTGCCACTTTCTCTTTAGCAGATTATGGCAATATGATGTGAATGCTCAACACGCCAAAAGGATAATTTGTATATGCTGAAGAAGGGTGGTGCAAAGTACACCTTATTGCCTTTGAAAGTGGCTAATCGCACTAAGGCCTGGAAGATGGAGGAGCATTCTTTTCTAACAATCACTCATTCTAGAAGAGAGATGGAAGATGATATGAAAGATTTTAGAGTAGTCCATGCTCTTCTTGTAAAGAATGTTATGATTGTAGAGGAGGAAAGTGGTAGTGATGTACTAGAACTTGTAAAGGAAGTGTTGGAGGAATTTTGAAATGTGCTACCGAATGATCTACTTGAGGATTGCCACCATTGAGCGATATCCAACATCATATTGATCTGGTGCTTAGGGTAAGTCTGTCGAACTTGCCACACTACAGGATTTTCCCAAAAGAGACTGAAATTTTGTAGGAAAAAGTCCATGAGTTGTTAGATAATGGATTCATTAGGGATAGTATAAGTCCATGTACTGTACCAACACTACTGACACCAAAGAAGGATGGCAGCTAGAAGATGTATGTAGATAACAAGGCCATCAACAAGATCACCATTGGCTACAAATTCCCAATTCCTCGCTTGGAGGATATGTTAGACAGGTTGAGTGGAGTTATGGTGTTTTCCAAGGTTGATTTGATGAGTGGGTATCATCAGATTAGAATTAAACTTGAAGATGAGTGGAAGACTGTGTTCAAGACAAATGAGAGGCTTTATGAATGGTTAGTGATGCCGTTTGGACTTAGCAATGCTCCTAGCACTTTTATGCATGTCATGAACCAAGTACTTAAACCCTTTACCAGTAAATTCATAGTAGTCTATTTTGATGACATATTGATTTATAGCAAATATGAGAATGAGATTGTAGATCACTTGAAGGGTGTATTAGTTGTACTGAAAGAGAATAAATTGTATGCTAATATGAAGAAATGCATCTTTATGTCAAAGGGGCTATTGTTTCTAGGGTTTATGGTTAGTAATGAGGGGGTCACTATGGATGATGAGAAGGTAAGGGCCATTAGAGAATGGCCTATTCCAATAACAATGTCTGAATTGAGGAGTTTCCTAGGCTTAGTTAGTTCTTACAGACAATTCATTAGACATTTCAGTACCATTGCTGATCCATTGACTGGGTATTTAAAGAAAGGAAAATTCCAGTTGGGGGGGGAGGGTTGTTGAAGGGGTGGTGAGGCTGAGTCTAGCTTTGCTTTATTGAAAGAGAAGTTGTGTAGTGCTCCTGTTTTGTCACTTCTTGACTTTGACAAATTGTTTGAAGTTGATTGTGATGCCAGTGGAGTTGGAGTAGGGGCTGTATTATTTCAAGAGAAGCGACCAGTAGCTTTTTATAGTGAGAAGTTGTATGATGCTAGAAAGAAATGGTCAACATATGACAAAGAATTCTACCCTGTGGTGAGAGCTCTGAAGATGTGGGAACATTATCTGGTCGAGAAGGAATTTGTGTTGTATTCTGATTGTGGGGCCCTAAAATATCTAAGTAATCAAGTCAGGATTAGTAATAATATGCATGCTAGGTAGATCTAATTTTTACACAAGTTTCCATTTAAACTGATGCATAAATCTAGAAAGCAAAATCAGGTAGCTGATGCCTTGAGTAGGAGAGCTAACTTATTACTCACTATGAGTGCCAGAGGTTGTAGGTTTTGAATAGTTAAAGGAGCTGTATGAGAGTGATGTTGATTTTGGAGATGTTTGGCAAAAGTGCATCATTAAAAGGACCGAGTGTTGATTATCATATCTATGAAGGGTACTTGATGAAGCATAACAAGCTATGCATTCCTCAGTCATCATTGAGAGAGAAATTGATTAGAGACTTACATGGATGTGGATTGGTAGGGTCTGGGTAGAGATAAAACGATTGCTGTAGTGGTGGAAAGGTATTATTGGCCTCGGTTAAGGAGGGATGTCAGTAGAATTGTGGAAAGGTGCTACATTTGTCAGACATCCATGGGATATTCCTAGAATACTAGATTATACAATCCATTACCAGTGCCTACGAATATCTGGGAGGACCTGTCCATGGATTTTTGTATTGGGTTTCCCTTGTACCTAACGAGGTGCTAACTCAGTTTTTGTTGTTGTAGACAGGTTTTCCAAGATGGCCTATTTCATTCCTTGTACAAAGACTGTTGATGCTCAATTTATTGTTAGATTGTTTTCAAAGAGATTATACGACTTCATGAAGTTCAAAAGTCATCACATTTGATAAGGACACCAAATTCTTGAGCTATTTCTAAAAGACACTCTGGTACATGTTTGATTCATTATCGAACTACAACAGTATAGCTCACTACAGATAGATGGCTAGACAGAGGTGACAAACAGAACTCTTTGCAACTTAATAAGGAGCATAAGAGGAGAGAAACCAATACAATGGGATTTAATGTTGGCTCAGGTTGAGTTTGCTTATAACAGTTCTGTCCATAAACTACAGGCAAATCACCTTTTTCAGTGGTTTACACCAGCACTCCTAGACATGCGTTTGATTTGATCAAATTACCCAAGGGAGTTGATTTCAGTCAAGCTACTAATAATATGGATGAAAACTATTAGACTATTACAGCTAAGATTGAGAAGACAAATGCAAAATACAAAGAAGCTGCAAATAAACACAGAAGGAAACAGTTGTTTGAAGAGGGGGACTAGGTGATGGTTTTTCTAAAGAAGGCACAGTTTCTTGTAGGCACATACAACAAATTACAGCCTAAGAAGTATGGTCTGTACCAAATCATAAAGAAAATTAATGATAATGCCTATGTTGCTGGGCTTCCTGATAGCATGAGTATATCGAAAACCTTCAATGTTGCTTATTTGTTTCCATTCCACTTAGACGATTCACCATTATATCCAGATGAGAACTCGGGATCGAGTTCTTTGTAGGTGGGAGAGAATGATGTAGAGGAAGTGGCTAAGGTGTTCTTGAAGAAATTGGAGTCAAAGAAGTCAAAGAGAGGCAGGAAGAAGAAAGCTATCGGCCTTGAAGGTCAGCCTTGAAAAATTGATCGAATGCCGGCACAACACCGTTGATGTAGAAGCTATATTTACTAGCGTACATTGAGAATTGAATACCAGATTCTACCACGAGCATGACTACGGGTGTTGTATGGGACGAGTTATTTACTGTGATTAAATTGTGGTCTACATCGGCTTCAACACTGCCGACATAGAGTTGTAGGCCGCCGGTGTACTTGTTCTGCATTGCCAACATTGGGCTAGTGCACTATTAACCAACTTTGTTTTTTTTTTTTTTTTTTTTAATTTCATTTTAGGGTTTCTTATTAGAGTACAAATAATCAAGTTTCATACTTTTTCATTAGACTTTGATATTTTTACATTGTCTGACATTCCTTTGAGAGATTTTCTCGAAAAGTTTGTATCTTTGGTGTAATCTTGAATTCTTGATTCATCCATTATGATTGAATCTGTGTGCTTACGCTTTCCGTGCTGCATAAAAAAGAAGCAAAAAGAAAACATTTTTATGGGTCTTTATGAATAATTAACATATGAAATAAATAATAAGGATTGAATCGCTGCTCAAAATGGCTCATGAAAAGCAAATGAAACTAGAGCTTGGAATCAACAATTGATAAGACTCATAATTACTAATATAATTGGGTCATTGAAAAAAGTTTGATATGACTCAAAGAATTCAAAAATGATAACATTAGTGGGATTTAATATGACTCACCAGTTGCAAGAGTATGAATACTACATAATTCTAAGAAATAAATTGACAAGTATGATGTTCTTCATAATCAAAAGGATTAGTAAGACTATAATCAATTAAGACAACTCTCTTGGCAAAGATTATTTAATTCAAAGATATCATAATTCGTTCATTTTTTGCCAGCACATATTTATAAGAAAACTATGATAGTTGTAACTATGGAACAACCATCAATAATAATAATAATAATAATAATAGAGTTTAAATCATTTGAATGAATATCTAAGGTTTTCATTCCTACTATCTTCTAGATGAAAATTACCTACAGCGTTCTATGCAACATGTAGCCTTCACCAACTATATGCCATAATATCATTATAAGAGATTTAGAGGTCCTTTAAGCTATTTAAGCAACTTAACTTTTAGGGTTAATGTCATGAATGATATCTAAATTTTTATAAAATATGTAATAAGATATATAAACTTTAAAGTTGATCAATTTAATATCTTGAAAACTTTTTGGTATGCACCATCCATACCTTCATCAAGTTCTTATAGGTATTAAAATGATTAATTTCAAAATTCATATATTAAATTGATTTATTTCAAAATTTAGATACCTAATTACATATTTTGCTAAAGTGTAGGTACAATTCATGACATTATCCCTATCCTTTATATGATAGGAAAAACCTCAGCCTTTTGGGTAAACATGGCAAGAGAATGTCTTGGATAATGGAATCACTCAAGATGAATTGATTGTCTGAAACAACTTCTTTTAGTAATCACTTAAGACATGCTTTGGTCGAATGATGTTCTCTTACCATGTCTAAAAATAAAATTTGATTCTAAGACTATTTTAGTCGATTTTTTTAAAGGACATGCTTTGGTTGTCTAAATATACTTCTTCAAATGTCAGTTGCTAATGGAAACATTTAAGATGAGTTTTTATGATGATGATGATAAAAGAAAAAAGAATAAAACCCCTAATGTGAGTTTTCATAAGTTTTGAATGCTATAAATTACATGTAGAGGGAGATTCTACCAAGTTATATACCTTTTTGTCTTACTTAGTGTCAATTAAGAAAAAATTATTTTGACCGATTATTCTTCCTTCGTCTTGAGGTATGTTTAGAACATCTTAAAGAAGTTTCAATTTGACTGAAAAGCTTTTCCACAAATATTGCAAGTCAAAAGCCCTTTAGCGTATTTGAAATTAAAATAATTGATAGTCGTTGTTGAATAGAGGGAAGACCTCTTGTGTTAAGCAAACTCAATCTTATCGGAAAATTGGAGTTTTTGACCAAACTGAAAATTGGAGTTTAGATATCCAACGTTTGAGTTAACAATACAAACAGAAGAAATTGATGCATAAAACGGAATCTCTATACAAATAGGCATATGTTCTCTCACCCAATCTCTCGTTTACTTTATTACTACTATATTTGCTTTTGGTTAAATTTACTAATCCAATCAAACAAAAAGTTTTGGCACACTAACTCTTATCATCATTTAATAATCTAGTCAATTAAATAAAAAGGGGGATATTTGCAACAAACTTAAGTTTTTATAGAACCATCAACCCTCTTGCTAGCTACTCTAGGACCTATAAGATGTCTTTAAGATTTTGTAAAACATCAAATAAGCAGTTTAAATTCAACATAGAGTATTAAAAAGTTAGGAAGTCTAGTTTTTATTTTTATTTTTTTATTTTTATTTTTGGCCGACTAGGAACTCTAGTTTAAGTAATGGCTTAATAAAGAGCCAACTAGTTAGTGATTGATATTTGACTTTCTCAAGAAGGTCAGGCGGTGGTTTTCATTTGGAGCCTTCGTTGGACTCATTTAGAAGTGTAGCTTTAGAAATAATATTGTAAAATGGATAGAGAGAAAAGAGACTCTTAAACGAAAGGAATAAAGAATATAGGACTTAAAATGACGAGGCATGATAAAAAACTTAAGACTTTATTTATTTAATTAATTATTCATTTATATTAATATTAGAACCATACCTAACTTTAGTGGTACTAAAATAGAATAATATTACTAGAAGATATAAAGCATATTTTAGGAGTTGGAATGCTAAAACAGGATGAAAAAAGAATTAGGATTCTATCTATTCTAAGAAGCAAGACTAATTGAAGTCCGACTATTAGGATTGTTCACAGTTCGGTTACCAAGTTTGTAATTCTATTTTTTGCATCTAACCATAATTATCAATTTTTTAATATTCCAATCCTTAACCAATCCATTATAAATGGTTAACTGTCTTAACGGTTAACTTTTTTTTTATTTTTATCAGTTTTTAACCATTTAATGTAATGGTTTCAATAAATCAAATTGATAGTTTCAACAAACTTTATATCTTAGACTTTATCATGGAGTTTTTCATTAAATTATTATATCTTACAAGAGCTAAAAAAAGGAAAATCGAATTAAGGAAAAGCGAGCATTTGGATGGATCATCATCAATAAAATCAAACCAAATCAATTACCACATTAACTTCCATCAAACATAGAACAGAATATAGTACTTTAACCAAAATCCAAGAAACATTAACATATATAAATTATATGTATATATATTTTTAAAAATAATTATATATATGTAAATTATATATATAATATAGTTATAAATAATGAAACGGTTAACCGTTAATCGTTAACCTTTGGTTTTTAGTGGTTATAAACTGAAATTAAAATCGAAAATCGGAAAAAATAAAAATTGTAATCCTAAATCGAAACTAATAGACCAATAAACCAATTTTTTGAATTGGTTTTCTGATTTTGATTCGATTTTTCAGTTTCATCAGTTTTTTTGCATACTCCAACTGACCATTAACTTGTTTTCATTTTCAAACTATGGAACCATATTTCTATGATTTTGATCCTATTTTTAGTGAACCAAACAAGACCTTTAATACACATATACATACACATATATAAAGAACTTTCAATGAGAAAATCCTAATATAAAATAAAGAAAATTACATTGATACCATGAAAAGACAAAGCAAGAAAGAACTACATCAAAAATAGACCAAGTCAACCAACCATGCCTCATTGCAATCACAAACAAAACTCAAAGGATTGCCTAGTCCTCCTAGTAGGAAATGGGATCATCAGGGGTGGCCATGGTACCATTCGCTCCCTAAATTAGGCATCAATTTTTTGTTTTTTAATTTTTTTTAAATTCAAATCTAACCATATGATTTGGTTGATAATTTTTCAAACAAGGGAAAAAAACAGTTTGATATGGTCTATGTTGTAGTTCGAATTTTTTTTTTAAATAAAATGCTTTATATCGAGAGGCTTCAAATACATGTTTCTCATTATTAATACAAATACAAAAATAATGTTTAGTGATAACTATTTCTTAAAACAAAAATGTAAAACTTATAGCAGGAAAAGATTTTATCCATCATAAAGCTATAATCATATAGTCACGTTCTCTTGAATTATCATGAACTATGATGATGTATTGTACTTGATAAAATTTGAATATGTCATATCAATACGAGGCACAAATTTCATTTCGTTATTTTTTTTATCGACACATTATCAAATATATAAATTAATAAATAATTAGGTAAAAAGTGAACTAATCATTAGAACAAAGAAAAAACAAATAATGTTGAAAACATTAGAGGCAAAATCCTAAAATTAACTTGTAGATACACTATTACAATTGCAACATAATATAACCAATCTAATTATATTCTCGTGAATGATATATATCAAAATGGGTAATTACACCAAAAGATCACAATATTTGAGGATAAATTCATTTTAGGCCACAATGTTTTGAAAAGTTCAAAAGAAGTCATAATGTTTAGTGAGAAAATTCATTTTAGGTCACAACATTTAGAAAAGTGGATCAATTGAAATCACTATTGGTACGTGTCAATAGAAGAAATATTTAATTAAAACTCATAGAATCCTTCTTTTGATGCCCCATTGACATGTATCAAAAGGAAAAATATACAATTAAATCTCATAAGACACTTTTCCAAATGTTGTGACCTCTTTTGAACTTTTCGACATGTTGTGACCTTAAATGAACTTATCCCTAAATATTATGATATTCCGATGTAATTTACTCATATCTAAATTAAAATAAAAAAAAAAGTTAAAAGAAAAGATATTTCTTGAGTTTTTTTAATATGTAAAATAATTTGATTTGGTTTTGAAGTCCCTAACCGAACTACAAATAGTTTACACTTTAAAAAACCAAATCGTTTAAAAAAAAGTGAAGTTTTGGTTTAGTTTTGTCCAATCAGTTTTGTTTGTGGTTTAGTTGATCTTTTTGCATAACCTTACCATTTACCATTTGGCATCTTTCTTTGTCACGACTTTGCACATCAATTTAATTATGAGTCTTATTTAAACTCAAGACACATTTAAATAAATAAATTCCTTATCTATAATCTTCTCAACTCCACAAATATATATTTACATGTGCACCACTTACTTACAACTCATTTAATTTAATATACTTATCGGGATCATTTTGACGCTACTAATATCTCATTTACAAGAAAAAACATAGCTAAGTCAACCAATACACTATGAGCCTCTCATGCAATACCTTCTTATTGGCTCTTTCTACCCTAAGATTCTATAACGCCAAAGTGAAGTAAAGTCAACTTGTTCCAGGCATGTCTTCCTTCCATAATAAACAACACAAATAGGAACCTTATCCCATTATGGACATCCACAACAAGATCACTATTTTCCCCACATTCACTCATCATGTAATAGGACTCATATTTCACTTGTACTAGTAGTTTTTTTTTTTTTTTTCCTATTTTGATCCATTGTCTATCTGTACAAAATCACTCAGCATAAGCCTATGGGTATAAAATGATGAAAACACACTAGAAATACTTAGAGGGAGGGGGGTGGGTGTGTGCAAATTCAATGTTTGACATAAAGAGCTCAATTAATAAATTTTTATGCAATTGGTCAAATTAAACTTTGATAATAGCAAATATAACAAAAATAAAGTACTATAAGAATTTAAAAGAGATAGGGAAAGAGAATTCAAGCCTAAATATAACGTGGAGTTTGGTCCGCTTCCTAAGCTCTATGATCTCATAATCGCCTCCAACAAAGGACTTTACATACTTTATTAATATCAAACTCAAAGACTCAAATAAAGCAATACACAAGCTACACCACTTAGAAAATAAATTATTTTCTTTCTTTTATAGTGCTCTCTTATTGATTACGAAATACAAGAATAGAATACTAATTTTCTTTTTCTCTCTCTTTGCAGATTTTGTAAGTGAATGAACAAAAGTACAAGAATAATGAGAGGATTTCTGATTTGTTTGTTTGCAAATAAAGGCTCTTATAACATGTTTGAAACCCCAAGGATCAGTATTTATAGTCTTCAAAACATCAAATGTCCATTAGAGATAACATCTGACAAACGACAAATATTAAATGCGCATAATGGTCATTTTAAAATTCCATCGGCTCGCCGGCCAATGAGCTCACCCAATTTGTACTTTTTGTGCCCTTAAAGTTGAAACAACAAGCCTTGGATTTGGAATCGAACAAGGTTGTGGATTCATATCTTGTACTGACTTGCCGATGCAAGTTCTTTAAACACAAGGGTGCTTCTTGCAAACATAAAAGCAAAGAGTGCACACATACATGCAACACATATTCTTTGACAATAAATTTCTTTATATTATCAATCTTATTCAAGTGAAGTGTGTTTATAAAAGATTTATATAATTTTTGTTCTCATCAAAATCATATGTAAAGTAAATTAGTTCAACAAACCAATCTCTCTTTTGCAATACATGTGAAATGTACTTTAATTCTAAGACATAATTTGAGGATCTTCTCACTATGTTAGAAGCTAATAACCTCATTTAATCCTTTGATCAATCAATTACCATGTCATCTTGCATATAAGATTAACTTTACCTCTACTCTTATGTAATCCCTTCTACTTGTAAAGAAAGCAAATTTCACATAGCCTCTACCATTACGTATCTGTTGAAGTGTAGCAATCAGACCAATTGAAAACATATCACCTGCAAATCATATCATCATCTAATTTATTGATTATAAGGCAAGTCCTTCTATCATGTACTGTGGTAATATTACTATATAATCAGTTGTTATCCCACAAGATCACAAGTATCTATTAATTCACTCAATGAAACCCCTTGCAACTTATCTTAGTTATACTATCAATAAGGACATGAACTCTTATTTGAAAAAGAAAAAAGAATTAGCAGTTTTATAGATGTTAAAACCCAATGGATGAAATTCCATATAGTAAAACGAAAAAATTGGACCAACGACTTCAACAACAATCAATCAACCAATAGGAGATTCTATAATGTTTAGCTCTCCTATTGTTATTCATAGTCTCGCAATCATCTTCTACTTCATTACCTCCTACAAGATATCAGTAGTTAAATTAAGCAGGAATGCTGTTTGGGTCTTTCATCAAGTTTTTCCCTCCCATTCGTAATGAATTTTACTTACTTTTCTAATGCCTTCTCTATAAGTAAGATAGTACCCTCATCTCTCGCATCTCACAATCAATAGCGCAAAATTCATCCCTTTGTCATATTTCTTAATTGTTCTACGCAGCATTCTCCTAGTGTGGAAATCACAAACTCAAAATCCCTGTATGTTCTCCTTATGGTTGATATAACCGCTCCAGCAACTTTAACATCTTATATTATTTATTAAGATCTCCATAAGGATTTTCAGTTACTGGTCAACAAATCATTTCAGCATAAAAAAACAAAAATAAAGGGAAAGAGAAATTGACACACAAAGATTAACATAGAAAAACTTGAAATTTCAGAATAAAAAACCATAAGCATGATTGAACTAATGATGGTTGTTTTGACATCATATTTTTATCGTTTTCAAATAAATGTTTGTCAAGAAACAAATACCAATAAAAATATGATAGTTTTGCTTTTAAACAGACAAAATAGATACAATATAGATATAAAATAGATAAATTACTGATACGGATTTGATATAGATACAATACCAATAAAAATTAAATAGTTCAAATAGAGCCAAATTGAATAACAATAATGGTACGGATGATTCTTACACAATCTTGAAAAATATTTATCTACATAACCGAATCCTATGTTTCTTGCAATTCTCCTACTCAACCTAATAGACTTAACATAGCAGTTAGCAAATATATATATCAGAATTACGACGACCAATCACACAATGTAGAAAATTATTTAACTATTAAGGGAAGAGCAATATAGGAAACTACTATATTAAAAGAACAAACGAGCCAATCCAATGCGGGCTATCATGATCAACTAGTGACCTCTCGTTATCAAACTTGTCTCCTTATATATGTTGATCAACCCTACATTATCTGTGCTCCTCCTTTTACATTTGCCACATCTTTGGCTATTGCTTCCGTGGGTCCTAATGGAGATCAAGATGGAATTCGATCCGATTGCTTTATAAGAGATTTAACATAATCGATTCAAATAATTAACGCATAAATTAAAGTTAACACCTTAGAGGTCTTAGTTAACCAAATCGATTTGCTGTATTTTGAAAATGAAACGAGTTAATAAGGGAAAAAAATTGTAAGAGGTAAAAGACGATATAATCAATTAAAAATAAACCACGCACTTACTTTCGAATCTCAATTATAAAAGTAAATTCAGATCATGTATGATTCCCTTTACAATTTTTTATTGTATCTTTATTTTCTTCTCTTTATTTAAGCTTCCTATTTTTCCTTCTTTTCCTAATTTATGCAAACCCGGTCTATATATTCTTGTTGATTACTCAAAATTTCTCGGATCAGATTAGTTGTATAACCCTAGTCAACTCGGGTCATTATCAAAATATAAAACTCGTCTAAGGAACCATCCACGAAATTGTCCCGTTAGAGACAAATTTTTCCATGCAATATGTACATTTGAAAATTTTAATTTCACACACAAAGTCTATGCCAAGTCATAGGTAAACTCTTTTTGTTAGCTATCATCATGAAAGAGCCAAACATATTGCCATTCAAAGCTTTAACGTTGTTCTAGTGTAGCCCTTTTTTAATTCATATTTTAAGAATGATGTTATGAAACGAAAGACTTCTAATGCAAATAATGATTTACTTACTAGACAAAGGGGCCAGCACGAAGTAAGTGACGAGTGCATATCATATCAAATGTAGATTCGATTTGGATTTTTTATTAACTTTTTGTAAAACCTTTTTGATATAGTCTTTTAAAATACAGTCATGTACTTTTGAAATTAAAATTATAAGAAAGGAAACAATATTATAATATTTAAAGACTTAAGGCAATCACAACTATTAATTTATAGATTATATGATGGGAAAGTAATGTAAAAGACTTTTTCAAGATCGTACGATGGGTCTGTTTGGCTAGTTGTTTTTGGTAGATATAGTATTTTTTTAAACTTTTTTTAATAAATTATTTATTAAGAAATAGATACAAACAAAAAAAAAAAGTTCATAGTTCCCATAAAAATCAAACAAATTAAATATAGATAAAATATATATGCAAATCGAATATATTTACACATATTGTTTCGATATGGATATTGATGAAAAACAGGCCTGATAATCAAACTTAAATTAAGGAATTGTTTGATTTGTTGGTATGTCGACAGTACGTTGTCATCTCGATTTAGACTATTTATTAAAAAACAGATATAGATAAAAAAATGAACATTTTTACTCATAAATATATCAAATAGACCAAATACAGATAAAATATAGATACAAATTAGATATAAATAAAAATAAAACAATCCAAATAAGTAAGTCACTTCCACTTAAATAATGAAAGATGAATCCTTTTTAAAATTAAAAGTTATAATATGATAAATTACTTTCTTTCTCCTAACTATTGATTCTCTCATTCCATGCCAACAAGTATTACTCTATTCTATTTTAAATTGTTAATCATGAATATATTAAACTTAACTATAAAAATCATAGATGGTACTTCAAACCCTCATAAAGTTATGGTAATTCTATTATAATAAGAGATATTTGTCTATTTACTAATTTTTCACAAACTTATTTACACAAATATCAACAACATAAATATGTTTGCATAAACATTGTGACAAAATCACATGTTGAACATGCTATTTTGATCTGTATGCGTCTATTTAGAGTTTTGGTAATTTAGCATTTAAATTTTAAATTTTAGTAATTTAGTGCTTTTTTTTTTTCAATTTAGTGTCTCCATTAATGAAAAATTCAATGCATGTTACTTCTTTATTTGTCAATATTTTAGTTTTAATTGCATTTTAGTGTAAACATTTTAATTTTTATGCACTTTAGTGTCTATTCACTAATTAATTTATTAATTAATTTATGTGTTAATTCATTAAGATTGTTTTTAGGTTTTTAATTTATTTATAATAAATTGTCAAATATAATAAATTGGTTTTTCTCTAAAATAATATATCAATTCAATATCTAAAACTTGATTTTCAATGAATTAATACATAATTTTATTTTAAATTTTAAAATAATATATCACTTAGGAAAAGTAAAATATTAATATTTAATAAAGGGAAATTGCAATTTTCCCCTAGACTTTTACCTAGGTGCGGATTCACTCTTTGAACCTTTAAAGTACACATGTAGACCCATTAAGCTTTCAAAAAGTAGCATAATTTAGGACAATTAACATTTTTTTATTAAAACAAAACCGGATGGGTGGTAGGGCCGGGGAATTGCAAATTACCCTAATCAAACTTTCATCTGTGTTTAGATTTACCCTCTAAAATTTCCTCTATATTTACCCTCTAAACTTTCAAAGTGCATACAGAAAACGTTGATTATCCCTTTTCTTTTTTGTTGATAGACATTAATTGTCCTTAGCTGTGCTAAATGTTGAAAGTTTATGGAGTCGAAAAATACAACTTGAAAGTTGAGATGGTGAATCCACACCTAAATAAAAGTTCAATTAGATAATTTGCAATTTTTCCTTTTAATAAATTAATTAGTGAATAAATACTAAAGTGCATAAAAATTAAAGTATATAAACATCAAAATGCAATCACAAGTAAAGTATAAACTATAAAATTTCATCTATATTTACCCCCAAACTTTCAAAGTACATATAGAAAATGTTAATTATCCTTTTTTTTCGATAAACGTTAATTATCCTTAATTGTGCTAAATATTGAAAGTTTATGTAGTCAAAAAATGCAACTTTAAAGTTGAGGTGATGAATCCACATCTAGATAAAAGTTCAATTAGATAATTTGCAAGTTTCCCTTTTAATAAATTAATTAGTGAATAAACACTAAAGTGCATAAAAATTAAAGTATATAAACATCAAAATGCAATCACAAATAAAGTATAAACAATAAAATTCCATTTGTATTTACCCTCTAAACTTTCAAAGTGTATATAGAAAATGTTAATTATCTTTTTTTTCAATAAACATTAATTATCCTTAATTGTATTAAATATTGAAAGTTTATAGAGTCAAAAAATGCAACTTGAAAGTTGAGGAGATGAATCCGCACCTAGATAAAAGCTCAATGGGATGATTTGCAATTTTCCCTTTTAAAAAATTAATTAGGGAATATACACTGAAGTGCATAAAAATTAAAATATAAAAACATCAAAATGTAATAACAACCAAAGTACAAACAATAAAATTCCAAAAAAAAAAAAAATGTAACAACCACCAACCTTCCTGTTAACAAAGACACTAAATTGAAAAGAATAAGCACTAAATCACTAAAATTGAAATTTTAAACACTAAATTACCGAAACTTGAAAATGCAAACACTTCAAATATCTTTATCCCTAGAAAAGTATAGAGGACTAATGAATAATTTAAATTTTAAAAAGATCGAACTTAGTAGGTTTGATATAGGAATGATTGGACAAATTCATCCACTCACAACTTGTCATTTGAGCCCATTAAGCTTCTTAAAGCCTTGGTTTCTTTTAGTAATCATGAACATAATGTTAGGAGGACAAGCTTCTATATAAAAATGGATTAAGCCTTGCAAAGAACAAAAAAGAGTTGGGTCCAGACAAGTTCATCTTCGATGCTTTAACCCAAAGATCTTATAAGATTTAGGATGCGACAACCTTGACCATTATTATTAGCAATTGATGTAATAGCTCTCATTAATGGCTCATCTTTGTCAACTTTTTCTAATAGTTAAGATTAGGGATCAAATTCTATATACAGGCTCCTCCTCTATATATGGTGGTTCAAAGTATTGTTAGACTTCACACAAATATCCTTATTTTATCGAAATCACTCCGCAAAAAATTAAACTAACGAATTGATAGAAAAAAAAAGAGCATGTACGGCTCGCTATAATCACACAGTCGCGGTAAACTCATATAAGAACACATCCTTTTACATGGTCGAATCACATGAATGGTGTTGCACTCACATTTTTATTTATTTATGATCATTTTTTTTTTTAATGGATGGATTTTGTTGGACGCTGCTTTGCTTCATTATTTTATAATATTAATAAATCCAAGCCGTAATTACAGTATGGTTTTGAATCATGTTAATTGAATCTCATAGTTAGGTTTATATGGATTTGATTGGACGCTCCTACTCCTTGATCTCTCTACTAGCTATCTCAATCTAATGATGCCGCACGCAATTTATATTTGGCTCATTGGACCATATGAACAAGTTTGTGATTCGCTAAATAAGTCACTAAATATAGATTAGGCTTATATATGGACTATAAGTGTCAATGGAGAATATATTTTACAAGGCTTAGAATAATTAAAATTTTATTTATAAAACTATTTATTATACTTTTACTCTCGTATGTTGTACCTAATTCCTCATCTCTCCTCATTCAACTGTATCTTAATAATTCTTATTTTACAAAAATCATTTAAATTTTTAAAATATATTTTATGACATTATTTTGATGTTTTTTTTTCCCTCTATAACCTCAATTGTTGATTACGTTATATGTATCAATATCGCTTAAAGGGACAAATCGATAGAAATTGGGTGAAAGGGAATTGAAAAAAATCAATTTCCCAGTCCAACATAATACTTGATTTCTCCTACATGACATCTTCATCTATGCACCTATCTTGTTAATTAATAAAGTTTGTCCGGACATCTCATCACCAAGTACAGGGTTTCGAGTATTATAAACATATAATTATATATATAATCTGTTATTAGATCTCTCTTTGATTTGTTAATTAAACTTATTAATTAATTGAAATTTTGGGGAGGCAGCAAAAGCGGGCTATTTCTATAACTGGAAAATCAGCACCAAGACCCTTGTTGGCTTCTTCCATCACATAACGAGTCACGAATAAGGAACTAAATTCTTAGATTCTATGTACAATATAAAATCTTCTATATATATTATTTATTAATTTCATAGCCGTAGTTGTAATTGGAAATAAAGTACTCGTGGAAAACCAATGCAGCATTCTGCTTATTATAATTGTAAGTGTCAATTATTAAACATTGTTTGGAATAGGCCTTGTTTAATAACTGTTTGATGCTCCAGTTTTTTAAATATCATCTAACATCCTTTTGACATGAGTTATATATGGATGTCTCATATACGTGATTCCCAAGAGGGGTATCTACTTTAGTTATGATGGCCAAACCATTATAATATTATCCAATGATATTTTATAAAAAGAAATTAACGTTGTTTAAACTATTCGATGCAATTAAAAAGTAGCCAGGAATCATATTAAAAACTCAACAGAAGTACCAACATCAAATATATTATATAGAAGTCATTGACATGACATTTTTTTTTTGTAACAAAATTTATTAATTAAAGATATGTACTAGTGAAGCATTTAGGTTGACATCAATTTATAGCTCAAGCATTTTCTGTTGAAGTATTTACTCTGGCTATTAGTTCGTGTTCTTCAATAATATATTGCACAGTAGCTAATAATGCTAATAATATAATTTCACATAAATTGTCAAACTTTTATCAATTTATATCTATATCTGATTTATATTTATAACATATCTATATTATATGTCTTTGGTTAATTTATAGATAAAACTATCAGTTTCTCATTGATATTTGTTTCTTAACAAATATCTATTTGAAAATAATAAAAATATAATAACAAATTTATCAGAATATCAACCCTAAATTTAATGCTGCACGAGCAATGGGAAATGCCATTCACATTATGTCCCTCAAAAGTTATCTTTTAATCATTTACTTTTTTGTTGTGAGTTTAACTCTGCACCAAAACGTAATCTCTCATAAAATACATATAGTAAAAGTATTGAGTTAATTACATAAAACATATATAAGTTTGAGTGTTTTTCTACTTATACAAACCCATATTTTCTTTCTTTGTTAATAAATTAAGTTTAATTTTTATAATTGTGTTATTATTCTTCTCGATTTCTTCACAACGATTGAGGAAAAAAATAATCTAAAGCATAACATGAAAACAAGTTACGTTTAGTAACATTTTGATTTAATTACCTTTTATTTAAACGGGAAAAGAACAACACAAAAGACCATAAAAACACGAATTGTATAATAGAAATGAATAATTTGGTATAAAACATGAAAAATACAAAAATTCAGTTTAGATAAATGAAAAACAATAATAATTAATATGGACTTGAAAAGCGGAAAGCACAAAATCTTATATCTGAATATATATCATATGTAATTAACCAAAAAAATCTTAAAGCATGTGATTTAAAATATTATTGATCATGATGGCTAAGTGCTTTTAACTTTAAAACGTAATATGAAATAAAATTGGGGAAATTAATCAATGGCGTTGTTCTTGTTCACCATGTGAGAGGAGAATTAGGTCGTGCTGGTTAAGCTGAGCTGGTCAAGCAAAGATGGCACTGACCGCCAAAAAAGGTGTAAGAAGAGAGGGCCGTCCAGGGTGGAGTTTGAGGACAAGGCTGGGGTCCACGCGCCGCAGAACCCTTTCAACCCCACCACCACTTGCCCTATTTATTCCATCTTTTGTTTTATTAATTCATTGTTTTGTCCTCTCTCCCTCTCTCTCTCTCTCCCTCCCCCCTCCCTAATGTTTCCTTTCATCATCTTAACTCAATTAGGGTCAACACCAATCAAACCATGGTTAGCTCCATCCTTAAAGTCTAATCCTTAGTGAAAGAAATAATAAAAAACAATCAATCATCTAACCCATCCACATACATCCATCTAGGGTGTATAATTAGTCTATTTGAAATATTTTATTAAAGAACCTTTTTTATTCGTTGAAGACTAACACAAGAAACTTACTAAATCCACTTGCCAATACAATCAATAGTTTATCTCACGCGCTCTGCCCTAACTCCAAGCTCCCTCCCCTTACATAGATATATACATACAGATATATTATGGGTCCGTTTAACATTCAGCAGAAGGGGGATATAATTTTCAAACTTTTTCTAATAAATTATTCGTCAAGAAATATATATATATATATATATAAAACAATTGGTAATATTCATAAAAACATCAAATAGAACAAATACAAATAAAATAATACTAGAAATCAAACACATTTACATATGATGTTTAGATACAGATATAGATACAGATATAGATACAGATGAAAAATAAACAATTCAAACGAACCCATAAATGCACACAAAATGGTCAATGTAAAGAAAATAACAAATCATGTTCTTTTAGTAATCTCTGTTAACAATAATTTCATCCTTGTGGGTCGCGTCCATGTTTCTAATTAATACTTCAAAATCATATATATATATATGTATGTATGTATAATCCTAAGAAATGATAAACAAATAAACATGAAATCAAGGTGAGGATAAGCAAATGCATTTTTAGGATCATGTGAAAAAGCCATGTGTTGTATCCCCAATGGTTGCAGTAGAATTTTTTAGAGTTGTAGGGATATTTTTTTTTTTTTCCAACCAAAAGGCAAATTCATTCAAAATTAATCATTAAGACTTCAAGGCTTTGACATGAAGAGAAAAAGAAAAAGCCAAAAAGCCAAACATCAGCAAGAAGCAATTGAGTGTTAAACCATCAATTCATAGGGCACCTCCCTCTCTTAGTATATAAACCACTTATTTGGCAATTCTGCACGCCTTCCTACTAATATTTATAGTTGAAGCAAAATCTAAACATAGATAACACTTGTTTTATTTCGCCCATTAAGGTTCTATTACTTCGCTCTAACATTGATGCATCCAAGTTAATTGCTTTGCTAACATTTAAAGATCAAACTCCATAGTAAAAGCTTGCCACCCATTTTATTGAGCTATGTCCAAGCCTTTTTTAATAACTAAACATTCCAAGACTTCCACATTCAGCCTATCTGCCTTTTATCAGAAACTTAGCACCACATTACCCTAAGGATCTAGCATAACACCTTCCAAACTACCAAACTTGTGCTCTTTTAACCAAACACCATCTGAGTTGATTTTTAAATAGCCATCTAATGGTGGTATATAGTGTTTAAGCCTTTCTCTCTCTTGGCAAACCTTAAGCAAGGGGATTGCCTTCACTCTCACCCATTTCATCCAAGCTCTTTTTAATTGCTCCACAAATCTTATCGAATCAACAAATCTTCCCTTATAAACACCACTACATCTCTTAAGCCATATTGACTAACAATCATAGCATATCTTGCTGTAGATGTAGGGATTTTATTACAAAGGATGTAAGTCTGATTTATTATTTGGATTTAACTCTCTGGGTTAAAGTGATAGGGCTTAGAGAGTTAAACCCAATTATATTGAGATTATCATGGGAGAATTGGTATGGAAGGCTTGGAGTAGGGCCCGTTGGAATTGGCTTGCCCAATTCAAACTTTTCTCAAATTGGCTCACACACTTTGCAACTAAAGGCCTCAATGGGCCCGGGTCCACAAGGGAGCCCATACTCATATCTATTATGAGAGAGACTCATCTTAACCGTTGGTCGTTTGTCTTATCTGACGGACAACTTAAATAGCTAGATTCTATATAAATACCTTAGTCCTTACCTCATTGGGATAAGTGAAATCTTGGACAAACATCATCGTGTTGTCAGATTTCCATTTTTGTGAATCGATTACTTGACCCACTCAAGAACACACACGATATTCATGCTACTTAATGAGGTTGATGCTTTTTAGCTCCCTCACTTGTCACGCGTGTGTTAAAGCCTATTGAGATTGCCTACTTCTCCTCCTTACACGATTCTCTCTTGATCACCCTTGCACTTTTTGCTTCCTTAGGTCACGTGTAGCGCGATAGTCACGCAACACGCATGTGATCATTGTATCTGGAATCATACCCACACATTATTTTGTAGATGTATGGATTTCATTACGAAGGCTTTAAGCCTGATTTATTATTTGGATTTAACTCTTTAGGTTAATGTGATAGGGTTTACAGAGTTAAGCCCAATTATATTGGGATGATCATGGGAGAATTGACATGGAAGCCTTGGAGTAGGACCCGTTGGAATTGGCCTGCTCAATTCAAACCTTTCTCAAATTGGCTCATACACTTTGCAAATGAAGGCCTTAATGGGCCTAGGTCCATAAGGGAGCCCATACCCATATCCATTATGAGAGAGACTCATTTTAGCCGTTAGTCGTCTGTCTCATCTGACGGACAACATCGACAGTTAGATTCTATATAAATACTTTAGTCCTTACCTCACTGGGATAAGTGAAATCTTGGACAAACACCGTCGTGCTGTTAGATTTCTATTTTTGTGAATCGATTACTTGACCCACTCAAGAACACACACAATATTCATGCTACTTAGTAAGGTTGATACTTTTTAGCTCTCCTGTTTGTCACGCTGTGTTAGAGCTTACTGAGATTGCCTACTCCCCCTCCTTACACAAATCTCTCTTGATCACCCTTGTACGTGTTGTTTCCCTATGTCACGTGTAGCGCGATAGTCACGCGACACGAATGTGATCGTTGCATCCGGAATTATACCTACACATTATTTTGTAGATGTATGGATTTCATTACGAAGGCTTTAAGCTTGATTTATTATTTGGATTTAACTCTCTGGGTTAAAGTGATAGGGCTTAAAGAGTTAGGCCCAATTATATTGGGATGATCATGGGAGAATTGGCATGGAAGGCTTAGAGTAGGGCCCATTGGAATTGACCTGCCCAATTCAAACCTTTCTCTAATTGGCTCACACACTTTGCAAATGAAGGCTTTAATGGGCCTAGGTCTATAAGAGAGCCCATACGCATATCCATTATGAGAGAGACTCATTTTAGCCGTTGGTCGTCTGTCTCATCTGACGAACAACATCAAAAAGTTCTTACCTCATTAAGATAAGTGAAATCTTGGACAAGCACCGTCGTGTTGTCAAATTTCATTTTTGTGAACCGATTACTTGACTCACTCAAGAACACACACAATATTCATGCCACTTAGTGAGGTTGATACTTTTTAGCTCCCTTGCCTGCCACGCGTATGTTAGAGCCTATTGAGATTGCCTACTCCTCCACCTTACACGACTCTCTCTTAATCACCCTTGCACATGTTGTTTTCCTAGGTCACGTGTAGTGCGATAGTCATGCGATACGCATGTGATCGTTGCAATTTGGAATCATACCCACACATTATTTTGTAGATGTATGGATTTCATTACGAAGGCTTTAAGCCTGATTTATTATTTAAATTTAACTCTCTGGGTTAAAGTGATAGGGATTAGAGAGTTAGGCTTAATTATATTGAGATGATCATGGGAGAATTAGCATGGAAGGCTTGAAGTAGGGCCTGTTGGAATTGGCCTGTCCAATTCAAACCTCTTTCAAATTGGCTCACACACTTTGCAAATGAAGGCTTTAATGGGCTTAGGTCCACAAGGGAGCCCATACCCATATCCATTATGAGAGAGACTCATCTTAACCGTTGGTCGTCTATCTCATCTGACGGACGGCATCGACAACTAGATTCTATATAAATACTTTAGTCCTTACCTCACTGGGATAAGTGAAATCTTGGACAAACACCGTCGTGCTGTTAGATTTCCATTTTTGTGAATCGACTACTTGACCCACTCAAGAACACACATGATATTCATAGTACTTACTGAGGTTGATGCTTTTTAGCTTCCTTGCTTGTCACACATGTGTTAGAGCCTATTGAGATTGTCTACTCCTCCTCCCTACACGATTCTCTCTTGATCACCCTTGCACGTGTTGTTTCCCTAGATTACGTGTAGCGTGATAGTCACGAGACACGCATATGGTCATTACATCAGGAATCATACTCATACACTTGCCATCTCAAATTTTTAGTCTTTTATTTTTGTTACCCCTACTCTTCCCATCATCCAATCCCAAAAGGTGACAACTTTATCCCTATCAATTGCACTAGTAGCAGCCCCGAACTAAGCACATAAATCATAATGGTGGAAAAGCAAAACATGCTACCTAAACCATTGCCCATAAAAAGTGCTGAACTTTTTGTTAATATATCCATTCTAAAGGAGGTTCCAATCTTCTATTGATATCATGTTTAAGGTCGAAGCTTTTTCAACATCCAAACCCTCTTGACCTGAAGTCAAAAATCAGCATGCGGATTTGACTATACAGTATCCAGATTGATCATGTGGCCCCACCAAGGTATCATCTTTTTATCTAACTGATAAGGGAATCTCTTTTTTCTTTCTTAGTCAGCATCAAAAACATATTATGCAAAGCTTCTGGTATCCTAAAATATCCCTTCTCAATTAATTAGTGACTCCACTTTACAATTAAGATTAATGTCCTAATGTGTGTTTTGGAGTTTGAAATTAAGCAAGTTCGATATGACTATACCCAAGAAGCCCTGCTTCCTTTCCTAGCTTCTTTTAATTTATCAGAAGGAATATAGATACCTTTGATAATTTGTACCCACAACACATTAAGGTTAGATCAAATTCTCCAAGCTAACTCAATAAGCAAAGCTAAATTGAATAGTTTTAACTATCTGAATCCAACTCCCCTTTTACTTTGCTAGTGTTGAGTTCCTCCAACTAGTCCAATGAACTTTTCCTTCACATTTACGTTACCTTAGTCAGAACCATGCAATCACATTATTACTCTCATTGCACCATTTGAGAAGGAAGCTAAAACAACCATGAAGTAGGTAAATATAGCACATGCTACAACTTTGATCAACACCTCTCTACCAATTGGACTCAACAAACTTTTCTTCTACCCCTAAAGTTGTGCAACTATTTTATCCTTAATAAACTTTAAAGCATCATTCTTCATCTTACCTCAATTTGCTAAAAGCCCTAGATATTTCCTAAGGTTGTTTGCAATTATGACTCCCAAAACTCTAGCTAACTAATCCTGGTGCTCTTTAGGCGTGTTTTTACAAAAGAAAAAAAAAGATTATATCAAGTAAAATTCACTTCTTGACCTATAATAACACAATACTCCACCATTTCTTTAAGTCTTCTCAAATTCACATACGTAGCATCAAGAAAAAATAGTGAATAGTCTACAAATAATAAATAAGCTATCTGAGGACATTCACTTTTACTTTTATGCCCTTCAAAAAACAATGTTCCATCTTCGCTTGAACCCCTTTAGAAAGTACATCTGTAATGATATTGAATAGATATGGGGAAATTGGATCCCATTGTCTCAAACATCTAAAGGATTTCACTTTATCATTAGTTTTTTTCCATTAGTAACTATATCATATTCTACTATTGTTACTAAAAACATAATCTACTTAGCCTTAGGTGCAAATTCCAATTTTAGATGACAGCTATACTCAATCATGGGCTTTATCTATATCTATTTTTAAACCATAACTAAAGCATTTCCCTATTAATTTGTTTTGAAGGTAATGAAATACTCCATGCACTATCAGAATATTATCATGAATCAAATGGCTTGAGATAGATGCATGACTATCTTTGTCTAAGATTGTATACATAACTATCTTTGTCTTTTGTTTCTATAAGAAATACAACATTGAGATTATACTTATTAATGAGCCCTCTTAAATTACAAACTGTCAAGGAAGGGTCTAATCCTCGACTATTCTAAGTCATAAAAATTATGGTTACCTTGTGGTTATTTGGGGTCAGCTGCTACTACCTTCAAAATTTAAAGAATCCACTACCACAACCACTACATCAACTAAACACTTAGCCAAATTACAAACAACAACATACTATTTGCTTTTTATCCTTTCTTCTATTCTTCCCAAATTTCTTTGTATTGTAACATCCCATCACAAAACTATTTCCTAGCTTTAAAGCCAGCAATTGGCTATGTCTTTTAAACCTCTTATCATTAGCCTCTTCTTCCAAATCCCTTTTTCTTTTTATTTTTAATTGTACGAATGCATCAACAACTGAATGAGGTAAGGCCCCTTTCTTAATTCCCAACAAACAATAGCAATTCTTGATTACCTTCTACTTCAATCTCATTGGGCAGTAGCTCCACCTAATAAATAGATGGTGATTTTAATATAGTAGACCTAATTTTGAGTGTCATGGTTGAGTCTACCTAGGCAATAAACGAATGAATAGGTTTTGTAGGTGTGGCACATGATAAGTTTTTGCTAGATGTAGTTAGCTTCTTTTTAACTGGATTAAGTTTAGGTGATCCTTTGTTAAAGGTCAAAACTTTGGAAATAGGTAATGAAGATAGAAGGTGATTAGAATGAGTAGTTAAAGACTAAAAAATAGGGTCATTTGTGTGTATCCTAGATTCTATATAAGGGGTAAGAGATGAAGAAGAAAGGATTAGAGGTTAGAAAGTAGGTGTTATAGAAACATCTGACATATGGTCTAATAGCATAGAGGTAAGGTATTTAGGTTTACAAGGGGAAAAATAAACAAACAATAGAGCCACCTCCACTATCTCTAGTCCTCACCAGCGTCCTTCCCACCCTTTCTTCTTTAATTCGCACACTATCACTTAGCTGGTTGCTACTAAACCAAAATTCATGTCTAACTCCCACTGCCCTCAATGATGGATCGAAACCACTACTGTCTTTCAAGCACATTATTTAGCCAAGTGTTTGAGCTTTCCACATGTGAAGTGAAAATTAAAGAGTTTTTCATATTCGAATGTAACCTTATATCTCTCTTCTAAACTTTAACTAATCCATATCTCTTTCTTCAGGGGCTTTCTTACATCAAGTGTAATAGGTTCCACTTCAATCAAAGTTCCTAAGTGAGCTCCAATGATCTTTGCATTACCTACTATCATTTGGTCCAGTTTAACACCATGTACTGAAATCCAAAATGCCATCTCATTCAAGTCAATTTCCTCTAAATTAAACTCTGCACACCACTTCTTTAGAGTGAACATATGACAAAGAATGGTCAATGGTCCATCTCTACCAACCACCCTCATCATGTTCAGTATACTTAAAGATACCACAAATTTGTTTGTGCTAGCTAGTGTAAAGACAACTTTACCATTATCCTCGCATGCCTTCCTTAAAATGCTCATGACCACTACTCTATTTAGTGTTTAATCTGCAACTACACAACCGAACAATAAGATGTCATCATTTTGAGGTTCTCAGGGTGTAATGTTTGGAATGAGACACTCCTCGTCATTACTATGTCAATCTTCGAATATTAAAGACTCTTCAATGTTACTCATAACATTCAGACACAAACTGCCTAATATATAACTAGTAGAACTTAGAAGTATGATATTGATATTTGTTATATATAAGTAAAGGGAGTCAACTCCACTCATCAACAAACAACTTACACACTAAACATGAGAAGAGACAAAGGAAGCACCACTAAGGCAAAAACAAGAACCTAAGGATAAATGTCGATATCTATAGTGTACAAAACTTTAAAAAACAATATAGAAATTTAACACAAATGTGATTAATCTTAAGTACATGTATATTTATGTATGATCAGCCATTTATTAATATGTGAAATCACTAAGTAAGGATTGATAGGCTCAAGATTAGGGTGATTGTACATTGTTTTCTTTATCATACTTGATAAGTATATGCTTTTAAAAATTTGAGATATGATCTTTTTTTTTATTTTTTAAAAATAAGAACCAATTTCATTCATAAAATAAGTTAATTACAATATTACAAACCAAAACACCTATTAAGATGTGAGTCATGGATTCAAATAAAAGGATTACATCTCTTATAAATAGAAATGGGTATTGAGAACCCTTACAAGAGAAAAAAAGAGAAGAGAGGCTCAATCCTATGATAAGAATAACATACATGCAAAATAAAAACATAAACTAAAAAAAAAAAAAGATGAAATAAGAAAGCAAAAATGCCTATTGAAAATGAGCAATGTGGATGAGCCTAAAAGAGTTAATTTTGATAATAAATAAGTCCTTCATTTTAAAACTCAAAATTCATTCAATCGTGTAAGCTTATTTTAATTCTAAAAAAGTTGTTTATAACCCTGCAAATATTTTATTTCAAACTAAATCATTGGCTTGCCACTAAAAATTCTTCCCTATTTTTTTATTTTATTTTTTTTCTTTAAAATTTTATTTTACAAAATTTTATCATTTTTTATTATGTTTTACTAGAAGGAGCTAAAAAAACTAAAAGCTAAAAATAAAATTACAAATGGTAAAATAGTGTGTGTAATATGTTACTAAAATGACAGACACTTTTCAAACATTAATGATGCCGTATATCATACCATATAATAATAAAGAATATATAGGATCCTTAAATCTATGTCCGAAGTACAGGTTTGTTTTAGGATGACTAAGGGGTCAGGCTATATATGCAAAACCTATTGAACCATGTTATGAAATTTTTGAAAAAAGAGTACAGACAAATGCCCTTCCTATATGTAATATCTATTACCCATTATGTAACCAAACTAACCATGAAAGATTTTAGGGATTGTAGAGTCCAAAAGAGTCTTGAGAACACCCTCAGCTATAATTATTTCTGACCAAAATTTGGAAGAGAGGGATGATTATTTGCAACCTTATCCAAAAATTAATTCCCATTAATGCATTGTGTAATCAGAAAACCCTAGCTGCTCTTTACAACTAAAAGATGCTTGTATTTAATAATTCCAAGTTCAAAACCTAGATTATACCTCTAGTCTTATTACACATAAATATATAAGTGGCCTTCACGCGCCACTGAGAGGAGAGCGCTTATCTCTTATCGGAAAACACTATAAACAATATTATAAAACGTAGGTCTAAGAAAACCATAACCAAGAAATTTAATCTGCATGAAAAAGAAAATTTTATTATATCAAATGTCATTTAAACTTTCGGCATTTTGAAGAAATGACTGCTTCTCCTCTCTCTCTCTCTCTCTCTCTCTCTCTCTCTCCTTCCTTCCTGTGTACTGCAACCTCGTCCCATGTGTATTTATTTCTTTTCCATCTTTCAATAACTTTTTATTCAACTCTTTCTTAGGTTTCGAGCTTCGGACTCTTATCTCTCCAAAACCAAAACCCTTTTAATTATTTTTCTTCCCCTTCACTTATAATATAATATATTCTCAACATCCCACTTCTCTTAAAATAACCAAATCGCTACAGAAAACACTGTTCTTAATCTACTTCTCTTAGTTTTTTTTGTTTTATTTTAAATTTTAGTTTTGATTTTTATATTTTTTGCCTTATCTTATCTTTCTTTCTCTTTCCTTGTTTTGTGTTATTATCTTGGCTTTTGATGTTCTTATGGCTGGTTTAGATTTAGGTACTGCTTCAAGATACTTTCAACATCACCCACAGCAGCAACTTCACGCGCCTGATTTGCAACTGATTCAGCCCCAGGGGCAACACCACAAGGGTGTCGATAACCTGAACAGGTTATCGGTATCCGATGACAGCCATCAAGAGGACGCATCGCATCAAGTCAGTGACCAAGGGGGAGCAGGTGGGGGTTTACAGTCCGGTCCCGGGGACCTCGTGTCACGACGTCCACGAGGCCGACCACCTGGGTCAAAAAACAAGCCAAAACCACCGGTCATCATCACTAGAGAGAGTGCCAACACCCTTCGGGCCCACATATTCGAGATAGGCAATGGATGCGATGTTTTCGACTCAATCGCCACCTACGCGCGCCGCCGGCAGCGCGGGATTTGCATCCTCAGCGGGAGCGGGACGGTGACTAATGTAAACCTAAGGCAGCCTTCAGCGACGGGATCGGTGGTAACCCTACACGGTCGGTTCGAGATTTTATCCCTTGCTGGTTCGTTTCTGCCTCCGCCAGCGCCGCCTGGTGCGACGAGCCTGACCGTGTTTTTGGCCGGAGGGCAAGGGCAAGTGGTGGGAGGAAATGTTGTTGGGGAGTTGACTGCAGCTGGACCTGTTATAGTAATCGCAGCTTCTTTCACTAATGTTGCTTATGAGAGGTTGCCCTTAGAAGAAGAAGAGCATGGCCTACATATCCAGCCACCGTAGGCTCTCAGCCTCCAGGCGGTGGGCCGATAGGGAATAATCCGTTCCCCGATCCATCTTCCGGTCTTCCATTCATCAATTTACCGGTTAATAACATGGGGAACGTTCAGCTGCCGGCCGAGGGATGGTCCGGAAACCCGGGTCCTCGACCTCCCTTTTGAAAAATAAATAAAAAGAGAAACGAGTGGACAAGGGTGGTAGATGATATCTCTAATTAGCAAATTGTGTTGTGGTTGTACTCTTGGTGGTGTTTGATGATGGTGCATCCTCTTGAATCCATAAGGTTAGCGATTATAATTATTTGATATTGGATTTAATATGATTGCACCGTGTTTCATCAAAATCTATTCCTTCTTCTCACCGGTGAATTTTGCAAAGTTAATTAGTAGTGCTGTTAATTAAATCAACCATTGTGAAAACTCTATTTTTCTTATTTCTCTTGTTTCTCCTGTGTATGTGACATGGTTTGAAAGGTTAGTAAGATGCTTTCGTACACTCTTTTGTGTGTGTGTCTATATATTATATATATATATTTATATATAACAACTTGATGCTAAATTCAATTCTATATATACATAGATATATAAATGGCATTGGTCAATGGTCATATGACTAGCTCAAGGTATTTATTTATTTATTTATTTATATGTTATTTGTTTATATGATTGTTATTCTTATGGAGTAATTGATTGATTTATAGGTTTTTGGGCTGTGCAATTCTTGAATGTCATGAAAGTATGAGTTATGTCACTTTGCATAGTTTTTAGTAAACAATAAATACGACTGACAGGTTTTTTTGTATAATCAAGAGAAAGGTTTGTTTTCTGTTTTGTCAAGTAGGGCAAGATTCTTCTTGTTGGGAGGACAACTACTTGTAGTTATTAGGTACTTTCAATTTGGCTTTGGCAAGAATTCCTATGCTTTTGTTGGTAAGATTATAGGTTAAATATATTCTTAATATATATATATATATATATATATATAAGATTTAGTTTTCATCATAAAGTTTCAATTGATAAATTCTTCACTTCTTGGGTGTGTTCATCACCTTGAATGTTGATATTTTATGAACTTACATAGAGCATTAAATTATATAATCACTCTTTTTGAGTATTTAATTGGTAACTAATATATTCGTAATAGAATTGCTAGGGAAGGACATTTTTCATTTTTACTAAGTGTAGGTATCCTCAGGAACTTCATGTAGATAAAGCGTCCTCATCCATAAATGGTATCATCATCTATATAATATATTGTCATATATGGAGAAGGAAAAAAAAGACAAAAAAGGAATGCACGTGAAATTAACATATTATTTAGATACAACAATATGTATCAAGAAAATTACTATTTAAAAATTGGAAAACCTTTTCTTTGATATGATGGGCCATCTAATCTCGCTACCTATACATATGTTTTGATACCCATTAGGATGCAAGTTGGGTTGAAAGAGTGGAAATTTTGGGCTCAAAAGACAATAATGGTTTAAATAGTGCTTTTTTTTTTTTTTCTCTTTATTGATTGATCTTTTGTTTTATGGTAATGATATTATCAGCAGCACATGCTTTTGATTCCTAGGTAGTTAATTGTCAAGAGCTGTCGTGCATTGTACCTCCTTTAATTTAGTACCGAACTTAATAAATAATTGGTCTTAAACAGTTCTTATTACTTTCCTCGTATGAAGACATGATCATCTCAAACCCCCTTTTTTTTAAAAAAAAAAAAAAGAAAAAGAAAACCTAGATGCTATTATTCTTTTGATTATAGCACATTATTACAGGCTGAACCCTAGAAAGGTTTTATATATACTTGCTAGGTTTTCTGACTTGATATTTTAATTAGTAAATGAAATTTCGTAGTTACGAAGAGATTATCAAAACTAGACGATTCTTCACTCCACGGGAGTGTTCATCACTTTGAATTTTGATAGTTTTTTAACTTCCATGGAGCAATTTATATCATATAATCCCTCTTTTTTATTAACAAGCAACCAACATATTTCAATAGAACTACATGGTGAAGACATTTTTCATTTTTTACAAGTGTACTATATGTGTCTTTTAGAAACTTCTGTGTACAAAGTATTCTCATCCGTAAATCGTATTATCGTCTAATTCCTTTCAAATCACATTATGCCAATTGCCATATATGAAAGAGAGAAAAAAAAAATAAATAGAATATATATGAAGTTATTATTCTATATATATGACACTATGTACGAATGAAAGTACTGCTTGAAAATAAGAAAATTTTTATTATAATTTGATAAATCTACTCTTACAGATATAACACTATGCATGTTTTGACACCCATTAGGGTGCAAGCTGTGTTGAAGGAGTCGAAGTATATATATTCGGCTCAAAGACAATAATAGTTAATTAACTAGTCTTTCTTTATGACTTGATCTTTTGTTCTATGGTAATAATATCAGCAGATGCTTTTGATTCCTAGGTCAATTGTCAAGAGCTCTTGTGCATTGCATCTTCTTTAATTTAGTATCAAAATTAATAAACAATTGATCAAAGTCGCTTTTATTATATTTTCCCATCGTACGAAGACAAGGCCACCTCAAACCTTTTAAACAAACTATATATTCTTAGGTGAACCTTAGACAGGTTTTCCATGTATACTTGCCAGGTTTTCAGGCCAATTATAGTTAAATAGCAAATTGAGTTGTCCAGTAGTAGTACTAGCTAAGAAGATAATATAAACTATATAGCTGACAAGGTTCTAAAAATGCATAATTATTTTATCAGTTTAATTTCAACACGAAAAAAACGCCAGTAGTGTTGATTGAAACTTTTATCTGTTCATCCTATCAATTATTATCCACACACCTTCGCTTTAAGAACATAAGATCGTAAATTTATAGCAATGAGAAGATGTATCGGGTTTGTTTGTTTTATCTTTTTGTCATTTTGGTATCTTGTTTTTTATCATTTTCGACGAATGTTTGTCAAGAAATAAATATATAAAAAATAAATATGTTTACTCATAAAAAGACTAAATACATATAAGAAACAGATGCAAATCAGATATAGGTAAAATACACATGCATACCCATAAAGTCCATTACAGTATACTACTTTGATAACGTGAATAGGGAAATGAAAAAGGAAAAAAGAGACTTTACTCCAAAAATCATCAGATTAGCGTTGAATTTCATTTGAACATGTTAACAATATAGCACACCGAGCAACATAAGAAGACTAAATATCAAAGGTTTTAATTATCATATGATATTTCAGTCAAAGTTTTATTGCAAACATCTTTAAGGCAATTAATTCTTTCTTTTTTTTTTTCTTTTTTCTTTTCCTCTTTATGAACATTGATTTTGCTAAAAATTACTAGTTAATATACGTGTGATATATATTGATTGAGTGTACCATTTCATCCAGCTGATAATATAACTCTATATTGATATCCTATGAGCCTATGCTTAGAGCACCATCCTATTGACATTTCATCTTAAAATAAAAGAAAAACCATAGGAGGATTTGGATTGGGGTTCATTTATGACAGTTGCAACTATATGTACTCCATTAAAATGGAACTTGTTCATCTAATCCTTAAAATTTCAATGTTTTCAAAAGTAGTTCCAGTTATTCAAGCTGTATATGAATAGAAAAAGGCGAGTTATACATATATATGTGTGTGTGTGTGTCTGTCTGTATAGTGTTTGCCTCACAGTGTTGGTCATCAAATTGAAAGTGTTTCAACAATGAGGATTTTCATAAGTACAACCTCTGGTGGAAAAAGTAAAATAATATGATATTTATCACAAAGTTGAGTAAATTATATTGTTATACACAGTAAATCGATACCATTTTTCAGATTTTTTTTTTTCTAGCTAACATATAGCTTGGACGTTTAAATATCAAATAGAGCTCATAATATTCGCGGAAAAATAATCGCACACTTAATATGAATATCCATTATCTAAGCCGCTTTTCATCATGTCTTCACCTTTTGTCAAGTAACTTGTCCAACCATAGGTAGCATAACTAATGAGAGTAATTAAGACAAGCAAGTTTAAACTCATAACATTTGTCACACTCGTAGCAATAAAAGATCTTCTTAACTCTCTAGACAACCAATCGAAGAAATGATTGAGCTTGCTACTCCCACCAAACAAAGAAACTTTCAATTTAACAATCTCTAAAGACCAATTAACTTTTCTTTACTAAACTTATCTTCCTGTGTACTTCATAATTGTCAACCAAATTTTCATTATCAAACTCTTCCTTACCACATCACTTCCAATTAGACTACCATGGCTTCTCTCATCTTGCTCATGTCTTTCACTTCTTTACTCTCCCCTCCTATAATACATCAATTAGGTATCACCCCTTTCAATTAGATTACCATTGTGCAAGCCTACACTAAATATTTCTACAATGCTTTAGCATTTCACAATTTTCTTCCAGGTTCAATCCTCAAATGCAAACAATCAACTATCAACAAAACTAACCACTTTGTAATGTAGATATCCATTTTTACCTTTTTAAAAATAATTCTTAATAAAACTTTTTAAAAAAAAGAAAAAAAAAAGGCAAAAAAATTATTACGTTGGAAAAGGAAAAAAAACAAAACAAAGCACAAGTGGTGTTTTAGGATGAAAGTTAATTTTGCACAATTAGAAACAATTTTTAGGAGTCAAAATATACATATATTATATTTACGATTTTTGAGTTTCTAAATCAAAAGTATTCAATGTTGTTGAAAATTAATTTCTCATCTCCACTTAAGCTTAGTCATTAGTAGAACCAAAAAATGGATTATGATAAAAATGATACCTCAGCTTTCACAAAAGGAACAATTATGTACCTAAAGTTTGGTTTTAATCAATTTGGTATCTAAATAAAGTTTTTGTTGGCTTTTTTCATACCTAAAGTTTTGTTTTGACGATTTTGGTATCTGAACAAACTTTCGTGAACTTTTTTGCATACATTATTTCACTTACTTCAAATATGAAAAAAAGTCAACAAAAACTTTGTTTAGATACCAAAATTGTCAAAATTAAACTTTAGGTTTGAAAAAAGTCAATGAAACTTTCTCAAGTACCAAATTATTCAAAATCAAACTTCAGGCACCTAATTGCTCTTTTTGTGAAAGTTCAGATACTATTTTTGTCATTAACCCAACCAAAAACTAAGGTCAACTAAAGTAAAATGTAGCTTTAAACAACACTTTATTCAAACTTAAATTAATCATTATATGCAAGAATTGATTTTACTACCTTTCATCGACCTTCTCATGCGCACATTGGTTATCATGGGTAAATTCTAGTGTTTTCTTTGATTTTTTTCCTTTTACATATATTAATCCTATCTTAATTTAGTAAATAGCTAAAAGTGATTAAAGACATAGATTCCAATAAAAAAATCATCAATTTCAAAAGTTGACATAGTTTGAAAATCAATATTATAATTTTAAAACATGTGATGTTATCCATGGCGAACCAAAGCTCTATCCATTGACTTGGGATCTTAACTATAAATAGTCAAATTCAGTGAGCTTTATACATACAATAATTTCATTTTAGATCACACATTGAATCAAAATTAGGTCTTTTCTTTAGAAATCCTTACCCCAAAATCCATTTGCTTCTTCTTTCAATTCCACTATTGTTAACCAAGAGTAGCTACACACATCACTCTTATCAGCTAATAGTTTTGCTACCACTTTACCATCCATAAAATATCAACTAAGGTCTTCTAAACAACCATGGATATCCATATGCTTCACTTACTTGAAACATCACCATTAATGCAATCATGAACTCATACTCCCTATAATTTGCTAGCAATATCACTACTATTGACTAATCAAAGGAAGCCCTTAAAGGTAGTCCAATATGATTCTAACCATCAACAAGCATCATTAATGTATGTTGAAGCTTTACCTATGCGACTTAAGTATAACATGAATTCTAACTAGGATCTAACCCATACACACTATTTAGTGTAGGGATCTGGAACATGCTCTTTAATTGGTACATCTCCTTCTCCACCTTCGTTTAATTTTTTTTTCCTTTAATTTTTACCAACTAAATATTAAGGGGGAAAAAAAGGTTTCTCTTTGTAGTAAGCTTTTGAAGACTTCGAAGCAATTTTTGTAAAAATACATTTAAAATTTTAAAATATATAAACTTAAAATGAAGAGTTTCAAAAATTAAAAATATTAAGTCATTAAAAAATATAATATAAAAATAAATAAATCATAGCAAAGGGCAAAGTTATCATATGTTTATAAATAAGAGGGTTTTATGGTCCACCCTAATATGAATAATAATGATAGAAAATAACATTTTCCTCTCCCTCACTTAAAACATATTTCTCTAAGTAGTTTCACAAATAGGCAAACCCTAAAATCTTTCTCAAGTTTGTATCTCGCCTCAAGGAAGATCAAAGGTCAAATATCGATGGATTCAATCTTTAGAATAGAATTAGGAAACCCTAAATTCCATCTTTGGTGATTTTAGTGTTTTTGCAATCAAAGGAGGAAGAAACATATCTCTTTCTCTGAACATTTTCACAAGGACTCTCTCTCTCTCTCTCAAGCTTGTATCTTGTTCCAAGGAATTGTGTAGGCAAATCGTAAGTAAGTTTTCTCTTTTTTCAATCTTTTAGTGATTTTAAAGAGTTATCTTTTTTAAGTTTATTATTAGTATTGAACGGAGTCAATCTTTCGAATGAGTTTTGGAGAAACCCTAAGTTTCTATTTAGAAATCTATAGCGATTTCAATTGGAATTCATGTTTGGTTGGGAAGGAGAAGAAGAACAATCAATGGATTTCAAGTAAGTTGTGTATGAATTGTGTTATTTTGATGATTTTTCATGTTTTTAGAAGTTTTGGAGCAACGTTGTTAATCAAAGATCAAATATTTAAGAGTTTAGAATAAGGTTGTCAATAAAAGATCGGATCTTCAAGGGAGTAATATGTAGGAGATTGAGTTAAGGTTGCAAAATAACAACATAAGCCTTGTGTAAACCAAATCAATGTCTTTAGAATATCTAGGATAACTAAATAGCTTAAACTTTATAGATAGTTTAGTGACCCAGTAGGCCTTAGGTGTAGGTGTCCTTCTATATGAATTAGTGTTAAATTTAATTCGTGATTCTTATTAGGTTTTCTCAATTGTAATGTCCCAGTTTCAGTTGCAGCTGTCAGTTCAACTATGACCTTACCTTTTTTGTTGTTTGTAAATGTGAGCTTAGCATTTGTAAATTGATATGATACTATCTAGCTTTAATTGAATTTGTTGCTTGTCTTTGGCTAGGTCTAGTAGATCGGAAGTACCGTTGCTACTAAGACAACGTCTTGATGATCTATGTATCATTATCCTGACTGGAGTCGTGCATAAAGATGATTCTGGTAGTTTAAGAGTGGTATTAGTACGATACCCAGGGTGTGTGGGGAGTATCCAACACTAATATATGTATATATTCTTATTTTCTATATTGATTGTTTTTACGGTGTCATGAGTTACTCCGAGTTTAGGATTAGTGGCTAATGGTTCTAAATTTTGTTGTTTGTCTGGCTAATTAAAGATAATAACATGTGCTTGTAGCATAATTTATTAAGTTGCATGTGAAATTTGTACAATGCTTGTTCACGTGCATGTGTTTGTGGTTTAACATACTGAGCCCTTACGCTCACCCATTTTATTTTTCAAGAACAGGTGATGATTTAGTAGTGTACGCTTTATCAGGATATGATGTAATTGTGGATTATGAGGAGGACAATAGTGGAGTTGACTTTTTAGCTGATTTTTAGATATTTTGAATTAGAGATGGGAAGAATAGAAGATTCTATAAAATGTTAAATGGTTTTTATGATTCTAAACTTTTATGAGACCTTTTCTTATGATGTTTTTAAGTTGGATGTAAGTTGACTTTTGGTTTATGCCAACTAAGTTGTTTAAAAGTTTTATTATTACATAATGTTTTAAAATTACCCCAAAATGTGAGAATTGAAGTTATATGGTTTATTTATAAATTTGCGGATTAGTGTAATTATAGCCTTAGTGTATTCATCTCTAGTGAGAACATGTGGCAAGCTGATAATGCCTTCAATTTAAGGCATTACAAAAATGAGAGAGAGAGAGAGAGAGAGAGAGAGAGAGAGAGAGAGAGAACTACAATAGTCAAATTTCAAATCACAAGAATATAAGCATCCTTTGAGAGCAACCCTAAAAATAAAAATGAAATAATAATTTTCTCATGAAAATAACTTTTTAAATATAGTAAATAATTTTTTCGATGAATAATTGTTGGCTAATCATGTATTAAAAACATTATTTGGTAGCTAATTTAGCTTTAAACATTGCATCCCTAAACCCCAAAATTTCTTTAGCTTTTTAAAAACTAATGTTAGAATAAAAATTGTTTTGGCATTTAATATTAACTAATTTTTTCAATTTTTACTAACCACAATTCTAAACAAATTTCTCAAATTTATTCTATGAAAATATATTTTTTCTTAATTTTTCTTCAATCAATTTATATTAAATAGGTAGCATTTAATATAAATTAATTTTTTTATAAAAAAGGTAATTTTAGGTTAAAGAGTTTTTAGCTATTCTGTTACGGATGTTTTGAAAGTAGACAAGTCAAATATGGTTTTCTAATTAAAGGATTATTTATATTTTCCTAAATAATATTTTCCTTTCAAATTTAACTAACTAATTGTTTAGGTACAAGAATAATAAGTTGAGAACTAAGATTGAATATACAATTGTGTAGCCTATAGTATAGGTATTTGGCTTAAATCATTGCCTAAGGAGAGTTGACTAGTGTATCATCTTTAGATTTTAGTAAATTAGTGCTTCTATTTTCAAAGTATATGTAATTCAATATCTTTGTTAAATAATATTTAAGGGATGTTTATTTTGATGATAGGATAACAATATGCCAAATGTCCTTTATTTTAAATTTTTTGTAATTTTTTGGTAATTTGGTACACATCTTTAGATTTTGGTAATTTTTTATCAAATGTTTGAAATTATCCTATTATAAACCAAATGTCAGTCAAATATTATTCAATAAAGAAACTAAATGATACATATATGCTTTGAAAATGCTAGAACTAATTTGTTAAAACATAAAGATTAGACACTAAACTTTCAAAATTGAAAGTGCATGTAGTTTGAGTCGTGACGTAACCTACGGTCAATGAGTTAGTGAAACCATTAGAATCCACATTGTTTCTTTCATTTGTATCAATAATTGGGAAAAGGAACAATAATATAAAAATATATATGTTTATAAAAAAATAATTTTCTATTTCCCAAAAAAGAAGGATTTTAATTTCAAATGAAATGATATTTTATATAGGTTAAAAAAAAACACTTTTTTTTCAAAAATGAAAGAGGTACTAAGGACCAAAAAAAGAAGATTTTTCAAAGATAATGATACATAAAGTTCCTTTCAAAAAAACAAAAAACAAAAGGAAAAGGTTAAAGAAGACTTTACCTTGAAATTCCTTTATAAATATCACACGATTTCTTTTTTTGTAACGACACCTAAGTCTTGTCAATTTATTACCCTAAGGAGAGGAAAAATAAAAAACATCATGTGTTCTTGTTTGATGTAAATAACCAAGTCTCAAAGTCAACCAGTTTTCCTTTTAGTTATAAATTTTTTTAATTATGTAAAAAAAGACGTTTTTCAAAAATAAAAAGTAAAAAATAATGAAAAAACAAAGATACTAATTGTTTGGAAACTTTTATAATCTCTAAAAAAATGTTCATAAGCAAGTAGATTCAACTTGAATAAGGATGCAAACAAGTGGGTCATTATAAGGTACTTGACCCATTAAAAACCCTATAGGGTTATAGAAAGGAGGTAAAAAAATTTTAACCCTACAGGGTCATGGGTTAGGTTCGGATCATAGTTACGACCCTATAGGGATGACCCGACCCTCTAAAATTAATGTTAAAATATATAATTTTGAATTAAAAAAATTAACAAACATTAATGTTTATCATAATTTGTATATTACCAAGTTGCTATATGTAAATGATTTTTGTTTTTAACCTTATATATAATGATAGAGGGGAAAATAATGTTGTTACCAATTTATTATTGATGCTGGAAAATAAATATTATATGATATGTCAAAAGAACAATTTCATTATTTTTTAATTGACATAGTATATTATTTAATATAATGTAAAGTGTGTATTTTATTAACCAAAAATAGTATTAAGCGCATATTTTCTATTGCTTTAGATATTTTGACATTAATGTCCTTTTTTTTAACCAGAAAAATTAGAATATAATACTGCTTGCAATCCAAAAAGATAGAAAGCTAGCTTTATAAATTTTGTATTACAAAGTTTGGAATAAAACTTTCATTGTTTAGAATGGTGTTTACATTTGCATTACACTTTAATCACATATTTCGATATAAGAACATAAATGCAAAAGAATAGCATCTTATCCCACACCAAAATTAAATAAAAAGTATATATAAATTAAAAAATTGCAGAAGAAGAAATATACATCACACATATACAACAGCTTTTGATATTACTGTCTTGTTATTACACTTTGTCAAAGATATTGATATAGAATAAGCAATATGGCATTAATATTACATTGTCTTGTTTGCAAGAACCTCTACACAATAAGAAGGGAAAAGGGAAAAAAAAGAGTAAAAACTAATCGGGTCATCAAGGTGGGGTAGGTCAGGACTATGATTCTATTGGAGTAGGTTTGAGTATTGCATAAAAATTCCTATAGGATCATAGGTCAAGTTTGGGCGACCCTATAGGGAACCGAATTGGGTTCGGGTCTTATATGACCCATCCTAACCTCACCCCGGTTGCATCCTTAAACTTAAAGCCTAATCATTACTGACTCTTAATCTAGATGTCTAAAACCAATAGCCTTGTACAAAGACAAGCTGTTTTGGCACAAAAATTAAACTAAACGCTCAAACTAATCATCAAGACCAACAATCCAATCTAAAAGCACATAGCTAATGCTGACCCAAAAAATGCAAGGAGCTAAATAAAATAAAAATAACAAACATTTATTGAAAGAAATTGAAGAAAAGTAAAACGATATGGATAAAGTTATTTAAAAAGTTCAAAGTAAAGATCAAACTCTTTGAGACACTAATGTTCTTAAAAATATAAGGTTGATTAACATCCAATCAATGGAAGGAGAGGATTACTCAAGAAATTTGGGAGCACTAAAACTCAAAAAAGTATTACGAATGGATGACATCCCTAGAGAGGGCTAGTAGATTTTCCAAAAAGTCAAAATATAATGCGTGATACTGTCTCTCAAGTCAATATTTACAAGACTCTAATTTAATTAATCTATCATTGTAATATATATAATTATTAAGAAATTAATTAAGATGACCAATATTCCATGATTTGTTAAGATAATAGAGAATCGGATATTCTATAAAAAAATAAGACAAGGTAAACCCGAGTCTAGAAGTGATATCTACAAATATTAATTAAAATCACTAAGTTGGAACAAGGATTTTAAGAAAGAAGTAATAATGTTTTAAATTTCTTCTCTCTAATAAATTTAGTCTATCACCTTCTAGATCTACCCAGTGTAGGCTTTCAATTTACTTGGAAAACTAAACTATTATCGAGTAAGATACATCCAAGTAGGTAAGACTATTTCTATATCATACTATTCAAGTATGCTTTCAAGCAAATTACTTAATCAATCACATGCTATGATGGGCTAAGCAAGTGAATGCAACAAATGTATATAGTCATCCAAAAATTGCATATAGAGTGGAATTATCCCTTCCATATAAGGGGTTAGGAAGCCAATCCATTACACTTTTTCTCTAAGCACCTTTATCATATATCATAAATAAAAATTATCACCAAAACGATATATCTAAAGGTATCAACACAAGCAGATGCTCAAGTGCCATGAAAATCCAACTCAACACAACATGGGCAAGCTCAGTAGAATAACTTCATAAAAAGGCTCAAGTGATGTAGAGATCCAACTAATGCAATATGAACAGGTGTAACAAAAAAAATTTTATAAAAAGGTTTTCAAAATCAATTTTTAAAACACAAATTACAAGTCTTAGGATAGACAACATAGGTATGTCTCACACCCCCACAATGGTAACTAACTAGTCTCTTAGCCACAAGCCTTACTTCCCAACATGGTAGTTCTTGGTCTATGGAGAAGGGCTTGTGGTACCATAATATACCCTCAATCATAGTCAACTTAGTCCATCACTTAACGCTAACAACTTCTAAACAATGTAGGCCATGAAAGGCATGATTCATTTATTTAGTTTATGTCAAATAGTTATTAAATTCGTTCAAGGTGACCAATTAAGACCATAACAAACATTTGCAAAAAGCTATTCTAAACAAAATAAGTAAGAACTTTTCATGTAGTTAAAGTATCTTACCAAATCACTAAATATTAAATACATGCATAAAGGAAATTTGCAAGCAAATCAATCCATATAATATTTATTAAGGTGTAACTAATTTATAAGTACAATCAAATATGATAATCATAGAAAGAGTATTCACCTGGTCATGTCAACTAGCTGGTTTTTAGTAAATCCCCAAATAATTCACTACTGCTATCACAATGGCTTGCATAAGAATTTCAGGACAAAGTGATTAGTTGCAGAAGGAGTAAGGAAAGAGTAGCTAGCTTTGTGTCTTGGAGAAACTTTGTTGTTGTTTGTATCAATGTTGCCGTAAACTTTATTGGACCTTTGTTGTAGTTAGGTTATTAGAGATAAGAACTTTATCACTCGAACTATTCTTGTGGACTTTGATATTTTAGATTTAATACAAGGCGGAGCTTGCAAGCTTTTATCAATTGTGTTATCGTTGAGAGTTCTTCCATAGCCGCCATGGAAATCCCATTGAATTGTTTGAGTTCAAAGTCATGCTTTTATGTTCCTACCTGTGAATTACGAACCATTGACAAAACAGTAAGTGATCTTGAATTTTCTTTAGAATTCATAAACTCTAGGTATGAATAGATTGAGGTTGAATCAAGACTACCGTATGTCAATTAAAGATTCATTTTGGCCTCCACTTTCTCCATCAATAATAAAGTAATAGAAGACGATATTCCACAATTTGATGGTCATGATCTAATTGCATGGGTGTTCACAGTTGAGCTTTCTTAGATTACTACTATATTAAAGAAGCATATTATGTCAAACTAGTAAATCTTGCTCTAGGAGACAATGCAACTTTATGGTATAATGCATGATGCAATTCAATCAACTCCAATCATGGGACCATTTTGTTAATGAATAAATGACAATATTTGGATCATTTACATATGATTAAAAAGAGGACAAATTTTATACATTATAGTTGGTACATCTAAATGTAACTCAAGTGATATCTATGATTTTAGAGTACAAGAGACGTGCTTTTGAAGAAGTTTTAGTGAATATTGAGGGTCATGAGTCTTATGAAGATATTTCAATAGCTATTCTAGAAAAAAAAAAAAAAAAACAAGAAGAAGAAGATTTTTTGCTCTACTAAAGGATGTACCAATGGTGGGAGTTATCATTGAATTGAAATTTCTAACTTTAAAGCAATCCAATGATGTTTTTCCAGAATTTTATTACCAAAGGAGCAAATTCCCATTAGTCCTTTCGATGCTCTTGATACTAATGAACATAGAAACACTACACCAAATGAATGTATTGATTTTCTACAACATCAAACATTTTGAGAACTTAATGAAGGAAATATTTTACATGATGCAATATAAAATGCCAAGGAAAGTATTGAGGGATTGTCACGCCCCGGAGGGTACCCTAAACGTGGCAGTCGTCGTATATAATATTAAAGCTAATGAATGACAACCTTAGTTATGCAGGAGCTTCGATATCACATGTAAGGCGTGCTTCCAAGATAGTAGGAGACTCACAGGGGTATTACATTTAAGTAGATAATAAAAGCAAGCAAGAACTTATATAGATAAACATAAAACCTTCATTTAAATAATAATTCCTTACATCATCTTAGGGGCATTCCCCCGTCTTAAAGATCTATCAACAAGATAATAGCATCTATAACACAAGCCTACTATAGAGATTTTTCCTAGAAGCCTATGTTCAAAACTTAAATACATATAGCTTCTCCCAAAAACTCCTAGTAGCTTAAACTCATACCTGGCATACGGGCTCCTTGGGGCCAACCAAAATAATCATACTGTAACAAAAAGCTATAAGGGTATAAGCAAATCTAGCTTAGTGAGATAATTCCATCTACAAGACATTTCCAGAATTCAAACAAGTATTTAATCAATCATATGAGAATGCACCAAACATATGAACAAACAAAATACACATGATTAACCGAAATCAAGTGTAGCATGGATTTTACGCCCTCCATGTCGAGGATTGGGAGGTTACAGGCCTTTAATCATCAATATTTGCAGATTTACCGGCTCCTACTCGCCTATAGTATTCCCGGCTTCTACTAGCTCATGTAGACTTTCTGGCTCCTACTAGCCACCACTACCATTTCCTCATTTCCCCACACGAAAATAGTAGTGAAATAAATGTGACTCACAATTATGATATGCATGAATTAATTTCAATATATATTTAACCAAATAATGTTTAGTTCAAGTTGAAGGTGATCAACATAATTTTCATCATATCAATACAAGAATCACAATTTATTTATCAAACCTTCTTTCGATATTCTTAACTTGTATTCAACCAATCATAATTCCAAGTCACACGACCAATATTCATTTATCTTTTTCTTAATTGCTAGTGCTACTACTTACAAGCACAAAACAAGAAAATGTAACTTAGTAAAGGATTAACTCACTCCATGTCGGTAGATCCTAATCGAAGTAATCTTCTGGGAAAGTGATCTCGGGTTCTTCTCCACCTAAATAAGATGAAATACCCAAAATGAGTCTTTCATGAAATCTCTATTCTTAAAGATTCTAAATCTTTCTCAAAATCGCGGTAAAATCGTATAAGAGGAAATTTCAAATTAAAATGACCATAACTTGCTCATTTTAACTCGGAATTTCGCATATAATATACCGTTTTCTACCTATTCGAAAAGATCTATCTATTTCTAAAATTATTTTCATCAAACTAAGTCATTTGGGCCCAAAAAAGTGGCGGAAAATTCACCACGAATTTTTATAAACTTGTTTTCTTTCTTTTATTCAAAGCTCATTTTGAAGAGATGGATATTATAACAATTTGTAAAACCTTTGAAATGTATATACATATATTTATTGACTCACATCAAATGTATGAAGTTTAATGAAGTTGTCTCAAATAAAAGTAAAGTCTTTTAAATATTTTTGGGAAGTGAGAGCTTTTGAAATATTCCTTTTTATTTTGCTTTGAAAATATCTTAAGTTATTTCAAATGAGTATTTTCTTTTCCTAAATTTAATTTCCGTAATCTCTTTAAATTCCTAAGGAATGATTTTATTTTCTAAGCTTAGTTTCCAACTTTTCCTTTGAAAGTAATAACAATTCTATGTTTGGAGAAATAATTCTTTGTTTCTTGAGATCATTTCATTTTGATGAAAAATTTCTAATACTTGATAAAAAGTGAAGTTTTAGTAAAAATTTTGTTTATTTCAAAAAGTTCTTTTCCATGTATGTTTATGAGCTCCTCTAGATTTCTTCAAAAAGTTTGTTTAAGAAAATTATTTCTCATTTCTAGAAAAGAATTCTTTATTTTTAAGAAGACATTTCCTCATTTATTTTTGTTGAGACAAAGCCATTATGTTCATGCATGAATATGAATCATAAAGTTATGCAAACATAAAGAAACATAATAACTTGAAAGAATAAGCTAATAAAGAAATAAATCAAGTATTGGAACCTTAGCTTCATCAAGGTATCCCGGAATTAGGAAAAGACTAGTCCCAAAAAGAAAAAGAAAATGTTTTGACTTGATGAGGACAAGTCTAAGACTAGAAACACTAGTCTTAAGAGCAATATGAAAGTAAATAAATTGCAAAACAAATGAGCTTATATGCTCTAAAAGATATATATAGTTATATAGATATATTAGATATAAAAGTAACATAAAGAAACTTGATCATGAACAAAAATAAAGTATGAACCTATTGTTGTTTTCTTTAACCTTCATGGTTTAGAAAACACACACTAAGCTCATACTAAGTAAATGAACATAAAGAAAAGTATAAGAAATATTACTAAAAGAACTAAACTTAGAGAGAACTTCTTGGGAGAGACTTTTGTAGAAATTTGAGAGAGTAACATTAGTATAAAAGAGGTGTGAAAAAAGTGGAAGTAAGAAGGGGTATTTATAGGAAAATGTGGGAGATAATTTGTGTTAATTAAATAATTGAAAAATAAAACAAATTGGGAAGAGGGAGAGGAGTGGCGGCGCACATTGTAGTGTAGAGGGAAGAGAAATTTATTTTTTTTATTTTTGTTAATTAAAAGGAAGATATGAAAGATGTGAAATTGTATTGGAAATGAAAATGTGTAAGAAATAGAGTATGGGTTGTAAGAAAAAGTAGAGATAGATAAATAGTTTAGAATAGTAGTAATAGTGTAATGTAAAGTAGACATGACAATTTAAGTACCAGTAGTAAGAAAATCACGTATAAATGCGATATCTGATATTTTTAGCTACCGAAAAATTATGAAATTGATATTTTTGAAAATCTTATATTTTTACGAGTCTAACGGCATATTCGGAATATTTTTACTATTCCGAGTCCCGAGACACGTTTTTCAAGAACTGTGTCCGATCGGGTTTAAAACGAGTTACGGTTTTACTAAACTGATCTTTTTAAGCTTCCTTGGATAATTACGAACTATTCTATTGCCTAAACTCTTTCTTACTCTCTTAGGGTTTCTTAAACAGAATACCGAACTTAAGCGGTTACGGTAAACTAGGGTTTTGTTGACTTTAGAAATCCAATTGACTTCTAATTAGGGTTTAATCTTTAAATTGATTACAAAACTTTGGGGTTTACAAGGATCCTATAAACATTTTGCAAAAGCTAAAGCTCCTAACCTAGATGTTATGGTTAACATTGACAAGTCTAATTGTAATGGTAGTGACATTCAGACAAACCTTTCTTGTAGACAAAGTGATGATTCATTTCGTGACATTCATTAATTGGCTCAGGGACATAATATCAATAACACAAAGCACACTACCTACATATCAAAGGATATAGGCTATTGGCATTTTTCAGAAGTCCCTGGGTCATCATTGCCAAGAAAGGGGTAGTTTTTCAAAAGTGAGGAGCTAAAATATGTAGTGACTTTGTTTCATAAGCAAGGGACATTATAACCAAAGTTTCAGTTCATAAGCTAATAGAGACCAACAATTGTTTTTTGGCTAAAAAGGATTATTTAGAGATGGTTTCTGGAGTTCAACATATTATGACTTGTGAGTTTATTCTCTTCAAAAATCATTTAATCATTGATAGAAAATGGGCTATAAAGTATAATTTTTGGAGTTGCCTGAGTGTTACTACTACCATATTTTAGCAATGGGCAAATGATACTTCTCTCCAATTTCATGTTTCAAATAACCACATACAACATTAAAAGATATATCCATCCACTAGATTTATCACAAACCAATCCAAACACTTTGCGACAAGATCAAGAACATAAGGCCACCAGATTCTACAAGAAACACCATCAATTAGTGATTCCCAACCTTAAGGACAAGGTTGTTTTCAAGGCATAAGGAAATTGTTGACACAAAACGAATATATTACATAATATTATGGGACTTAAACATATAATACATATGGTGAGGACTTATGCATACAAGAAGAATCAAAATAGAATAATTAATTAGATTCAACTAATTGCAACACCTAAAATAGTAGAATTTAGCCATGGATATAAACAAATATAAGAATCTGCAAATGGAAACCAAGTACCCATAAGCTTAAGAAGTTTCTTATTTCTCTCTTCATTCTTGATCTTCTTTGAGCCATTATCAAAGCTTGAGTGTCAGTAAGTTTACCTCACATAAACGAACACAAACACTTGTTAGTAGATACGAATTAAAGATTTGTACTTCTTATTATAGTAAGAATGCAATTACAAACTAGATAACAATGAAAACCCTATTTCTTCTTCTATAGTAGAGAAGACAAGAAGTAGGGAATGCACTGTACCTACACTTAGGAGTAGATAAAATGAGGTAAAGTAGCTAGGATTGTGTCTTTAAGAAACTTTTGTTGTTGTCTATGTCAAATGCTGTCGTAGGCTTTATCGAGCCTTTGCTGTAGTTAAGTCATTAGAAATAAGAACTTTGTCACTTGGACTATTCTTGTGGACTTTGATATTTTGGATTTAATACAAGGCTAAGCTTACAAGATTTTATTTTAAAAACTAAGCTAATTTAATTGGGTAAATTATATCAAAAAGTATCAATTTTGAGGATAAATTCATGTAAGATTTTAACATTTCGAGTGGTTAAAAAGAGGAATCAATATTTAGGGATAAATTCATTTACAATATCAATATTTCAAGTGGTTCAAAAGAGAAATCAGTATTTTATAAAGTGAGTCAAATAAGGTATTACTGATTGGCCATTTATGAAATTAAGAAAACTTAATTGAAAACTAATCTAAACATTGATACCTTAAATGAACTTTGTAAAACATTAATTCCTCATTTGGTTCACTTTGCAAAATGTTGATTTTTTTTTTAACTGCTTGAAACGTTGATACAATAATTATAGCCTATATTTTGATACCTTGTAATGTATTTTACTCTAATTTAAATATCAATTATTGGTTTCACTTTCATGGTTGAACTAAATGACCATCAAATCAACAATTTTCCTTGAATAAAATAACTTTGATCAATTATGTAAATATTATTACCATATTCATCAATTAAATAATTAAGCAGGATTTATTTCTCTATGCCTAGTCAAATCTCTACACAATTATATTTACCAATTCGTATGTTTTCTCTACTAATATTTTTGGAATTAATTAAGATTGCTATCATAACTAATTCTTCAAATTAGGTTATATTTTCATAATCATTACAATAAGAAAACCTTATCCTATGATTAAGTAATATGTCTCTAATTAAACATTTTCCTCTTATTTAAACAATTATATCATGAATCGTCCAATCATGGATAAATTTATATATCACTACAAGAGTTTTGATATTAGGTGACGTTTGCAAATATTGCAAATATTTCCCATCATTTATAATATTGCATCATCCACTAAAGCATATTACAAGCCATGTTTATGGAAAATTTTAAATTTATATATACAACATTCATTTAATTTGCAATTCTTTCCTTATATTAACCAGTACTAGTTATTCATTTAACAATTTTAAAAAAATGAAAATTGAAATTCCCATAAAACGTCCCGCCATTTAAAAAACATTGGACAAAATTAAAAGGAAAAAAATACCCTCCTACTAAACATGACCTTTCATTTTTCATAATATTGCAACACCCTTGTATACTATAACAACAACCTCTGATTGATCTCCCTCATGCTACAATAACCTCTGATTAATCTCTTGGTTCCACCTTTAACTGTTCTATCTTCAAGTACACAATTGTTCATGAGTGTAGACACAGCTTCTAGGTTGGTTCTTACATTTTTTTTTTTAATTTATATAATTGAGCCACACATCTATTTGCTTGTATTGTGCAAATACCACCCTAATTAGGGCTTTGTGTTCAAGGTCTATAAGAATTTTGTTTTGTTTCTCAAGTTTCTAAAATTTGTGTATTCTTTAATTGTTATGTTTGAGTTTATAACACTTTCTTAGTTCTTATGACAGCTAGATTGTTTTAGTTGATGTTACTCTATGTGAGCAGCATTGTTGGATGTTGCTTTAATAAAAAGAGAATCCTTATTTAGCTTGGTTTCAAAACACTATCTTGTGTTAGGTTAAGCTGAGGTTTGCAACCAGTAGTGTATGGTGACTAGTGTTAAGCAATGAACATTATGGAGAAAAAAGTAAAATATATATATTAAAATTTAATTTAAGATTTTAGAAGGTACTCTAGAACTTTTACAACAATTTAAGTAGTGCAAAACTTTTCAATTCAATTCACACCAGCATAGTTTTTTTTTTTTATTTGAACAGCTATTATATGATTCACGTAAAAAATGTGCATTTTCGACAACTATTATATAGTTCTTACCAAATGGTGCATTTCTATCCCTACATCTCTATAATGATGTAAAACTAAAGTTATCCTACAAGAGGATTAGCGTATATAGTCACACAATGGAGTGCGATCTCATTAAGCGGTTGATCACCTGGTCTTGTTTAAGTTTCTTCATTATATCGAGACTTCAACCTATAAATAACTCTGCTAAAGACTGTGTATAAACCATTTAGATGTGGCTGCTTTGCATAAGTTATAAAGAATTGGCTCTAGTAGTGATGGTCTCACTATTTGCCATTGACAATATTCCCCTAACATTATGCTTGAGAGAGTCTTGTATCTCATCCTTTAATTTCTTCCCCTAAATACCGGTTCCCCCTTTGCCAGTTCCTATTGGATCATCCCCTTGAATCATAAAACCTTTGATGTTTTCTGTGAATTATGGTCCCATCATATTAACCACTAGCACAATGTGCTAAAAAAATCTTAGCATTTTTAGGTACTTCATCGTAGAAGATCTCGCACTTGATGTCTTTGTGATTAGTGTACAACCGACAACCATCTTGCAAAGATGAGTTTAATACTAAATGAGCATTGGTTGGGTAATGTCGTTATGTTATAGGTATGGGGCACTTCATTTATATCAATAAGTGCTCAACGGGTTTGTTGTTGCCGTGTCTAGAGTTCGAACAAATATAACAAGATGATGCCTTAGTAGATTGCATCTGATCAACATTGTTAGATAAAGAAGAACATAACTAGTAAAATCTTTGAAAATCTTATATTGCCAATGAAATATTTCATTTAAGTTTCCAACCTGCTTCATAAAGAAAGCATGGGATGTTCTTTTTATGTGCATTCTTAAACAATCTTATATCTATAAAGACCTAGTGGCAAATATTAGACATTCACATAACGATTTTTACCATAAGTCTCCTTAATGCCTTTTACCAAGACTCTTAGTAAGTGTTAAGTTTGAAAAGCTTAATAATGGAATGAATTTGTTACAAGCAATTACGACTTATACTTCTAGTTTTCTTCCTTTTCCCCCTACATAAAACAAAACAAAGCAAAAGATTCTATTAATGCAGTATTTTTAAGGTTTATAGCACCTGAATATCTCAAGCAATTTTGCAAATTACTTTTGCTACTACTGTTGGAGGTGAAATTGATGTGTGATGTGTGTTATTAGATTGTGGGATAATATACAACCCTATAAAACAAAGTTAAGCATAAATATGTTGCTTATTTTAGTTTAGACAACATGAACATGAGTAAACACAAGAAGAATTCTTTTAAGGGTTTCTTCTACTTGAGTACCTCAAATTGCACCACTAATGGTGTTGTTACCTATGTATATCTTGATTTTATTTCATGTGCATTGTTCCTAATTTCACTCAAAGTAAACACTTTCACTCTACAAAAAATTCAAAGTTCGAATTTTATATGATTGATGAATCTAACCTAGACAGGTGTAGCGGACTTTTTTATCAGTTGGGCTCATATATCAGTTCACATGCTCTTCTACTATTCGTACACATCTGTAGATGAGTATAAAAAAAATCCTTTTCATAACAGTTACTATAGTTTCTCTTTCAATTCCTTCAGTTATTTGAGAGCCATCTACAGGGTACTTTATATTTGAGAACTACACCAAGCATTACACTAATACTGAAATTAACTTTCCTAATTGGTCACAATACAAGTAATTCTTTGGAAAACACATCTATCAAACTACTGGGACTTAATCGATCTGACTTTCAAGCTACTTTTGTGGTCACTAAAGTTACTACTCCTGCTGTAGCTACCTCTTTTGCTTTCCCCCATGGTTCTTTAGTTAGTGTTGTGAATGGTTTATTTGCTTCAATCTCATATCTTCATGAATTTCAATACATACTAGTAATTTGTTACAAATTTATGGTTCTTCATTTAGGATTATGATAAATTTATACGCTAAACTAACCCGACCCTTCCCTTCCTTGTTTGTTGAGGTAGAACTTGACCATATGTAAATGTCCATAAGTGGTAGTCCTACTGGCCTTAGCGATAGATGCAAACTTTCATTGTAGGAGACTAACACTAATATTCTTGGTGTGAGGAACAAAATACATGCTAGGTTTATGTCCCTTTGAAGTATTGTTTCTATTAAAAAACATGCTTATGTTAAGGTGCTCAAGCATCCATTAGCTTATAATTATATCTTGGGTGTGGGTATGATTAGTGCTAAGGGACTTTGATTGCAAGATAATATTCAAGATAATAGTTGTTATGCATGGTCCTCAACAATTCTTTTGTGTGTTATTGAAAGAAAACATGAGTTGTGGATCTGTTATTGAAATCTTGTCAATTTAATAGTGGTTTTGCATGATTTGGTTATTAGGTATTCAAAATGAAGATATGCATTTCAATCAAATTGATGCCCATAAAAGTTTATCGATTTTATGGTTTCGGCACATTTTGTTAAATACAAAACATGATCTCTTATTTGTCCCATATACTGAGTGATATTTTTTACTACACCGAAATGTATATCATTAAGCCTTATTGCATTTTCATATGATTCTTATTAGTTCCTTAATGCATTTCAGGTGGTGAAATAGATGGGTATAATTAAAAAAAAAATGTACTTAGGATAGGCTACTCATGTATGTATTAGCTTATAATTTTTTGTTAGGTGTGGGTACAATCAGTGCTTGGGAATTTAGTTGCAGGATAATACTAGATAATAGTTGTTGTGCATTGTCCTCAACAATTCTCTTGCATGTTATGAAAAGAAGACATGAGTTATGGACTCCTTGTTGACATCTTAACGGTTTAATATAGGTTTTTCTTTGATTTTGTAAACCCCGGTTTTCATAGTAACCGAGTAAACTCAATAAATCGAAAATCAAAAACCCTAAAGTAGGATTAGTACAAGCAACCTAGGAACCCTAATTCCGGCTTTTCTTTGATTCCTATATAAAAGAACCTCTATAAGCTAAATTAATGTGGATTATCGTTTTTTAGTATATTTTAAACCAAACAAAATTTTGATTTCGAAAAATTTTCTATTCCGGGCTTTCTCGAGCTTCATTATGGAAAAGCGAGCCCCGAAACTAGAAACTCAGAAAAATATTCTGGAATACTCGTTAGAACCGAAATTTTATAAGGATTTCAAAAATATATATTTTATAATTTTTCGGGCTATAAAAATTACAGTTATAGCCTTTTTCTCGTATTTTTGTTACTACCGATAAAGTAGATGTCTTATCTACTATTCCTTACTATTCACAAGTACAACCTACTACACACATACCATACCCTATTCTTACAACCTTTCAATCACTCAATTCATTTTCTTTTCCAAGAAATTTTGTCTCTTAACAAATTATTACAATTAATACAATTTATTACACAAATTCAAATTTCAAATGAAATCAAATATATCCCTCCCTCACTCCTTACATTGGAAGGCGTGAAACCCTCCATTTTGGCTCCAAAATGCATTGTTTTATATTTTTTTTAACACTCACAAACCCTAATTCCTCTAATATAAATAACCCTTTACTTTCTCTCTCTTCACTTTTCATTTCATTTGTTCAATTGTTCCAAAAAGCTCTCAAACCCTCTCTTCTTTTCTCTCAATGCCGTGACCTCCCTTACACCACACACCCACACACAAGCTTCAATTTTCTTCTCCATTCCTCATCTATTTCAAGCCTTAGGTGATGATTCCTAAGCCTTTACACTACTTAATCTTGTAATGGCAAGATTATTCATGAGTATTTTCACTCAAAGTCCCCATGAGCTCTTGCTAGGGACAAAGAAAATGCTACTACATGAATCAAGCCATCACAAGAGTAGATCTTGTGTTTGATCAAGTTTTTGTTGAAGATATTTCATGTTCATGCATGTAGAAGTGGAGTAGAGTAGAGATCTAGCATAAAATTTCATGTCCATGCTTTTAAACTTCATATCATGCATCATAAGTAGTAGATCTATCATTTTTACCACTCACATTCATGTAGACATATTAGATCTCATCTTTATGTTGAGTTTATGTGCATTTATGGTCATAAATGCTTTTGTCTTGAGTAAATAACTTGCTAGTATGTAGATCTATAGGTAGATGAGTTAATGAAACCAAAAAGGAAAAGTTTTTGTTTGAAATACTCAAAGTCAAATTCGTATGGTTTTAAAGGCCTATTTTAAAAACCGTTTTATCAACTTCAAAACATGTATTTTACAAGAAAAATGAAGCCTTTAGGTGATAGATGGTGTTTGATGATATTTTCAATAAGTTTAAATGGGTTTCTACCAAAGGAAATGTTTAAAACAAGAGGTGAAGTCCAATAGAAATTTTGAGTTGAAAATCTTGTAGGCCAAATTCGTAATAATGGATAGATGGTTAGAAAACACTAGTTTTCCAACTTCAAATATGGTATTTTCTTAAATAAATAGAGTCCTTAGGGTATAGGTAAAATAAATACACAAAGTTCTAAGTATAAAATGCTTTTTCCTCAAGAGAATCAACTTGAAAATGAATTTTTCTAAATTCGGATTTTTGGACAAATCCTATTTGAAAACCTATTTACAAAGTGTAGAATGCAAGTTTTTATGTAGAAATGAAGGCTTGGGTAATAGGTTTAATAAAGACTTAATTTAGATAAAGATAAATTGATTTTTCTTAAAGAAATAACCTCAAAACAAATGAGATAGTCAAAGTTAGTAAACTAGTTTTTCTTGAAAGTGTATAATCATGGAGTTACACAAGTAAGAAGTTTCTAATTTTTCCTTTTAGTAAATAATTTCAAAAGCATGCATGCATCAAGTTCATATCATATCATTCATGATAGGAAATCATCTATATTGCATGAGTAGTTGAACTATATGCTAGAAACATCACAAACATCCACAAAAAGTATTTTTCGGAATTGGAGTCTTCGGACGACCAGAACTGTTTCCTCTGTTTGGTGACTTAAATATTTTCGAAACTTGAAAATAATATTAGGAATAGATAGATCTTTCGAAGTAGATAGAAATCGATATATTATATGCTCAATTCCGAGTCAAAATGAGTTAGATATGGTCATTTAAAGTTAGGACTTTATCTTATGCGGAAATTGACGAACTTAGTAGTTAGAATAGTTAAGTTATTAGAACCTTATGAGAAATACTCATTTTGGGTATTCCTTGTACTTAGGTGAATTGGAGGACGGATTTCCACTCCCCGAGGACTACTACGACTAGTGGATTTCTCTCCATGGCTGAGTGAGTTCATTTCTTAAATAGTTGTGCTCATGTATGTGCTTGTAATCGTAGTGGCATTAGAATTAGGAAAAGATAAAATTAAGTTGAGTGTGACATAATCTTGGTTGAATGAATGATAAGCATATCGAGACGAGACTTGTTGATAAATCATTGTATGAGCTAGTATAGACTTGGGATTGTCTGAAATTCTCTATGATCGCACTTAATCTGTCTAATTAATATGCCACGATTATATGAATAAATTGTACATGCATATCATTTAGTGAGTCACATTGCATTACGAGAATGCTTTTGGTGGGAACAAAAGTATGATCGGGAGGCAGCGGGTCTTCGTTAACATTAAGGATCTGCAGGGTCGCTTAAGTTAATGGGAAGTGGAGTAGACACTATAAACCAATACATATAAACAGGTGGAGGACCACCTTCATTAACATTAAGGGCCTATGAGGTCGCTTATGTTAATGGGAAGTGGAGTAGACACTATAAACCACAAGAGAAAATATTGGAATTGTGGTCGCATGTTTATGGACCACCCCAAACCCCGAATGGAGGGCGTAAATCCATTCACATATGGCTCCCGGAAAGTCATATGCTTGTATGATCATTTGCTTGTGCATCTCATATGGCTGCTAATAACTTGTCTGTTATATACTATTGTTGAGCATTATTTATTTGTGAATGAATCTCACTAAGCCTGTAGCTTATACCCCGATAGTTTTGTTGTGGTGTTCCTATTTTTGGTTGTTCCGAGAGGACACATTTCACAGGGTTATCTTTTGGATGAAGGAGCTTTTGAAGAAGTCGGGACCTAGCTAGAGGCATGGACTTCTAGGAAAATCTCCTCGATATAGACCTTAGTATTTGTAAATGTGAATTTAGAATGGACGGACTTTCATTATTATTTTGGGGGGGAATGCCCCCTTGACTTTTGTAAAGACTTAATTTATTTATATCGTTGTGATTTCTATTCTTAATGCTAATGTATACCTTCTTTAGACTATTCGATTCAAAGTGTGATCCTAAAAGTGGTGCAAGTACACCTTACACCCGATATGTAAACTTATGGGATGACTAAGGTTGTCATACTTAAGTTTAAATATCGAGTGTGGTGGACTGTCACGTTTAGGGTACCCTTTGGGGCGTGACAGATTTGATTATTAAGGTATTGTAAAATGAGGACACTCATTTCATTCAAATGAAGTTTATTGCTGGTTGTATATTATGGAAAATTCATCGTTATGTTCATGCTTTTCTAGTTGAACCACTATTATGCGATCTCTATTCTTAAATGCAAGTATTCAGTTTGACCAGTCAAAACTTCCATCTCATTCATGTAATAGCCTAAACTTCTTACCTTGTGAAAAATAAGAACTTACTATGCTTGTCAAATGGAAAGCCACACATAGTAACTTGTTTTGAATATCAGTGACTATGGAAATATATACATTGAACAGAACAAGGATTTCAATTTGTCAAAAGTAAATAGAAGAGGAAACAACCACGTTGTGTGATCAAATACTATATGTCAATAAAAAGAAGGATCATATGATACTTTTGAAGTGGAAAAATTAAACCAAAATTGCTCTTCGCATTGTTTAGATGGTAGAAATAGGTGAAAGTAGGAGGAAAGTATAGTTTTTAATAACTCAAACGAATAATAGGGCATGTTTGAATTATTGTATTTTTATCTATATTGTATTTGTATTAGATATGTATCTATAATGGAAACTTGTATTGTATCCTATTTATATATGTATATTATGTGATATAGATGGAAACGTTAGTGTTTTGGAAATCATTTCTTTTTCACACATATTTATTAAAGATCTTTTTATATAATTGCGATGATTTGGATGATGATTAATTTTATTTTTTTTTATGTAACATATAAAGAAAGTGCAATTATTATTTTAAATGGCTTATACTTTTGATCAATTTCATTTAACTGTCCTACAACTTGACATCATTTTTAATTATTTGACATGCTTATCATTTATTATTCTATATCACGTAAGATAATTTCATTATTAGTAGTCTCACCTATTAAAATTTCATTTTAAACTCAGCTTGACCCTAAATTCTCAAATTGTTCTACTAATTTATTGACTAAAAACAAAAGTCCTCATACTGAAGTCAAGTTTAGAGACAGTATGGGTTCCATATATGAATGAAAATAACATAGACATGCATTGGTTTACCTCATAATAGAAGAGCTCCAAGATACATGTGGCAGTAAAAATTTTAAAATATCTTCTTTTTTTTTTTAATTTCGTCTCATATGTACGAATTCATCTAAATAAAAAGTCTAATTTTATTATCCAACTTCAAAACTGCATATTGAAGTTGCTACACAATCTTTTCAATTGCACTATTAACTGCATGTTTGAGATAAGTGTATAGTGTTAAATTGTTGACTATAGTGTATTTTATTAATTTTATCAAACAACATTTTCAACCTTATAGTTCTACTTTCTTATGCTTCTCTCAGAATACATGGTTAAGAATGACGAATTGTGACATTGGAAGTGAAGAGTACCAAAGAAGTGTAGAATTTTTCATTGCTTACATGTGATTGAAATATGGAGCAAACATGGAGTTAAATTGTCTTTGTAGGAGATGTTTAAATTACAATTTGTATAACGTGAATGTGAAGAGCACAGTTGCTTGTAGATGAGATAGACATAAACTACAAGTGTTGGATATACCATGGAGAGGAGCTAATTATTGAATTGCCTAGTGGACCTCATGGTAAAATTCATCATATAGAGAGTGAAATAAGACCCAATGATGACATTAGTGCAATTGATGAGATGCTTGAAGATTTAGGGGCTTTTGTTTCCAATTAAGCGGAAGATTCAAGCCCTAGGGATGGCTTTGATATTCCGAGATTTCTTAGATGGCTTAAGAGCTGACTCACGACAAGAGCTCTATCCTAAGAGTAAGTTCTCCAAGTTCTCCTTTATAGTGAAGCTTCTCCACTTGAAAGTATATAATAAGTGGACCAAAAAGTCATTTGACATGCTTCTACAACTTTTGCGTGATGTGATACCTAATGGAAAGTCTATTCCAGAATCATACTATCATGCCAACAAGTACTTAAGGGGGTTGGGTATGGATTATCATAGTATTCATGCATGTAAATATGATTTTTGTCTATTATGGGGTAGCAACACTCATCTTACCAATTGCCTTACTTGCGGTCCTTCTAGGCATGAGATGTTAGTGAGATCTAAAAAGCTTATTCCTCATAAGGTTCTGTGTACTTTCCTATAAAACCAAGGTTTCAATGCATTTTCATGAATCTTAAGATTACTCAAAAAAGGTGATGGCATAAAGACGAACATAAGAGCCAAGAAAACATTATGGGTCACCCAGCAGATGGGCTATCTTGGATTAATTTTAACATTGAATATCTAGAGTTTGCACAAGATAGTCGTAATGTGCGATTAGGATTAGCCAATGATGGCTTCAATCCTTTTGGTACCATGAGCCAGTCATAGAGCATGTGGCCTATGGTGCTCCTTATATACAACTAACTACCATGGACATGCATGAAAAAAGAGTATTTCATGATGATGTTGTTAATCTTAGGAAGGAGATTGATGTCTACATGCAACCTTTAATTGATGAGTTGAATGATCTTTGGGTCAACAGACTACGGACATATGATGCATACTCGAAATCTTCTTTCAAAATGCATGCAGCATCATTGATGTGAACCATCAATAGCTTGCTAGCATATGGGAATTTGTCTAGGTAAAGCATAAAAGGATACAGTGCTTGCCTTGTATGCGAAGATCAACACCATCAATGAAACTTACTAGCAAGATTGGGTATGTTGGTCATAGGATGTGGTTGCCAATGGAACATAGGTAGAGATGTAGCCTAAAATTTGATGGAATCTGTGATACTCATGAAGGTCCTGAGCCATACGCAGGTGAAGACACTTTTTGCCAATTAAACACAGTGATAGATGTGAGTATAGGAAAGCATCCAGGGAAAGCTAAAAGAGTCCATGTTGGCGAGTTCAACTGGATTAAAAAGTCCATATTCTTTCAATTGCCATATTGGTCAAAGTTAAAGCTTAGACATAATCTCAATGTCATGCACATTGAGAAGAATATTTACAAGAATATTGTTCACACAATGCTTAGGATTAAAGGTAAAACATAAGACACTTATAAAGCAAGGCTTAATCTAGAGGAGCTTGGTATTCGAAAGGAACTACATCTGCTAAAGCAGGCTGATGGCAAGTATTTAATGCCTGTACAAGTTATGCATTAAGTAATTCTAAAAAGAAATTATTCTGTTAATTTATAAGGAATTTGATTACCCGATGGTTATGTAGCACATATAAGTAGGTGCATGGATAACTCATGCTCAAAGCTTTCAAGTATGAAGAGTCATGACTACCATGTGTTGCTTCAAAGGCTGTTACCTGTAGGTATTCGTGGCTTATTGCCTAAAGATGCCACTACTACCATATTCGAGCTTGGGACCTTTTTTGAGAGATTATGCCAACATATGTTGAATATTGAAGAGTTACAAAAGATGCGAAGCGACATCATCATAATATTGTGCAAGCTAGAGCTGATCTTTCCACCTGCCTTTTTCAATGTGATGGTTCATCTAACTATCCACCTACCTCAAGAGGCCCTAATGGCTAGACCTATTACTTACTACTAGATGTATGATATTAAAAGGTACAATGTGGACACAATATATGCCATCTTTATGTTAAGTTTTGATTTTTTTTTCTCCATTAATTTAAATTTTATTATATAGATACTTAGGCTCCTTAAAGAAATTTGTATGAAATAGAGCTTATCCGAAAGGTTCCATAGCCGAAGCTTATGTTGTTCATGAGTACTTGACCTGGTTTTCACTGCACTTAGAGGACATGGAAAAAATATTTAATTGTTTAATAGGAACTTTGATTCTTTAGAAGATGGTGGCTTGGACATCATCACAAATAGGGTTGGTTTGATATCTGCACCCATATATGTGGTATTATCAGATGAGGAGATTGAAATTGTTAAATGATATATAGTCAACTATTGTCAAGAGATGCAACCATATTTAGCATATGTGACATTCACCAAAACATTTTTATTACGTTAGTACACAATTAAAGTATGTGTGCATTCCTTAAGCAAAGTGAAATTTATGTTACAGTGAACATATATATATATTTTACACTCACATTATGGCGAAGACATAGATGGGCACCACAAAAGGGAATTTAGTCAATGGTTTATGAATAAGGTAAACGAAATAAATAATCACCACATATACTAACACATGTTGTAAGTAAAGGAAGCTTAACAAAACAGAGTTGATGCTCTATTTTGCCTATTATTATTGCAAATGAATATGTTGTATGAAAGTGGTGATCCGATCATTAGTGCATTATATGCATTATCACTAGGATCCGATTCATGTTTCAAGAGATATAACAAATTGATATATAATGGTGTGTCGTTTCATACATCAGAATTTGATGATAAGAAGAATCAAAATAGCGGAGTGCTTGTGGAGGAAACTAAGGAGATACGAACAATGAATTTTACGGAGTTCTAATAGATATACACGAGTTTACTTATGTTAGAAACAAAAGAGTAATCTTATTTAAATGCAAGTGGTTGGACACTAACATGCATCATGTTTGAGTTGATGAGAGCTTTAAAAGCATTAAGATTACTTGTACTTGGTATGAAAGTGATCTATATGTGCTAGCATCACAAGCTAAGCATATATTTTATGTAGAGGACATGAAACTAGGACACAAATGGCATGTAGTACAATGGTTCGAGCATCACCACATCTATAATATAAAATCACTAAAAGGTTATGCAAATTTGTCAACTAATGTGGAGGCTCAATTAGCATATGAGATCTTAAATGAACATTTCATAGTAAATGGTGATGGAGGAAAAGAGCAGTATCCAATAATCGATCGTGATGTTGATGTGTTGTTAAGAACTGATATAGGTCATGAGATTATTGATGGGGAAGTTATTAAAAGAATAATTCAAGCATCTGAATGAATAGAGCATGATGCTATTGTTGAATTCTATGAAGATAACGATGAAAATTAGGAGATGGATGAGATAATGGTGGATTATGATAGCACTGATGAAAAGTGTATGGTTACATTTTTTTTTTCTTTTTTCTTTTTTTTAAAACTTTGTCTCCATGCATTTGTGAAGTCAACTTTTTTCCTTTACGTCTATGATATTCACATCATCTTTTGTATGTTGAATGATGAGTTGTGAAGCTGTTATGTTGTCTATTTTCCAATGAAAAACTAATGTCTCTTTGTTCGATTATAGGATTACACAAATGAGATACCCAACTACCTATTCGTGATGAGTCAAATTCTAACCATTCTAGGGATGATATACACAAATCATCGCAAAACAACCATCCATCTAATCCTTCTAACTCTTTAAATATTCCATCTAGACATATCAATAAAGTAGAACAAGTTAGTTTAAATTGTAACTCAAATTTTTCCTTTTTTATATTGTAGCAAATGACACTTCACGTGGTAAAGGTAGCAACAATAGTCAAGTATATGCATCCTTGGAGGGCAACAATTCAGTTAATCATATTGAAACTCCAGGTTAGTTTTTCCATGCAATTGCAGTAGATTTGGTAATCAACCAGCAAGGCAGTAGATAATTCTCTAACCGTGAACTATAATTGTATTCATTGGAACAAGGTAACATCAACATCTCAAACTAATTCACTAACCATGAGCTATAATTTTGTTGTTAGAGCAAGTGTGATTCTCAATTACTCATCAGTGGTAATGTAAAGAAACATTGCAGTAATTACATAAATAATATACCATCTTTTCCTTTTAACAATTTACACGCATATAATTTGCACACATGTATCATGTAGTGAGTTAAATCAAGATTATATATAATTTTTTATATCTGAAGATTCAATATATTATCAAAATTATTACTAATTTGCACGCATCTAATCATGCAGTGATTGCAAGCAAGTGTGTATGCAACAATGTTTTTCTTTTAACAGTTTGCCAAAATGTGGAAGAAATCAGAGACCTTAAATTAAGCTAGGGGTGATTTGCTTCTTTTATTCCTAAGAAGCTCCTCTACTATGTGTTTTCTCTTACTTTGCTCTTTATCTCTCTCTCTTGATATTTGCATGTTCAAACAATATCATTCAACACTACTATCATTGTATTGTATGGAGGTTAATGATAAATTCCTATTTTTAGGCTTTCTTGTAGCTGAGATATAGGCTATTTCTACTGAGGATGTTAAATCATTTGTGTTGAGATCAGTGGGGGTATCACCCACTAGTTCTTTCTGTGATCAAGTTCCATGAGAGATTTGTCTCTGTTGGGAAGAACATGCAGCCTCCTTTCCTTCGGTTGGAAAGTTATAGTTTACTAAGGATATGGAATTTTTTTGTTTTTTTAATAAGGATAGCATGTGACAACTAGTGTGTCGAATATTCAGAAACAGAATCTTGAGCATTTTCCAATGGAAATGTTGGCTTTTGTGGGTTTACAAATTGAGGATTGTCTGCACTTTGCCCAATCATTATTAAATCCTTTGGTTCCAAACTCATATTTATTGTAATAGGGCACCCAATTACACCCTAAAGAGCCTTGGATATTTTTTTTTTTTTCTGCAAATGCCTGAGCATTCATCTTGTCTTCATCCATTTAAAACGTTAAGTGCACAATGGCATTGGTTGTTGATAGTTGAAGGAAAGAGTTTCTCATTGGCATTTTACTAATAATACTAGTAAATTGTTACCACTAGAAATCGTTAGTGATGCAAGCTTCACTTTGTGGTAGAGAAACTCTTTCAAATCACTATTCTTTATCCGTTCTATAATATTCATCCATATTTCCACTAAGTCAAAAAAATGTGCTAAAGTTGGTTCATTATCCACTTATTTGTTACCTCCATACATTTTAAGGTTTCTGATTTCTTCCACGGTTGAGTTCTGGTGAGCCTTTTAATATCTGCGAACAGTACTAAATTCAACTTGTAATTATGTCTTTCTTTTCTATTCAATTTTTATGTCCATGCCAAAACAACCATCAATATAATCATTCTGACTTCTTAGGTATTCCATCTAGACATATCAATATAGTAGTATAAATTAGTTTAAATTGTAATGCAAATTTTTTATTTGTTATACTACAATAAATAAAACTCCACAAAAATCAAGGTATCAACAATAGTCAAGCAAATGCATTCTCGAATGGCAATAATTCAGTTAATCATACCCCATCTCCAAGTAAGCTTTCAAACTCTCATTTTTAATAATGCAAAGCTTTGGGTAAGATAAGTAACATAATAGAGTGTGCTTACGGTCTAATATATATTATATATATATATATGTACAGACACATAACAGTGTCACGTAGCTATTCTCTCTTCTTTGTTATGCTAGTAAATTTCAATTTTGTAAACATAAATGTGTATGCTAGTTAAACACTAGTATAGCTTATTATAATTATACAAAAATGTTGGCAACTATTAATCCTCAAATCCTAGGATCTTCGGTGCATATTTCAATCATAAGTTGGTACGACAGGGACAGCATATAAACCCATTAGTCTAAAGCACCAACGAAATAGTCAATGAATATCGTCTACCTTTAAGACTTACTAATGTCCACCTTCATTACTTGATCACAATTTATGTTTTCACCAAGAGGAAAGGTTTTCAACATGTGCCCTTTTAAATTGATTTCCCAATGATGATTAGAAAGAATGCATATGGCAATTTCAACTTATCAATCACATTTTAGTTAAGAATAATCTATTACTCATAGTATGTTGAAAGATTTAAAAAATGATAATTGCTTAAGGTGTGTGTTGATTTTGGAATGTAGCTTCAAAAACACAACTCAAAGTGGAAGCTTTTCAAATTTTATAAAACTAATTGGTTCTATCCAACTTTGGTTAGCAACTACCAACAATAATGGTAAGCGCACCTACCAAAGTAGTATAGGAAGAATTAGGTCGAATCTTAAGTGAATGGTGGCATATATCATACTCGCATTTCCTCTATTATCTTAGCTAAGGAAATTTCAGTAAATCATAATGAAAACAAAAGTTATGCTAGCGTTAATAATATTCACAAATATTTTCTAAGCAAAATTAGGGAATCAATTTGCAACCATGCAAGACAACAGTTCAGGTTTTTGTTTCACCAACTCCTTATCATGTGATTTCTTAAAACTAAACTCAAAGAGAGACTTGTTTGCTAGGGTATTTGTACCGCCGGATTCACTGAGGTAAACTAAAGCCTCTCTCAAGATTAGTAGCTTTAGATCTAAACCAGACTGTTGGATTCTCTTCTCAAGCTATCATAGACTTCGATCCGCATAAAGTTTAAGAATCCTTTGTTTTTAAAACTAACTCAATGAATTTCAAAACAAGTGACAGAAAGTCTTCACCTGCCCTCTGTCGAGATATTTAGGATCGACTCCATTAGTAGCTGTAGATCTATTCAAAAGAATGACCTGTCAGCCTATTCAGTTGAAATCAAACATGAATCTAATTCGTGCACCACACAATTAGACCCACAAAATTAAAATCAAGCTACTAATTACAACATCCAGTCAATATTGAATTGAAAGTACATTGAAATCACATGAATCAGGATTTAGATTCACAAATCCTAAGCTGTAGGAGAACATTTCTCCATGGATTTAGAACTTACGAACATTATTTGAAGAAATAATATGAAATTAATTTAAAGATATTACAATTCAGCACAAAGTCTTGTAGAAATTACAAATAATGGGTTAAAATAGTTTTTACATAGAAAACCTTAAGACTCTTTGAAGTAAGAAGAAATGGGATACTTTCGCTTTAGAAATCTTCTCAATACGCTATGCTAATATTGTACTATTGTATTCACACTGTACAACATCATGCTTATTACAACATTGTGCACGTTTATTCATACACTAAGGGCACAAAAAAGAATGAAGATTTTATTATTAACGTGGCAGATTCCTTATAACGAAAAGCAAATTCTTTATCCATGCATGCATCTGTATCGTTTGCTAAAAAAATCGCTTATCGGGGTAAGTCAAGTGCTCGAGTGTTGCATTAAAGATAAGGCTCCGCTTGAGCTAATGAAACACTATCATTTTTGTCCATTCTTCCATCAAGGGCTAAATCGAGGCTGTCAAGGGCTTAATGCTCTAATGGTTTGAGGCATGGCACAAGTAAGGCAAAGATTTGTACTTCACTTCAACAACTGTTACGGGTTAAATTTAAGGCACGGCATTGAGGCGTGACAAAAGATTTCTTTAAGTTTGGGCTTAGTCTCCTTAGAATAAGTGTCAAGGGCTGAATTTGAGGCGCAACATACGATTTTTGCTTATTTTGCCTTGTATTTTGGCCTCGATCGATATTATTCAGGGTGCAATAGATCTATTCTTTACTTTTGCTGCTATTTTGCTCTAAATCTAATTAAAAACACTTCGATTCTTCTCCTTTTGATTCAAGGAGCTGAAAAACAATAATTTAACATGATTAGCACCAGATTCATAGGAATTTTATCAAAAACTTATCAAAATAAGCTCGAATTCCTATGAAAAGAATATAACAAAATTAACTAGTTAATAATTAACCATCATGATATAACCCCATTTCAAATAAAAGACCATATATAATCCTACCTTAACTATAAAAAGAATCATGTTAACCAAAAAAATTCAAGCCATACAAATGCCAATCACTCTGTTATAATAGTGTGTGCTTATATATATAAATTTACATTGCCAAGTGAAAATTGCAAGGTACATCGGATTCATCTATTTCTATAAATAGTAATATCTAAGCTATTAAATGAACTAAAGGATAATAGTTATTTATTTTTTTTTTTGCGTATTTTACAAATACATCACATGTATTTTGCTACTACAATACTAATAATTTTTTTTTTAGAGTATGACCATAATAAAATTGAATATGATTGCGTGTTATTCTTTCAAGCATGTAAAGTGATAATATTAATGGATTTACATTTTTTTTTTTACTTTTATATTTCGTTAAGCGAACTAGTTTGGATAAGTGCTGAAATATTTTTGGGTATAAGAGAAATGTCTGCAGTTTTTTGTGGCTCTTATTTTTCTTATACTTATTTCCTTGTTCTATTTCTTTCCTTCAAATATATTGAAAGTGTGTGCAAGTCAAAACTAATTTCTTCTCTTATATTTGTAGCAAAATAAGAGCAAACACGACTTGCTACTAAGAAGGGTGCATATCGTGGTCAAGCACTTGAATAGGAGAATAGCAAGCGAAAGGGAAAAAAACTTATTGAGTTTACTACATCCAAAGGATGTCCAATAACAATAAATCAATCCTCAAAACTAGCATCCAAGATAGGGAAGGCACGTAGGACTTGTTGCCTCTTTATGGTGAAGATTAGAGAAAGTTGCCTAAGGTGGAGAAACAACAAGCATGGGAGAGACTCGAGGTGATTACAGACCAAACTTTACTTTCATATCACTACTTGTTATGTGAAGTTACTAACCATATTTTTTTCTTGGCTAGCATGGTTGACGTAGAATCGACTGAATGTTGATGATGTAGTGAAAAATGACAACAAATTCGCTACTCCTCACAAATGGATGGGGAGCATGCTTAGAAATGATCGTAGTGAAACTAAGAAGAGATGGATGAAGAGTGGTGATGCAGCAAGACCTAAAGGATTGAATGATGACGATTGGAAGAACATGACAGAAGAATGGACTAAAGAGATTGAAGAAGAGAGAGCAATTCTACAATCTAAGAAACCATCAAGAAGGTAAATTCTACATACCAATTTTTCTTGTGATTTCAGTTAATAACTGCATAAATATGCAACCATTTTTAATGAATAGAGGACCAAATCAATGATCAGAAGAGAAGCGCACATTCATGTGAAATACTTGCATATTTTTGCTCTTGATCACTTGAGAATAGAAGGAACGAGCACGTAAGTACCAACTCAAACAATTTCTAACATGTAATGGTAAGATTAATCAAGTGTTTAACATTTTTCAAACATATATATGTATGCGAAATAATCTAAATCACCAACTGCCCAATGTTATCGAGTTCTTTAAGTTAATTCCCTAATGTGAATCAAGGACCGATGGTACTAGTGGTTGGTTCTCGCAACATGCTGCTAAAGATTATGTATGGGTTGACTTGTATTTTGAACATTTATAAAATAAGCAACACGCTAGGAAATTTTATGTTTTGGTTGTTCATGATGCAAGAAAGATGGTGAAAATGTATGAGGACTCCCAATCTTCTAACAAGCCAAAAACTCTGGAGCATTGTATGCTCCAAAATGCATTAGTGATATCTATTCAAAAATAAATTTCCTGCGCAGAAGTAATAGAATTATATTGCGATGAAGCAGGTGTATATTACTAATTGTGTATATAATATACAGTAAACAAGTGTATGTTGGAAAATAACCCAAGTTAAACATTAATGTTTGTCCTTTTTCAACAAGATTAGCCATGTTTAAACATCGTTGATTTAAATTAATAGCTACGTTTAAAAATTATTATCTTAATTGAATACCTAAGTGTAGACATCGCCAATGTACTTGAATAGCCTCATTTAAATTGTGGGAAATAGGAGATCTAGCGAGATGTAAACTTCACTTATCATAAATTTCCTTCCTTTTATATTTGGCAGGATAAGGATTAATTATATTTAACCACGCATAAGTGTGACTGGTACCCAATAGTTAGCCATGTTCAAACATGGCCAAATAAAAGCCATTTGGCACCCAAATTTATATTGGCAATATTTAAATTTTTAATGTTAATTATTGTTTAGATGATGGTTTTGGTGTCATTTTGGCATCGTTTTTAAACTAAACCGATACAAATATAATACTAATGAAAAATGATAGTTTTACTCATAAACTGACCAAACCGATACCAATACTGAACTGATACCAATACTGATCCAATACAAATAAAAATCCGATAATCCAAACAAGCCCTTAATCTGCAACAAACCTTTTGTAACTTCTACAGGCTATGTGTAAAAAAACATGGCCAAAATTCTTTGGTCACATTTAATTAATGTTTAGCCATGTTTATTAGATGTAGCCAAAGACTCATTTTGTTATAGTGACATGATCATCCTATTTTCGCCACATAATCACAAGTATCATTTTTATTGATCACCAAATTTCTTAGCTCAATTATTAACTTAACTACTTGAAATTAATACCATATTATCTTAATTTTAACTAAGGTTGCAATTACACTTCTAGAATTTGATATAAGTGCGAATTCACTGCCCATGAATTTTGACTATGACCTTTTTAAACTCTTAAACGTTCAAAAATTGACACATTAAGGACATTTGACATTTTCCATTGAAACGAAATGGAAGGAGTTGCAAAATACTCCGTCAAACTTTCGCTTATGTATAGATTCACCTCCTAAACTTTCATTTATGTAAAAAGTTACCACACACATACATACCCCAAAAAAAATCATGGAAAAAGTTCATTGTTCTCAACTGTACCAATATTTCAAAGTTTAAGGGTCAAAAAGTATGTTTTAAAAATTAAGAGGGTGAATCCATACGTTTATAAATGTTCAGAGGTAATTTGAAAACTCCCCTTTTAATGACAAACTCATGAGAAAATATTCATTTATGAATGCTTTGAGATTTAACTTGTTTAATCTTAATTAAACTAAGGTGTTTGGAGGATATTGAGTTTAACTTAGTGTACTTTTATGGTTTAGGGTATTTAGAATTAAGGGTTTCTGGGTCAAGATTTTTAGGGGGCCTTAAAGTTCTCTAACTATTCAATTTCAAGATCAATTATCCATCACTACTTAAGTCTTTTGAATTATTTGAAGTTCTATTATTTATGTTATCAACTATTGATCCATAATCAATTTTCAATTATAGAAATTGAAAAAGGTCTAGGGAATTACATCCCTTCCCCCAAAAGGAAAAGTTTATCCTCAAAACTTATCTAAGTTCATCCAAATTCTGATGGATTACATAATAGATCTATATTGCATAACAAGCTTTATATTCGAAAACTAAGCAGTGACACTAAGTATGATTAATTAATGGTCAAAATTTCCCAAAGTAATCTCATAGGGACAACCTTGATTCAGTATTTAATTGGCTCAAGCTTGCTTAAGGTGTTCTATGATTATTACAAAATAACACATGAGTAATAATTGCTTTTAAAATCTTAAATAAACCTTATAACACATTTGAAGGAAAAACTATAGCACGTAGTTTAATAAGCCAAAACAAATAGAAATTAAGTTACATTATGGTTTGGACCAAAGACCCAACCAAAACAAAGAAATCAAATGGTATCATAACTTAACTCAACTGAAGCAGCCCTTAAACTAATCAAATGACTAGGTTACTCGATCGCTAGTTAATAAATTTCTTCATCAATTGAATGTCACTCTTTGAAGTGGTCAAATGGTTTCTTAGAATTTAAGTAGGGCACGCCTAAAGTGAAAAATCTAAATTTCTTGCAATTCCTAGTCACATAATCAATCAAATTTTGAGCCTTGTTCAACTTTCAACTTTTCGTTTAAACTTTACATCTTTGATCAAATTAGTTTCACTTGTTCATTTTTATCACATAAAAATGTGATGCATGCTATGTATACATAATAGTCTTTTCTCTTATGATAAGATGGGACTAACTTTTTAAACCACTAATGTGGCATTAAACCTTGAAAACTTACCAAATTTTGGTAATAGAAGAGCAAACACAACACATCTCTTCTCCATGAGATATCTTCTCATCATCTACATGAATTATATTAGCTCCTACTTTAAATTTAAGAATTAATAGTTTATTAAATGGAGGATTATGCAATCAAAAACTAAACTTTAGAGCTGCTAGCACCTCTAATATTGTTAGAATAGTATCTTCACATAGTAAGGAGGAGAAAACCCATAGTAAACGTTGTTTCATCTATCTCCATATCTTAAGAAAGCCTCTAACTTTCCAAACCTTATAGGTCTTTATCTTCTCCCAACAATCAAAATCTAATCCTTTTTATCTCCTTCACACTACTTTTGTGTTTATCTTCTTAGATTTTCCATATTAAAGTAGATTTCAACTTATGTAAGCTACTCTAGAATATTCTCATCATTAAACTAAACATTGAAGTGGATATCTTGAATTCTAGTTTTAATTTTTTAACTAGTAATTTGATATAATCATATGATTTTGGTACTTACACGAGTTATTAACAACCAAACTACCAATAGCCTAAGCAACAATCACTAATCAATGGAGAATTCCTATCACTTTCCTTAATATTCTTTATGCATGAATTTTGAAAGCTTTTGGTTGACCTATTGTTAGATAATAATACTTTGCTAAATACAATGTTAACATCCATATTTCAATTATCAAACAAGTCCACCCAAATTCTTCATCATCTTCTCAAGCACCATTAACAACACTATCAATTGATGGAACATTAAAAATATATGAACAGAGAGAAAGAAAGGGAAGAAGAAGAATTTGATGAATAAATTCTTATTTTCCCTTATTTGGAAAAGGGAAGGGAAAGAATGGATTAAAGAAAAAAAATATTCCATTTAGCCGACAAAAATAATTCTCTTCAATTTGAGAGAATTGATAGAAAATGATAAATTTATACTTACATCTTTAAGATATAAGGGTATCTATGGTATATTGATAAAATAAAAATAATATTTTTTTGGGCCAAAAAATAAAAAATTATATTAATAACCTTTCTTATGCTTTTTTTCCCTTCTTATCCAAATAAAGGAATATACACCAAAAGATCTCAACATTTGGTGGTAAGTTTATTCGAAGTCTCAACATTTTGAGTAGTTCAAAAGAAGTCTCAATATTTGGAGAAGTGGGTCAATTGAGGTCTCCACTAACACATATCACAACATAACAGTTTTTTCAAGTTCTAATTAAATATTTCTCCTATTGACACATGTCAACGAAAACATCAGTTGACCACTTCTCCAAATAGTGGAACCTCTTTTGGACCACTCAAAACATTAGGACTCAAATAAATTTACCCTCAAACGTTGCAACCTTCCTGTGCAATTTATCCTTAAGGATTATAAATTTTTCTTTCCTTCTATTTCATTTCCTCTCTCATTGTTGTCATCATATTTTCCTTTCCTCTTAAATCCTACCCTCTTTTCAAACATAATGTAAAAATAAAACATGCTTTGTTTATATTTTACACAACTTAAGCCTACAAATTTATAACTCTAAGATACATATTCAAATGGCAATTACAAAACACTCATCCTACCCAATGGAAAACTGAAGATCACTCTTAACATTAATCTATTGATGGTAGTATTTTCTTTTTTCTTTTTTTTTTCTTTTTTTTTTGGCAATAGATGTTTTTTATAGAGAAGCAAAATTACAACAATCTAGAGCCTAGAAGCCTGGCATGATAACCAATTAAAAAAGATCTACTAAAGGGAATAGGTGTCTAAAGACCTAAAAAAGATGCCCAATCCCTTTTACATTGTGAATGATGCAAACCAATTGGCAACCACATTTACTTTTCATTTAACATGATTTAAAAGTAGTGGCAAAAGAAAGAATATGCTCCACCAAGGGCTTTGTCTTCTAATGGCACTTTGATAAATTTTGATTGCCTTAGGACAACTATGTTGGAATCTGATTCTAAGATAACATTTATCCACTTCCTTGTTGCTACAAAATGGAATGCACTCAAAACATCTTGGGCATCTATTGTTGCAACATCCGAAAAGGAAAACATACTTAATCACCATTGCTAGTCTTAGCCACACAACCAATTCTTGAAACATTCAAACTTGATTTGACTAAGGCATCATAGTTTATTTCATATGTGCATGAGGTGGAGCGCTCCAAGAAGATAAGATTTGAGATTGAGCAACAACTCTAGACCTATTGTTTGGTACTTAAAACTTAAATTCTATTAATGATGCTTGAACTTTGTGAACAACATCTATTAGATTTTGGTGCTTGTTGTTGATTATCTTGTCATTCTTTTCTAAAATACCCAAAATCCTAACCTAAGTAAGATATTGAATTGAAATAGTTTAAATAAATAAAATAAGTAAATAATAAAGTAAGATTAGATAATTTAACATAACTAGATTAATAAATGGATCAAGATGAAATTGAGATTTCAAATATCTTTCCAAAATCATCTTTTAGCCTCAGCAATCTTTTTCCAATGAATCAAATTATTTAATTCTTCTCAATCATTCATTTGAATTTCCTATTTTCAATTTTAAATTCTTTAAAAATCCTTAGATTTGTAATTTACATCTTTTGCAAATTCCTAAACCCTTCAATTAAAGTTTAACACCTATACCGTTAATTCCCATAAATTTTGAATCCATTTGCCTATCTAAAAATATCAGTTCGTAAGCTTAAGTTCAAATTGAACATCAATTTGATATAAATTAAACTCCTAGACTAATCCCTATTCCAATTTAATCATTCCTAGTATATTGATTCTCAAATCAATTCCTAAGCACTTTTAGAGTTAATGATAATTATCTGAAAGGTTTCAACCTAATATCCCTACCCTAAAATATCTTTAGTCTTTACCTTTTCTTCCCTTTTCCTTTTCCCTTTCTTCTTCTCTACATTGGTTTCTTCCTTATCTCTTTTTCTCTTTTCTTCTCTCAAAACCAAACCATAAATATCAAATTCAACAAGGTCATAAGAGAATTTAAAGACGGAAAACAATATTGAAGTAAGGAATTAAACTAGAAGAAGCTATATCAACTTGAGGAAGTAGTGATAGTGAAGATCTTAGTTGATAGAAATGGCTAAAATATGTAAATTAGTTGTTTTCTTTAATTGATTGTTATATATGCATAATTTTGATCATTTGATGTAAAGTAGACATATAATTTGTAATACTATAGGTAAATTAGTAATATATACACATGTATGCTAAAAACCTAAAATTGTACATATTTGTGTAGATTAGGTATTTAATGAAATGCTATGAAGGAAAGTGATACAAAATGTATATAGGAGTGTTGTAAGTTGTGTTATTAGATAGGTATGCTGGTAATTAGATGTTTTTGTTGAAGTGTGTTGTAAGTAAGTATTGAAATTTGATCAAAAGACAAAAAAAAATGTAACTCTGGCGCCTTGTTCATCACGGGCGTGATGCAGCCCGTGACATCCTCTAGAGAAATAGTTTTCGAAGCTATGGCCTAATCACGGCCATGATGAGGCACGTGATCTCCTCTTATCATATTTTTTTCATTTGGTGCTGTTCATATGACCAGCACGGACCCCATCACGAGCGTGATCCATCCCCTAGTGCTATTCATATGAAAAAAAAAAAAAAAAGATGAAATGAATTAGATGAAAGATAAATAATGGATATGATATGTTGGTACATGTGTAAATAGAGATGAACTAAATGTATGTCTTTCAAGTAGACTTTAGGCTATAAAAATATGTTAATAGACTTAGTAACTAAATTAAGTTAACATGATTTTAAGTGTAAAATGAATTTAGTTAATAAACCTAAGCTAACATGGCTAAATGAACTTTAACGAGCTAAAATTAACTAGACTAATTAAGATTAAGATAAATGATAATGATATAGTGAAATAATTGAATATAACTTAGAAATTTAATTGAATAATTTTGTCTAATGAACTTGACTAAGTTAAGTAATATAGACTTAACTTATAATTGGCTTAGATATAATTGAAATATGTAAGATTAGGCTTTGATTAATATAGGAAATATGTTGTTTTAAATATATGCTTGCTAGAAATGAGTATGTTGAAAGTGAACAATATGATGATGTTTTTATAATGAATGAATAAATTATTAACAAAAAGAAAAGAAATAACTTAACAGACAATGGAGAACTGTCTGTATCTAAGCATGGTCATCTTTGCAACCAAGAACGTTTAATGTCTAATCAAATAAGTTTTTAAAATGAGTTTGATATAAATGGATAATTAATTTAAATGCTTATACAAGTTTAATTATTGAACAAATATGGATATTCGATCTATCTACTATGATGGCTTTTGATCTACCCCATGTTTCTATTGAGATTTCGAATATGAAAGATACGTAGTGACGTGCTTGTTGGTTGTTTAAGATAGGCATGAATTAAAACATAAAGATGACTCTGTAAACCCCCGAAGTTTTGAATTCAAATTAAAGCTTAAACCCTAATTAGAAGTCAACCAGATTTCTAAAGTCAACAAAACCCTAGTTTACTGTAACCGCTTAAGTTCGGCATTCCTGTTTAAGAAACCCTAAGAGAGTAAGAAAGAGTTTAGTGTGTAGAATAGTTCGTAATTATCCAAGGAAGCTTAAAAAGACCGGTTTAGTAAAACCGCGACTCGTTTTGAACCCGATCGGACACAGTTCTTGAAAAACGTGTCTCAGAGCTTGGAATAGTAAAAATATTCCGAATATACCGTTAGACTCGTAAAAATATAAGATTTTCAAAAATATCAATTTCATAATTTTTCAGTAACTAAAAATATCATATATCGCATTTATACGTGTATTTTCTTACTACCGGTACTTAATTTGTCATGTCTACTTTACATTATACTATTTACTACTATTCTACACTATTTATCTATCTTACTTTTTCTTACAACGTTTTCTTACAACCCATACACTTATTTCTTACACATTTTCATTTCCAATACAACTTCACATCTTTCATATCTTACTTTTAATTAATCAAAAGACAAAAAAAATAAATTTTCACTCCCTCTCTCCTCTCAAAATAGCGCCGGCCACCCCTCTCTTTCTTCCCATTTGTTTTATTTTTAATTTATTTAATTAACACAAATTATCTCCCACATTTTTCTATAAATACCTCCTCATACTTCCACTTCTTTCACACCTCTCTTCTACTAAAGTTACTCTACAAAAATCTCTCCAAGAAATTCCTCTCAAGAAACTCTCTCAAGTGTATTCAAGACTTCCATATGTTCATTTACTTAGTATGAGCTTAGTGTGTATTTTCTAAAACCATGAAGGTTAAGAAAGTAACAATAGGTTCATACTTTGTTTTTATTCATAATCTACTTTCCATATGTTGTTTTTATGTTCATAACTATCTAATATGTCTATATAGTTATATATATTATTTAAAGCATATAAGCTCATTGTTTTGCAATTTATTTACTTTCATGTTATTTTTAAGACTAGTTTTTCTAGTCTTAGACTTGTCCTCATCAAGTCAAAACATTTTCTTTTTCTTTTGGGACTAGTCTTTTCTTAGTCCCGGGATACCTTGATGAAGTAAAGGTTTCAATACTTGATTTATTTTCTTATTAGCTTATTCTTTCAAGTTATTATGTTTCCATAACTTTATGATTCGTATTCATGCATGAACATAATGAATTTTGTCTCAAACAAAATAAATAAGGAAATATTTTCTTAAAATAAAGATTCTTTTCTAGGAATAAAAGTAAGAAGTAAACTTTTCTAAAAACTAAGAAGTCATCTTAAACAAACTTAGAGAAGTTCATAAGAAATTTTATACGTGATATAAAAAGGGCTTTTTGAAGTAAACAAATATTTTACAACAACTTCACTTTTTCTTCAAATGATAGAAATCCTTTTCATTAAAATAAAATGATCTCAAGAAATCAAGAAATTTTTTTCTAAATATAGAAGTGTTGATACTTTCAAAAAGTGCTTGAAGCTAAGCTTAGGAAATAAAAATCATTCCTTAGGAATTTAAAGAGATTACGAAAATAAAATTTAGGAAAAGAGAAGAAATACTCAATATATATAAACTTAAGATATTTTCAAAGCAAAATGAATATTTCAAAAACTCTCAAGTTTCAAAATCTTTAAAGACTTTACTTTTTCATAATTTGAGACAATTTCATTAACTTCATACAATTGTTGTGAGTCAATAAACATATGAATATACATTCCAAAAGTTTTTACAAGCTATTATATTACTTATCTCTTCAAAATGAGCTTTAGATAAAAGAAGGAAAACAAGTTTATAAAAATTCGTGGTGAATCTGTCTGCCACTTTTCCGGAACTCAAACGACTTAGTTTGATGAAAATAAGTTTAAAAATAGATAGATCTTTTCGAATAGGTAGAAAACGGTATATTATATGTAAAATTCCGAGTTAAAATGAGCAAGTTATGGCCATTTTAAGTTGAAAATTTCTCTTATACGATTTTACCGCGATTTTAAGAAAAGTTTAGAATCTTCAATAATAGAAATTTCATGAAAAACTCATTTTGGGTATTTCATCTTGTTTAGGTGGAGAAGGACCCGAGATCACTTTTCCGGAGGATTATTTCGATTAGGATCTACCGACATGGAGTGAGTTAATTCTTGACTTAAGTTACATTTCCTTGTTTTGTACTTGTAAGTAGTAGCACTAGCAATTAAAAAAAAGATTAAATGAATAATTGTTATGTGACTTGGAATTATGATTGCTTGAAAATAAGTTAAGAATATCGAAAGAAGGTTTGATAATAAATTATGATTCTTATATTGATATGATGAAAATTGTATTGATCGCCTTCAACTTGAACTAAACATTATTTGGTTAAATATATATTGAAATTAATTCATGCATATCATACTTATGAGTCACATTTGTTTCACTATTATTCTTCATGTGGGGAAACGAGGAAATGTTAGTGGTGGCTGGTAGGAGCCGGAAAGTCTACATGGGCTAGTAGGAGCCGGAAAGTCTACATGGGCAAGCGGGAACCGGTAAATGTGCATATATTGATGGTCATATGGGCCTGTAACCTCCCAACCCTCGACATGGAGGGCGTAAAATCCATGCTACACTTGATTTCCAATTAATCATGTGTATTTTGTTTGTTCATATGATGGTACATTCTCATATGTTTGATTAAATACTTGTTTAAATCATGGAAATGTCTTGTAGATGGAATTATCTCACTAAGTTAGTTTTGCTTATACTCTTATAGCTTTTTGTTACAGTACGATTACCTTTGGTTAGCCCCAAGGAACCCCATATGCCAGGTACGAGTTTAAGCTACTAGGAGTTTTTGGAGAAGTTTTATGTATTTAAGTTTTGAACATAGGCTTCTAGGAAAATCTCTATAGTAGGCTTATGTTATGGTTGTTATCATTTTGGAAGACTTCTAAAGTGGGGGAATGCCCCTAAGATGATGTAAGAATATTATGAAAATCTTATGTTTATTTATATAAGTTTTTGCTTGCTTTTATTATCTACTTAAATGTAATACCCCTGTGAGTCTCCTACTATCTTGGAAGCACGCCTTGCATGTGATATCGAAGCTCCTGCATGACTAAGGTTGTCATTCATTAGCTTTAATATTAATGCGGCGGACTGCCACGTTTAGGGTACCCTCCGAGGCGTGACAGACTCAATAATTAAGTATTGTTTGTGCTAGAGTCATTGACTCTGGTCCCGGAAGTGACAACCTTGTCTGAAGTCTGGCATGGTAGTTAGATGCTTAGGCCGCCTTTTACCATGATGCAATGATATGCCAAGATGCAATGGCAATTTATAAGTAACGCAGTGGTTAGCCAATAGGGCAAATAATATCGGCATATCGTTTGCTTAAGCTTGGGTTGAAGTAATATGGTTTAGTTTACGTTTATAGGACCGGTTAAACTAAACGATGTTATGGACTGAGATAAATAAAGCTATGTTACGATTGTGAACCCCAGATAAGGCTATTTTCTTTTCCAGTTAAATATACGAGATATAAGTATTCGTACTGCTTATATCAACCTCTTGAGCAACTACTATTACTCAGGATCCCCAAATTCCTAGAGGCATGCTATCGAAGTGTGAGTGCTCCAGTGTTGATTTATTTAACTTTAATTTAAAGATATAAATTGCCGTTGCTGCATTGTTTTAGTTTAAGCATGTGTGTTATCTCAAATGTACTTGTGTTACTATTGTACTAGGCTTCAGCTCATGATTCTTTTCTTTCCAGGTGATGATGATGATGTTGATGACGATGATGGTTGAATCGGGAGAGTTTGTCAAAATGAGTTATGAGTTAAGATCATTGGATTTCATTTTGTTTCAAAGCTAGATTTATATTTTTGACACTGTTATTTTCTTTAAGGGTCTAGTGGAGCCCATATGTTTTATAATTCAATCTTTAAAGCTTTGTTGTACCATCATGAAAGATATGGAAGATATGATGGTAATGTTTTGTTTTAAAGTTGATCTATTCATATGAGAGAAAAGTTAGATAAGTTTTTATAAAGATTGTTTTTATTACTACTAAATCTACTTGTCTTCAAAATCTAATTAAACTATTTCATAATTTAAAACCGACTAGAAAATGTTCACAATAAACATATCTTTTAAGGAAGCTGGTACGTGTAATAATTAAGGTGCTATACGTAGCTGGGAGACTAAGCATGCCTAAATTTTAGATTTATGACATGTTGGGTCTTTCCACTTTCTTTCCTCATAAACCACAGAGTCATGGCAATCTTGCTAAGAAGAGAGGAATCTATTGGTCCAAATGCACAATGAAGAGGAGGATGAAATGATTATACTAAAAAATTTAAATTGTTTCGATTTGAATAATTTAAAATTTCCCTCTTAATTTTGCAAGGTAATGGCATGAAACAATTTAAATAAACAACAAATTAAATATGAGGAATTTAAAAGATTAAGGGAAAGAAGATTAGGCAATGATATATAAGGGTTCTTCCTTGTGAGTGAGTCCTCTCTTTTAGCTCTACACTAAGGATCTGGTCGTCTTCACCAATTGCAATCCACTATATCAAATAAAATTGAGAGTACAATCAAACCAATACTTTTGGCAAAGTCTCACTACTGAGTCTATCTAGCTACCTTAGCTAATCACTCAACTATAGTGAATACTACTCTCAACGATCTCACACAAATAATCACTCTATATTCAAATGAGAAGTAATATAGTTTTCCTATACAAAGTAAGTTCTAAGAAATGTTCTGATTAGTAAAGGAGAGTTTGTAAATATCACAATTTAATCTCCTTTTATCTTCTTACTTGTAATGCTTAAAAATTCATTGGGCACATATCTTGACTTCAATGGATAAGTTACAGATTTTGTGGGTGCTTTATTTTCATAAATTTGAATTTGAAATCCCATAAAAAGTATGGAAAATTCATCTAAAAACATGTGCATATCCTTTTCTTCATATCTCCAACAAAATATCCCATTAAATCTTTCCCAAACCTTATCCCATGCTTATATAAATTATTTGAATTTGAAATATGTGTAAATAAAGCTAAAATTTGTGATAACATATCCACACGATATTCTCCTATAGATATAAGTCTTCAAAAGATATAGTTTGTCATAATATCTTCTTGATATGTGGAAGCTCTATCCTTATCTATATCTTTCAAAAGATCCATCATTATCTACTTATATTCTTTATAAATCTTCAACAAAAAATATCCTTAAAACATTATCATTAATCTAATAAAATAAAATTAATAAAATCCTTCAAAAAAATTGAAAGTTGTCGATGAAGAATTGAATCCGAGCTTATTAAAAAAAATCCTCATGATATTTTAATCCAATTTTTGTTAAATGCATCAAACATATTACCCAAATATGTTTAACAAGTAGATTTTGGTCTTATTAAGCATAAAAAATCCAATTTATTTTTGCTTTTACGTAATTTTGGAAAAGTTCGTACTGAACCGATAAAAGATTCTAAAAAAGCATCACACTCTTGATAGTTAGAATTTACACTATTCAATTCAAGAGGATTTTTGCTTGTTTTCCTTTTAATCTATTGAAACTAGAGCTGGAAATGTGAGTCGCGCCCCACGAGCCAGCCCATTTAACCCGTGGACTAAAACAGGCCAAGCTAGATTAGCCCGCAGGCTAGCAGAGAAAAAAAGGAAAAATTCAAAAACAAGAATAATATAACATCTTAGTGATTATTGATGTATGTTATGGAAGAAGAATGATGGATGCATATATCACAAGTATTATAACATTTTTTAAAATACATATTTATTGATTTAAACATAAAATGATATCCAATAAATCATTTTAAAAACTTATTTTTTATATATAAATAATCAAAATAGTAATAAAATTAATCGTTGATATATATAAAACCTTATAATATATAAATAATTCTAATTTTCACATAAACTAATACTAAATAAAAATTAAAAATTAAAAATATTAATTTTAGCCCGCGAACCAAAACAGACCAGGTTCAGGCCTAAGAATTCTGGCCCGTTTAAAAGCAAACCAAAACGGCCCAGCTCGTTTAACCCACAGGCCGAGCCAAGTTGGCCTATTTACTCACTTGTAATTCAAATCCTCATGAATCTAGCACTTATTAGATAAATTGTTGATTTTAGTTCAAATATGCTAAGGAGAATAATTAGTGAAGATTTCATGGAGAAAGAGAACTCAAACAATAATCGTGATTTCCAACCACGATTGACCCTCACTTATGGATGATTTGAAGAGAAGTTGTTGATCAAAGAATATAGATTCAACTACAGGGAAGACCACAGCCGTGATTAAGATGAAATATTCTTCATAGACTCAATCACGATATGAACCACGCCCATAGTTCTCCCCGCAATTAGACTCCTAATAACCGCCAAAATTTTGTTTTGTTTGATTTATTTCAAATTTGCCTGATCATCATGGCACTTACATATAGCTTTTATTTTATGAATTAGATAACCTTTTGAGACTTCTGGAGACTTTTCTAGACTTTTTGACAAATTTTAGCTAGAGTATCAATTTTATATCATAACAAACTTTTAGAGAGAGAAACTCATTCTTTGGTAAGGCTTGAAGATTTTAGATCCATTTAAGAGCTAATTAGAGTTCATTTACAAAGATATCTATGCTCTATAGTTGTTTTCTTTCATAATTCTTCACTATTACTTTGAATTCATGCTTAATTTGATAAATCTCATGGAGAAATAATTGAATCTTGCTTAGATTATGTAGATCCCAATCTGATTCATATGATTTCACTTGTGATTTTATTGAAACATCACTGAACTCTTGAAATTAATAACTTTGGCTACTTTTTCTTGAATCTGTTTGTGTGCACAATATGAATTCATGTTTGATATTAATTGAATAGATTGAGAGATCATTCCTTTGAATAGATCTAAGCTATTAATAAGAATTACTCATAATATTTAGAGATAGAGTAGTGAAATCTTCTATCACTTGATTGATTTTCATGAGATTTGATCATTAATCAAAAGATCCTTATTCTTAAGGCAAATCTAAGTTGGTAATGATTATGAAGAAATTTCGATTGTTAAACTTAAGTTAAGAAGTTAGTGATCTCAACAGAGACATTAGCATATTTTAGTAAATCCAACAGTTCAAGATATTCAACAACGGTCTTATGATGATTTCTTATGAAATTACATGATAAGGATTTTGGTAAACAAGATCTAAGCTATCTCTTGTAATTTCAACTTAATCTTGTATGGATTGATCTAAATCTTGTATATAATTAGTTAGTTTTCACAATATAATGTCCACAACATCCTTGTGATTCTTTATGCTAGATAATAGACAAGAGTAAGTAAGGTAGGTAGTAATGATCCGTTAGAATACAACCTAAATGTTTTTATGCTACTTCAGTAGGTATGCTTGCTTAAAGTTGTGATTGGAATTATTTAAGACTTTTAACATTTATAAATTTTGAAACTCGGCTCACTACATCATCAACTCTGTTCAACATCTTCTCTCTTCAAGTACTAAGCTTCTTAAATAACTTCTAACATAATACAATTCATTATTTTCTTTTCAATAAACTTCTGAAACAACGTCTAACGATTTGGAACAACCTTTTTCAGAAGCCATAACTTCTTAAACACTTTCTAAAATCTTTGCTAACTTATATAACTTGTTCTAAACCTTTTGAACATTCCTCTGACAAATTTTATTATTTGTGTATTCTTATTCTATACATTCTAAACTAATTTTTGTCAAACTTTTTTCACCATAAAACTTTTTAAAATCATCTTTAAACTTGCTCAAGACATTCCTTTTCATATCTAATAACCTGTGTTTGATAAATTTAGATCTTTTAACCTATACTCATAAAAAAAAAAATCATATTAGATATCTTTAACGTTTTTTGTTATCATCAAAACTCATTTTGAGAGAATTTAACAATACCATCAAACTGCGTCAACATGCAAAGATTAAAAACATCCAAAAGCCATTTATCTACTTTGATGATAGTTAACGGATTAATACAATAGCTAAAAAGCCTAAACCACACTCTATAAGGGTCTTCTTGTTTGCAAAAAAAACAAGATGGTTCGTTCTTAATTTTTTTTCTTAGAAAATTTAGATTGTAAGATGTGACATTTGAAAAGATACACCAAATAAATTATTGTATTCCTGGCATAACAGTTAGAGTTTAAATGATTTTTTAGAGTCGGTTAACAATGTAGGAAAATGAAGCACAACTTTCTAAAACAATGATATAGGATTTTTGTGCTACCATAAAACCAGATCTAATAAAGTAGTTCCCATCACCATTTAGTGGTCAAGGCAGCCTATCACCGTCGTCATATTAAAACTTGAGTAATAGCAGATTTTTTATTGTTTTATATGTGAAGCTCAAGTTCATTCATACACCATTCCCCATCAGTTCTTGACAAAATGTAAGATACTAGAAGTTGTTGTAAGTATGCATCTAGGGAAGCAGATTGTAACTCTTACCTTATTATTGTTGCCCAACTTACCGGATAAAGGTACTCATTATTATAATTTTACCCATTTAGATGCTATTCTAACATCAATAAGTTGCTCTCATGTTTGTGTGCCCAAAAAAAATCTGAGTAAGGGAAATAAATGGTTTTTAGTTTTAGATCCGTAGACCATTGGGTTGATTAATACTTCTCTAACCAAATTTAGCAAAAAAAAAAATTATTTCAAAGGGTTAATGTTAAATTTAGTATCTCAACTTTGCCCAAAAATTCAATTATCTACTTGAACTTTTGAAAGTTTAATTTTAGCACCGAAGTAAACTTTTCAGGGCTATTTTCGATACCTCTGGTAACGGTGTTAACTCCATCACTAATGTAGACATACGAACCAATCACCACATGACACTTGTCATCCGACGTGGCATCTTAATATTTTTTATTTATATTTCATTTATGACATGGTAATTTTTCTATTTTCATTTTATATTTTCATTATACTTTTTTATTTTATTATAATTAATAGTATTTTATTTTTTAAAAGAATATTACATTTAATTCAAGCCCAAGGCCATCACCTAACCTGTCCATATGAATTCACCAAGCAATCCCAAAGTTCTTTAATATTACAATTTCATTAAATGTTTGTCAAGTTGTTCATTATAAAGATGAATGCTTGCTAATGGTTTAGCAATGTGGGATAAGTAAAAGCTGGTTTCTTTCTTCATTTTCCAAACTCTCTCTCCTCCCTTTCTATCTCTATCAGATCACAAATAAAAGTATTGATCTTAATCATCTTGGATCACTTTTTTTCTTATTTAATCAACTCATTCTTCTTGTGTTACCTTAGACCAAGAAGTTTCTTCATTCTCCTCACAAAGTGATAATAATAATGCTTAACCTGAGAATATCCCCAAGAGAATCATCTCTCAAACTGATTATCTTCTCAAAATTTGGATAGATACCTTTCCTTTGTTCTTACTTTGTACACAATGGGTTATCTTCTCAAAATTCTGCGATTAAAATATTGAAAGGCAATGTCACAAATGAAAATGAAAATCACAAGCTGGTCTTTTGGCTGCAAAACATCAGCCACATTGGTTATACTATGTATTCAATTATTATTCTTTCTTATTTTTCAATAGAAGGAAATAGTATATATATGTTTTGATAAAAATATCACATTGTGTAATATATAATATTTTATTAATTAATATTTTTTACATGGGGATAGGGCTATATAATCTTTTCATCAACAAAATTTTAAAATAACAATTAGAAAAAACACCATTACTATTTTACGTATAATATACTAAGACCATCACATCACACGCATATATAATTTTGTATACTATACATTATTATTCTTTCTAGACTAGTGATAAACTAACCTGGTGGCAATCTTTTTAGCGTCCTGTACCAAAAGCTGAATTATAGGATCAATGTATGCTAGGAAAAACGTCAAGACAATATCGTCAGCAAAGAACAAACAAAAGATGTCGTCTCCAATGTAAAGCTTCATGTGGGGAGATGATGAATGTCGTGGAAAAATCATGTCAATCTAAATAAACATTTTATGTGGGGAGACGATGGCATCTTTCCAATGTTATCTCACTTACCTCCCTTCATGCTTTGCTTTTAGGATAGAAAATAGAGCAAACACCAAGTTAGTGCTATTGACTGCTGCAATTGCACATGATAGTTGCACTGCTCATTAATGCTTGGTGAGGGAGCTTGAGCTTGTGAAATGAAGTTACTACTATGATTGTAATGGCTTTGATCTCTGCGATCCTCAACTCCGTACAAGTTCCTCCCATCCTCCTTAAGCTTCGGTAAGCTATTTAACAAAAGCATTGTAAGGAGGGCACCAATTTGCACCAAAGTAATTCATTTGATACAATACAACTCACTGGTGGATCTCCCTATATGTTAGTACATTGTCTAGACTTTACTAGGAAAAAAAAAACTCCGAGAGCAGCAACAATAAGACAATTGACTTTCAATGGTTTTTACTTTGTTATCAGTCCTATATGGAAGAAGTCTTGAGAAATAGACTTGTACAACTAATGGTAGAAGTAGAAAAGTCCACAAAGGCATTATGGCTTGAGTAGGAATGCTACTAGGTCATGGCCAAATAGCCACGTAAAGTTTGTTCACGTACTACAATTGAACTTTCAAAAGTTTAGGTACCTGATTGAATTTTTGGGCTCTATCAACCCCTCACCTCCACGAAAAAGCAAAACCACGAGATGATAAGACTAACTTCTTTACACAAAATAACAAGAAAAAGAAAGATGCTCACTACATATGTTAATGGTTATTGATTTTATCAAGATTTCTTTTTCTCTTAACAATTCTACATTTCAATAGTGGCTAAAGGTTCTCTCTTTGATCTTCCCCAATTAAAAAGACGTTCAAGGTATTTATCTAGCCTAATATTAAAACAAGGGTTAATATCGTAAATGGTACCTAAACTTTGGCCAAATATGCAATTAGTTAGCTAAACTTTAAATATCAATTTAGTACAGGAAATAAATTTTCATATACACTAATAATACCTCCATCAAATTAGGTAATACGGTCATCCGACATGGCATGTTTAAGAAATATGACTATTGGTGTGTACGAAAAGTTTTTTTAGATACTAAATTGATCAATGTCGAAATTCATGTACTAAATTGACCAATTTCAAAGTTCAAGTATTTAATTACATACTTTGTTTAAGTTCAAATACCATTCGTAACATTTAACCTTAAATAAATATAGTATTTTGGATATTGACTATTTTACCGATACAATCACGATTGAGTATGAATCTAAGCCGTTAAATAGTCCATGAAACCAATTCCATTAAAATTAATGATGGAAGATAGAAGTTTCCACAATAGAAAATATTAAAAGGAAAGGAATAAAATTAAGTAAGGTAGGAAATCCTTATTCAATACGAATATAGGTGTAAAACATACCCATAAGAGGGAAAGAGATTCCCATGAAGGAGAGGAATTCATATTTTGCATTACATGCTCATCAAAACTAGCTATTTGAATCCATGCATTTTATCTTGATAATAGTATGGTTTGTATATTATAATGAAGGGTCTATTAGTAATAGTGTAGACCTAAAGATACTTAAAAAAAATGTATCTATAATATAGGTGAGATATCATATCAAATACTTGTATTTTAAGATATCTAATTAAAAATAAAATGAGAAACATTCTAAAATAATTATAGAAACAAATACCTAAGTTAAAAAATAAAAGAAGGAAGAATTATAAAAACATGACCTATGTTATAGAGTTTACGCAAATTCATAACCTGTATTTGGGTAAATGTCGTATTTGGTATTTGAACATTGCAAATTTATGCAATTGTCTACTTTAAATTTAAAAGTATCATTTTACTACTTACGAACTTTTCAAGTCCATTCATAGTACCTAAATGAGATAGTTAATGGCAAAAAATAAATAAAGTAAAGATTAATTGCAAAATTTGGCAAAGTTCAATAATTAATTACAAAAGTAGGAAAATTTTAGGTAATAAATTAATACTTTTTAAATTTTAGATAGTTAATTACACAAATTGGTAAAGTTCAGTACCGAATATGACATTCACCCCTATATTTTATAATTATTTGTTAATGTGAGTTAAAAAAACATGTTGACTTATCACGAATTCACAATAATTAATTTAGTAAAATAATATTGCTATATATATTTAATCCCGAAATCTAGTAAAAGCATATGAAATATGCTTCCGATCATCATAATAGTTAAAGGTAGGGGTATACAAAAAGACCAACTGAACCATAAATCAAATCAAATTGGACCAAATTCAAACGAGATTGAAACGGTTCTGTTCATAAGCATAACTTAGCTAGGGCCTAGTAGGCCCAACACTAGCAAGATAGACTACCTACAGTGCTCTCAAGGCCCATCAAACACCCCAGATCATCTTAGCCCATTGGCTTTAGCCTCTTATCAGCCTGGTATACTTAGTGTGTTTAGAGACTCAAATTGAGATCTTCCTCTACCAAGCTCCCCTTCTTTTGTTAAGCTCCCTATTGAACAACATATCCCCGATGCTCTCTACCATCATGAAGGTACACACACTTCCCTAGTCCTCTACATTTGCACGGAGGTACTCTAAACCACCCCAAGATACATCAAAGAGATCGGTCTCCACCCTTGTTCAAACACCCTTTCATGGATAATGATGACCATAATTGTCACATTAGGTCCAGGTTTGCTATCGGTTAGTGACTATGCCACATGAGCAGTAAATATTTTGTGATCATCATTTAAAATACCAGAGCACAAGGTAAAGGGGTTGAATCTAAGCTAATTTATCTAGACTTTGCTTACTACTCTCTCATGATCTGACACGGACTTAAGTATCGGAATGGTCACATCGAATAACCCTCAATGCACCACTAATGAGTTATTGTTAGTTACAAGCTCAGCAAATTTCTATCAGCGAATTATAACCTACAATCGATTTGGTTCAATGAATAGCAAATAATTTGTGGTTCAGTCCAAAACCGCGAATCAAACCATTTTAAAAATTTCAACATATTGTTTTTTCTTTGGGATAATGTCATAAATGGTATCAGAACTTTCGCAAAAAGTTCAATAATGTACCTAAAATTTGGTTTTAAACAATTTAATACCTAAAGCAAGTTTCCATATATATTTTTCCTAGGTTAATTACATAGAAAGTTGTAAACGTTTGAAGATAAGTTCATTTGAGATATCAACGTTTCAAGTGATTAGATAGAGGAATCAATTTTTGAGATTAATTCATTTAAGATATTAATGTTTCAAGTGGTTAAAAAGTTGTGTCAACATTTTATAAAATGAGTCAAATAAAGTATTAATATTGACAATTAACAAAAACTAAGAAAACTTAATTGAAAATTAATCAAAACGTTAATACCTTAAATGAACTTTACAAAACATTAATACATCATTTGATTCACTTTGCAAAACGTTGATTTCTTTTTTTAACCAGTTGAAATATTTATATCTTAAACGAGCTTACTCTATTCATTAATACTTTTTAGAGTAAGTTACCTTATTTTTCTTACCTAAAATTTGGATTTAAATAATTTAATATCTAAAATAAATTTTTACTTATATTTTTCTTACCTAACTATTAGCACTGTAAGCTTTTTCCCTAAAGGAAATAAGTTATGAGGCACAAATATAAGGTTGAGCTGAAATTGGGAAAAGCTTTGATTGAATCAAAAAGCCGTTTGATCAAACAACTTTTTTTTTTTTTTTCTGTTTCGCTATATGGCTTCTTTCTTCTCGAATCAATGGAATTAGTCCGTAATCAATCATTATTCGTAAAATTATACAAAATAACTATCTGGTCTGCAAATCTATAACTTAGCACCCGCCCTAGATATTAGGCAAAATTTTTTAGGTCCATAAAAGAGAAAACCAAATGCTCCTATTAGCTATCCTTAACACATATATATCCAATTTTAAAAGTTGACATGACCACAATCCATGCTATACTGTCGAATTAATATTAACATAATGATGGGCAACAACGTTATCGTATATGCCAAAGTACTACGGACCCTATTGTCTCCAAAGATAAAGATAGCCATCTTTACCTAAACTCTTCTCTTTGTCTTTTTCGCTTTTTATCCAGGAAAAGATGGTTTTAGCTGATGGTTGAGACAATATGGTCGGCATGAAACTATTGGCGGTGGAACCCAAAACAAACTCAAAAATTGAAAAGATCAGTGATGGGTACATTCTGGGTCAAAAATCATTTAAAACGGAAACTAAAGTGAGCTGTACCTAAAATATTAAATATGTAATATTATCATGGAAATTGTTAGCACATCAATGATGTGATGGCTAGCTACACGCCTACACTAATAAAAGGACACATATTATAAACTATAAAAAAAAAAAAAACCCAACACGAAATATAAATTAGACGTCTCGTGTGACATATTGGGCTTGGGATGTTTTTATTGGGTTTATTTATCTATTTTTGTACTAATAGTGGGCCTCTCTATCCTAGTGTCGTACCTATATGGGATCCATATCGGGCCTAAATGCTGAACTAGAGGTGTATTAGATATATTCTACTACTTTTAGCCATGGTGTTAATTATAGGAATAATATGTTGATAATTTTATAATTGAAAGACGAAACTTAAGAAATATAATTAGAAATCGATTTTTCATCCTTTCACGTTTAAAAATTTATCAAATTTTACTTTAATATAAATTAGCAGGAAAAATACTGGAAAAAAAGGCTAAAACTTGTGGAGTATTTGCAATTAAATACTGAATCTCTTAATCACAGCAATGACTCATACGATTTAGTCTAGAGGACATGCGACGGTGACAAACTAAATTAGCATGTGATACCGAGGACATTTAAATAAGCCAAAAAAAAAAGAATAATAAGAAGAAAGTAAGAATAAATTACAGTTATTATATTTACATCTCTACAAATACAACTTTTTACTTTATATGTTTGTATATTTTTGACAAGCAATCATCCTATCTAGCTAGTGTGGTATTAATGTATCTTGAGAATCACTATAAGCAAAATAGATTTTAGAGATAGAATTTTTGTTATTAAATTAAAATTGTCATAATAATTATCGTGGCTATCAATTTTTATTTATAGTAAACAAATCTAGGAATCCACTCAAAAGTATAGTCCTACAACACCCTCATAGGATGACTCAAGTTGTGGTGTGTGATTCTATGCAAGTCTTTCACAAACAACCCTTAGATGGGTGGTGATACCATTAAGGATGCAACTAAGACGGTTTGGACGTCAATCTCAACCCACTTTCTTATAGGTTCTTCTAAATCAAACCTGAAACCATATAAGATTATTATTGTCATATCTAAGCTTTCTTATAAGGTTTCAAGTTGACCTGACCTAACCGCTCTTATAGAGAATATCTATCCTTTTTTTAAATTATTTTAAGGTTATTTTCACGTGCAATTATTTCTAAAGGATTTATGTAATGGTGGTAAAGCCTTAAAAATCATTCATTTAATCTTCTTGTTTATTTCAATTAGGGATGTAATTAGGTCGGGTTTCAGATAAATCATATGAACCTAAAACCTGACTCGTTACCTATTGGTAAAACTACAATTATAGTTAACCAAGGAAAATAATTCGTGATAAAGACAAGATAAAGCTAAACTTGGACCAAAAAACCAAATTGTTTCATTATTAAGAAAAGGTAACAAAGATAAAACACAAGCTTATTTTATAGCAACATAATTAACATAGTTGTCTAAACTACCCGGACTGGCCGGTTTGACTGGAACCGGCACTAATGCCAAGCCGGTCTCGCTAAGACTCATTTTTGCAACGAACTAGCAAGACCAAAATTGAACCGGTTGACCCAGACCGGTTGACCCGAATAGAAAAAAATTAAAAAAAACACAATAAAAAACTAAAATTTAAATATTTATTCATACTTTATTATAAATTTATAAAATATAATCATTAAATCATATTTAATTAATAATTAATTGATGAATTTGATCTAAATATAAATTTAATTGAGTGATGACACATATATTGGTCTTTTATAATTAAATTATCCCTTATATTTTTACTTTTTTGTGACATCGATTCGACTCCCTATTGAACCTGGTCAGACCCCTTGACCTCTGATTGCCTAGCCTGTCCGGGTTAAACCCCGGTCCGAATCTGACAACGTTAGTAATTAACCATTGTTGTTTTTAAGGTCAATCTATTTACCCATCGAGGTAATATATTAGAAATTAAAATCTAGAGTATCTAGCCGAGTTAGGGATAACTATCATCCAGACACTTCATATCAACAAGTTTAGTAATGAGCATAACGACCCTATTGTTTCGATAGAGAGAAGAACCTATGATTATCTTTTTAGAAATTTCCAAACGAATAATAGGGTCTACCAAGCTCAATATTATAACCTTATAGGGTTTTCATATTATATCTAAACCCATCATACAAGGTTTGACTTAGAACTCGAAACCCAACCCTATAACCTTTTTTTTTTTCAACGTATTTTCAAATTTTAATAATAAATTTAAAATAAAACTGTACTTATAACATAAATTTTCAATACATTTAAAAATAAAAAATGCATGTGGAATTGACTAAAAATATTACAGACCATATTCATTATACAACATTTAAACAATTAAATATATTATTTTTGTCACCGTATAATATCTTAAAAATGATTAATTAAATATCTTACTGTGACTAAAATATAATAGATAATAAATAATATTAATCTTCATAGTAAATATGACTTGAACAAAATTTAATAAAAAGTTCTAAAATCCATAACTAGTTAGTGGACATAAAAGAAAAACCATCCTTAAGAGGTAAAAAGGATGGTAGCTCATTTATGTCTTCTTTCCTCTCCTTACTCCTTTAGTAATGTTTTTATTTATTTATTTTGGATTATAATAATAATGGGTTGTAGGTATCCACGAGGTTTATTATATGATCCAAACCCAACCTTATAACCCTATAGGGTTTATATTATATATCTACACCCAATCCAAAAACCCTATGAGATTTAAACTTATAGGGTTTTTAACTGATCGGACAAGTTAGAAATCATATAATGATTTATTCAGTTACATCCCAATTTCAATTGAGATAATATTTATAGTGCACATCGCAAAATCTAAACTAGTATACTCTATGAAGGTATCATCAACATTAGAAAATATGCATTCATGGATTGTTCAAACATTTAATCAAATTATAAAAATATCATGTGATGTATACAATTGTCTACTACTAAAATTATGTTTCAGGAGATTTTGCTTCTTAGGATTTCCTTTTTTAGTTTGAATTGAATTTTTCATAATTATTTTATATAGTGTTATAATTTATTTAGTCAAGTTTCTTATCGGTTCATAACTATGACCCATAACTCAACCTTAAATTTTATAGGGTCACAAAATTTTTCCATACCCGTTCCAAAACTTGATAGATTTGATCATATAAGGTTTTTAGTAGATTGGATATCCTATAACGAAGAATACTTTATAATGATCCATCTTATTACATCCCTAATGCCACCTGGTTATTGGTAGATATGATATACCTAGAGATGGTAGACTAGAAGCTATTATTGCAAGTACACTTTTGACAAGTTAATTTTTTTTAACGATACCTGAACTTTTTTTATGTAACAAAATTATACCTAAACAAAATTTTTTCCCATAAAAATATCAAAACTCTTTAAATATTACACTCATGGTATCTTTGGCTAGAATTCAACTAATTTTTTCCGCAGGATGATGATGTGGCAAAGAATCTATTAAAAAAATTTCTCTTCTAGTAGCATATTTAATTTTGTTTCTTCATCCCCTCACCTCTCTCTCTCTCTTTCTCTACTAGCACAACTTCTTCTTCCTAGGGATGCAATCAGATCGACTATTAACTAGTTTCTGACCCATCCAACCCGATAAAAGCCTTATAGGGTTAAACCTTATAAAGTAATAGGGTCGGATTTGGACATAAGTAAAAAATCTATCGAGTATTAGTGTCGGGTTTTGATACTATAAAACTCAATGGATACCCACCCGACCCGTTATTTATAGTAAAAAAAATATTATGTAAATACATTTACTAAATATAAACATAGTAATAGGCTAAATTTAAAAATAGGTTGGCAAAAAGAAAGTGAATTGCTATATTATTAGACTATTATTTTATTGATTTAAGCCTGTTGAATCTATTAAAAAAAAAATAAGAAAGGTATGTTCGGGTTGATAATTGGACGGATGGTTAGGCGGATAATCGAGCGGATGGCGGGTTTTAGAGTAAACCCTATAGGACGAGCTTGAATATAGAAAGAAAACTCTACAAGATTATAAGGTCGAGTTTGGTATGTCCTATAATGTAGCAAATTGGGGTTTGGGTTCGGGTTCATATGACAGCCCAAAACCCGACCTAGTTACATCCCTACTTTTTCATCTTTACACAACGGAAAAAAAAAAACAATTTAAAAAAAAACCAAAAATCCATATCATTAAAAAAAAAAAAACAATTTGGCTATTTCTTTTTTTTTTTCTACTTTTTCTACTGCATTTCTCTCTTCCCTCCTCCTCCTGCTCCTCTTCTTCTTCTATTAAAAAAAAAAAAAATCAAAACCAAAACCAAAAACCCAAATGAAAAAAAGCAAAACCCCAAAAGTTTTTCAATCACTTTTGTCAAGTATTTTTAATCACTTTCTAATAATCACCAAAAACCCAAAGAAAAAATATTGCATTCGTGGTTTGAAAAGGCTGCGACTAGAAAACATGACCACGACTCTATGACGAGTTGTGTGAAGAAAGATGGATTTGGCGGTTTTTTTTTTTAATCATTTACCAATACAAATTTCTCTTTAATTAATTCAAATCATTTATTCTTACGAGTTCATGTGGCATTTTTGTACGCATGCCGATTTTTAACCATGCATTTAGTTATTCTGCAAGTACCATGATGATGTATTTTTACAATGACAGTTCCTTTCATTTGTTCATGTCCTTTTCCAACTATGTGATTTGAAAATCATTACCATCATCCCGATCTTGTTCTAGTTTTATTGGATATCTCTATCCACACCATCCTAATTTTATTTTGATAAATTATTCATCTGAAAATTTGATTTGGATTCGAACATTTTTCATTTAATTCGCAGTTTTAGCACATGTTTCTATTGACAAGATCATGTAATTGCCCAGTTAAGATTGCATTTGCAGCTGTTTGAATCAACATTTAAATTTAAACATAAATATTACAAGGTGAATTTTTTTTTTTTTTTTTTGGTTGTGTGAAGAAGGAGAAGGAGAAGGAGAAGGAGGGAAGAGAGAGATGCAGTAGAAAGAAAGAGGGAAGCAAAAGAGGAAGAAAGAGGAAGGGAACAGAGAGAAAAAAAAAGTAAAAAATATAAATATGCTCAAAAATTAAAAAATTAATTTTTTCTTATGACCTGCCATGTAAGTAAGATGTCAAATTTTTAGCTGAATTTTAGCTAAAATGATCATTGGTGTAAAATTTTAAAAGGTTAGATATTTTTATGAACTAAAATCTTTTTTAGATACAAAATCATTATTTCGAGAAAGTTTAGACACTGTTAATCCCACTTTGTCTAGCGCATAAGCTTTTTATTTTTTATTTTATTAGACCTGCAACTTCCACTGGATCGAGTCTTTACTAAAAACTACAACTAATAGCAATCATATAATGTAAACCATATTAATTATACATTAGGTGAAGCATGGAAAGATGTTTGGTGTCTCCACGTTGCTCCTTTTTTTTTTTTTTTTCATCAATAGATATTTGACATGTATCTAATAAATTTTTAAAAATATAAATATTTCTAAAATAAATAAAGTACTTCTTGACACGTGTCAGATATTTATTTATGGAGATACAATAAAAAAAGCAAACTGGCGACAACAAATTTTTTCCTGGTGAAGCATGATGTTTAATGGTAATTTGGCGATTCTCGATCTCTATCAAAGACACGATTCTGGAACAAGCTTGGGACCAATAACTCTGACCCAATGCTATAACACCCCGACAAGAAAACAAACAAATGACCTTAATACCAGTTAATACGAATATTAAGAAAAACAAATTAGTGGATAACATAAAAGAGAGCTTTTACTAGTCCAACGAGAAAAAATGAGATACGGGCTTGTAGTGGTATAAACATTGTCAAGTTTCAGAACCGAACCGAATCAAAATTGGAACCGTCGATTTCAGATTTTGAAATTGAGGAACCGGAATCGAAACCAGAACTGCCTTCTACGATTCTGGTCCTGTTCCATAGAATCGTCGATTCTCGATTCTGCTTTTGGAATCACAGAACCGTTTTAAAAAAATTAAAATAAAAAATAAATTTTAACTTTTAATAAATTAAATTTTAAAGTCAAAATAATTATTGAATCTAAAAGTATTAAATTATTTAACCAGAATTTTTAAAAATTTATTTAGAATGCACATTTATATACATACAAATACATTCAATATCAATTATAATTAGTATTATGATATAGTAAAATATACTAGAAGATAAAAAGAAAATTACAATACAAAAAATAGTCTCACATTATTAAGAAAATAAATTTTTTTTTTAGGAGAAATTTATTTAAAATAATTATATATGATTTTAAGCTACGTTTATTTATGTTGTTGATAATAACATATTAAATATTGTTAATAAGTAATAAATTTTATTATTTATATTAAATAATTTAAATACTAATAATTATATATTTAATATTATTTTTTTTCAATGAAACCGGTGGAACTGCAGATTCTAATCTAAAGAACCGCCCAGGAACCGTAAAACCGGCAGTTTCATAGCCGGTTCTAGAACCGGTCAACCGATCCAATTCTTATTCTAGAACTATCGATAACGATTTCGGTTTGATTTTTGATTCAGAGCCAAACCATGCTTATGTCTATAGTGGTAAGCATCAAAGACCTTTAGATCCAGGAACCTGTGCTCCATGAATGGTCAAATGGATCCCAAGGTAGGTATTTTATGTCATGGGACAGGTTTTGATTCCATATATTCAAAATATGTAATCATTAGCTAGGGTACAAAATATGAGCTTCGACCCATTTTTCATAGTGTCTAAAATATGTACCCTATGCATTACATATTATAGATTGTAAGTTACTACATAATTTCTCAAGACATATAGGTTAACATAAAGATAACTATTTGGCCAAAAAAAAACATAAAGCTAACTAGAACATAGCAAAAAATAAATCTATATAGAAAATAACTAAATTAACTTAACTCATGATCCATCATTACAAGCCAAACACTCAATCAAATAGTCAACTAAATCTCAAATTTTGAATTTAAGTTGCTTGTGTGTTTTATTTTATTGTGAAAAAGAAGAATTTATAACAACCGCAAAGAAACCTAAAATCTATAATTATTTTATACAAATATCATGGTGATATTGTAGGTTCCGTTATAAAATTTTGGAATCTACACCTATAGCTATAAGTCAGGATAGAAAGAAGGATTCATATCTTACTCACCTCCTAATCAATCAATGGTGCTGATGATGAATCATGAATGTGCAACTCAAACCTTCCGATTACATAGCAATTTAAGCATCATATATATCAGATTGTAACTCTGTATTTCTTGTTAGGTATCGAACGCAGCGGAAATAATAAATAAAATACGAGCAAAGCAATAAAAATAAAATAAATGAAACCAGAAAATTTAACGTGGTTCACTCTTAAATTTGGGCTACGTCCACTGGACCAATTCTGAAAATTTCTTCCACTATATCAATAGTAAGCTTACAAGAGATACTTCTCTAGAATAACATTCGAGAGATACAATACAAATAAATTAAATAAATCTAAAATAATGACACTCAACTATTTTTCAATCACTCTAAAATAATCTTCACTATTTTATCACTCCTCAGGAAATCTTCTCTCTTTCTCACAGACACATATAACTTGCGTAATTTTTTTTTTTTTATATCCAAAACAAGGATATGAAGTCCTTTATATAAAGAAGCTAGTGGAGAAAAATTTCAGGCGGTGATGGAAACCAACTCAAAAATAGCAACAACTTTGACAATGCTTAACATTTATAGAGAGCGAAGGAAATAAAATCAAAAGTAAATTTGACTTTTTCAATGCATTAAATGCTTGATAAAAAGCTGTCATTTGCTAGGATATTCCGAAATATTTGCCATCCTATTTGCTTATCAAATAAGCAAACTTGCAACACCAAAATGAAGGAAAAAATCCAGCTATAATTTTCTCATCACAAAAGCTGTCTGCTACTTCATCGAACTTCCCTCTAATTCTTTTTTTTAATAATAATTATAATAATAATAATAATAATAATAATAATATGACTGTAACGTAAGAGGGACCTATCAATTCTCCCCCTCCCGATTACATGGAGGGCTCCACCAATCCTGCAGTTGATCAACAGTATTCAAACTTGTCCCTTAGAAGAACCTTTGTCAACATATCTGATCCATTTTCATCAGTGTGGATCTTTTCAAGCCATAATAACTTCTTCTCCAATACATCTCTAATCCAATGGTATCTTACATCAATATGTTTTGATCTTGAATGAAAAGACGAATTCTTTTCAAGATGGACTGCACTCTGACTATCACAGAATAGCTCATACTTTTCTTGGTGGAGACCAAGTTCATTTAAGAACTTTTTCATCCATAGCAACTCCTTACAAGATTCAGTTGCTGCAATAAACTCAGCTTCAGTTGTTGAGAGAGCAACACATTTCTATAATCTTGATTGCCATGACACAACTCCTCCTGCAAATGAAATTAAGTATCCTGATGTAGACTTTTTTGAGTCAACATCGCCAGCCATATCTACATCTATGTAACCAACCAACACAGGTTTTTCATCTCCAAAACACAAGCACATTTTGGAGGTACCACGAAGATGTCTAAAAATTCATTTTACTTCCTTTCCAGGATTTGAAAGGAACCGACTCACTACTCCAACTAAATAAGCAATATCTAGCCATGTACATACCAGGGCATACATCAAACTTCCAATTGCTGAAGCATATGGAATCTTGTCCATCTCCTCCTTCTCTTTCTCAGTAGAAGGGCACTGCTTGGAACTCAATCTAAAGTGATTAGCAAGAGGACAACTAACCGCTTTAGCTTTATCCATGTTAAACTTTTGGAGTACTTTCTCAATGTACTTTTCTTGTGACAAACAGAGTTTCTTGGCAACCCTATCTCTTGTTATCTTCATGCCAAGAATCTGTCTTGCTGGTCCCAAGTCTTTCATAGCAAAAGATTAACTCAATTGCTTCTTCAGGCTGTTAATCCTAGAAATATTATGGCCAACAATCAACATATCATCTACATAGAGCAATAGAATAATGAAATCTTCATCAAAGAATTTCTGCACAAACACACAGTGATCTGAAGTAGTCTTCCTATAGTCTTGCTCCCCCATAATTGAATCAAATTTCTTATACCACTGTCTTGGTGCTTATTTCAAGCCATACAAGCTTTTCTTCAATTTACAAACATAATCCTCTTTTCCTTTTACTACGAAACCCTCTGGTTGCTCCATGTATATCTCTTCTTCCAAATTACCATGAAGGAAGGCAGTTTTCACATCCATCTACTCGATCTCCAAGTCGAGACTTGCTGCTAACGCTAGCACTGTTCGAATGGATGTCATTTTCACCACCGATGAAAATATTTCATCAAAGTCAATCCCTTTCCTTTGGCTAAATCCTTTAACAACTAATTTGACTTTGAATCGTGGTTGAGAATCGTGTTCATCATGCTTTATTCTTGAACACCCACTTTTTTTTCAAAGCCCTCTTACATTTTGATAACTTCATAAGCTCAAAAGTTTCATTCTCATGCAAGGATCTCATCTCATCTTGCATGGCCTTAATCCACTTCTTTTTGTATTCATCATTCATTGCTTCTTTAAAGTCTTTTGGTTCTCCCCCATTAGTCAATAATACATATTGATCTGTTAGGTATCTAGTAGAGGGTTATCGAATTCTAGTAGATCTTCTCAATTTTGGAGAACTCATTGGAGCCAGTGGTTGATCATGAACTCCATCATCATGGGGAGCATCTGCATCACCTGTCTCAGGCTGGTCATTCTGTACTTCATCTCCAACCACTCTGGGCACCATTGTTGGAGGTATTATCTCTGGGCCTATTGTATTGCTGCTAGACATGGAAGCATTTTTAGTTTTCTTTGATTCCTCAATGGTCTCATTTTCAATAAACACCGCCTTACGGCTTCTTAGAAGCTTCTTCTGAATTGGATCGTAAAACCTATAGCCACACTGATCTTGACCATAGCCAATAAACACACACTGTCGTGTCTTGACATCAAGCTTCGACCTCTCATCTTTTGGAATATGCACAAAGGCTTTACAACCAAACACTCGCAAATGATCATAAGAAACATTCTTCCCTGACCATACTCTCTCAGGAATATCAAAATGTAGAGGTATACATGGTGAGAGGTTCAATATTTGAACTGTTGTCAATATAGCCTCACCCCAAAACATCTTAGGTAACTTTGCATGTGAAAGTAAACATCTGACTCTCTCCATCAAAATCTTGTTCATCCTCTCAGCTAAGCCATTTAACTATGGTATCTTTGGAGGTGTTGTTTGATGTCGTATACCATTCTCATTGTAGTAAGCATGAAATGGTCCAATGTACTCTCCACCATTGTTTGTTCGGATGCATTTTAGCTTCTTGCTGGTTTGCCTCTCAACTAGAGACAAAAATTGCTTGAAAGTATCTAGTACCTGATCTTTAGACTTCAAAAGGCACACCCACGTCTTTCTAGAATGATCATCAATGAAAATCACAAAGTACTGAGCACCACCAAGTGACTTTGTCATTGGCCCACACAAATCTGAGAGTACTAGATCCAGTACATTCTTCATTCTAGAAGGAGGGGAACTTTTGAAAGTAACCCTATTTTGCCTTCCTGCCAGACAATCAACACACTTCTTTAAATGAACTTGATCCAATCCAGTTAACACATTCTTCTTGGCCAAACGTGTCATGCTTTTCTCACTCATATGACCTAGACGTTTATGCTAAATCTCAATTGTATTGTCATTCTCCACCACATTCACAACATCTTGGGAGAGCTTTGCTTTCATAAAGTATAGTTTAGAGAATTGCTTCCCTCTAGCAACTACCAAAGAACCTTTGGTAAGCTTCCATTTGCCATCAAAGAAGGTATTGCAGAAACCTTCATCATCCAGTGTACTTGTTGAAATCAAATTCAAATGCATATCTAGAATATGCCTGACATCCTTCAGGACCAATTGTGTACCATTCTCTGTCTCCAAACAAACATCTCCTTTACCTACAATTTTAGAAAAATTCTCATTTCCCATTCTTACCACACCAAAATTGCTTGGTGTGTAAGATGAGAAGAATTCTCTTTGAGACGTAGCATGAATGGTAGCATCACTATCAATTACCCAGCTTGTCTCATGGACTGCAAGATTGACCATATCATCATCATCATAGATAAGGTTAAACTCTTCGATAACATTCTCTTGTTCATCATCATTGCTATCATGCTTTCTCTGTTCTTTGCCTTTATTCTTCTTTTGATCCTGCTTGAACTTTCGGCAAAACTTCTTTATATGACCCTTTTTCTTACAGTGATGGCATTGAACATTGGCATATTTATTTGACTTTTCTCTACTCCTGTCATTTGATCTTGGACCTCTAGACTGACTCCTTCTCTGGATTCTGCAACAAAGACTTCTTCCTTTGATGAAGAAGACCCTTGTGTTCTTCGTTTCATTTCTTCATTTAAGACTCCACTTTAGACAAATTCCATATTTACTATGCCGTTTGGTGCAGAATTTGTAAGTGAAATCTTTAAGTTTCCCAGGACTCTGGTAAGGAGGCTAGAATTAAAAGAACGAGTACTTCATTGTCAAAATTTATGCCCATTCTTAACAGTTGCTCTACAATTCCTTGAATATCATTCAAATGATCCGCCATTGACGTACCTTCCGATACTTCATCTGGAGTAGCCTTGTCAAATAGAACAATTTATTGTTACCGGTTTTAGAGGCATACAACTCCTCTAACTTATTCCACAAAGTCCTTGCATGAGTCTCATTACAAATGTGATTATACACATTGTCTTCGACAAACTGTCGAATAAATCCATATACTTGCTCATGCTCAAACTCCCATTCCTCGTCTGTCTTGTCTTTGGGTTTAGTAGTACCAAACACCGGCAAATGCATCTTTGTCACGAACAAAAGATCTTTTATCTTGCTTCTCCATATATGGTAATTTGTGCCATTTAAATTTATCATTTTGCTCGTCCTCGCCTCCATGATTCAAATGAATGAATAATAATCTGACTTATTTTCTGATGTGGAGGATTCACAATTTAGTAGCAACTACAGAGCATACGATAAGTAGATATATTCACCCAAATATAGCTATGATACCCGTTGTTGGGTATCGAGCGGAGTAGAAATAATAAATAAAATACGAGCAAAGCAATAAAAATAAAATAAATGACACCAGAAAATTTAACGTGATTCACCCTTAAATTTGAGCTACGTTTATAGGACCAACTCCGAAAATTTCTTCCACTATATCAATAGTAGGCTTACAAGAAAAATACTTCTCTAGAATAACATTCGAGAGATACAATACAAATAAATAAAATAAATCTAAAATAGTGGCACTCAACTGTTTCCCAATCACTCTAAAATAATCTTCACTATTTTATCGCTCCACCAGGAAATCTTCTCTCTTTCTCACATACACATATAAATTGCGTAAATGTTTTTTTTTTTTTTATATCCAAAACAAGGATACGAAGTCCTTTGTATAGAGAAGCTGGCGGAGAAAAATTTCAGGCGGTGATGAAAACCGACTCAAAAATAGCAACAACTTTGACGGTGCTTAAAATCAAAAGTAAATTTGACTTTTTCAATGCATTAAATGCTTGGTAAAACGCTGTCATTTGCTAGGATATTCCGGAATATTTGCCATCCTATTTGCTTATCAAATAAGCAAACTTGCACCGCCAAAAAGAAGGAAAAAATCCAGCTATAATTTTCTCATCACAAAGCTGTCTGTTACTTCACCAAACTTCCCTCTAATTTTTTTTTTTTTAATAATAATTATAATAATAATATGACTGTAATGTAAGAGGGACCTATCATTTCTCTATGCCTGTGACAAGCGAGATGCAAGCATACCCTTCTCAATAGTTAAATGGTGTGGCGATCAATCTTGCACCAGCATGCACGTACCACTATTTAACAGCACTGTCATTTTCCTTTCGAACATTCATGAAATTTAAAGTCTAGATGCAACTAGAGAGTCCATACACGGTCCTGTATCTAGATTTTGTGTCTGGTCCCCAATGTTTAATATGGAAGATATTCGCACTTTCTATATTCTTCCGATTCCACTCCCTTGGATGGAAGCTTATGTTGGTGGCAAGGAAGAAACTAAAGAAAAGATAAATCCTGTTTGGTTAAAGGGAAAATTAAAATGATGACTAAATAAAAAGGCAAAGTACTTCAAGTATGGTTGATTGCGTTCAAAAAGAGCTCTTTCCATAAATTGAAAAAGTGGAGGCAAATATATATATTTTATTTGTCCTATGTAGTTTAGGAAGATATACCAAAATAAATTAATCGAGATTTTGTAAACAAGTTCTTTCAATACATTTTTTAAGATACTATAGAAGAAAAGCAATACATTAATTTCCCTCGTATTACACATTGGTATAGTGATTAAAGTTAAATAAATAAGTGCACTTGCTATAAATCTCTATACCTCATTACAAAGCATAACAAGATCGAATGAAATATAGAAGTAGAAGATTGAGCAAGAGATAATAAGACACCATCAATATATTTTAATATGTGACATAACTAAAGTCACACATTTTGTTTGAGAAGAAATTACATGGAATCATCGTTATAGATTATCATGTAACATAAGTTTCTCTCATAACATGTTGTCGAGAAATTAGACTATATAAGAGGATGGATCACACTTTTATATATACATAGGCGGACTAAACCCAATGAAATGATGCTTCAAGCTAACTTGTAGTTTATTATCTCTTTTACCTTGGAATTGTCATATAGATCAATCTCTAGGTCCAATTAGAAGAGACGATACCTTGCAACAAATCTTAATTATCTTGAGCATAGAAGTCAATAATCTCCTTAAGATTGAGTTGAAACAAAGATGCGCAGTCATTATGCATCAACCACAACATGTGCTCAAACAAAATCGCATCCACATCAACAAAAATCACCCTTTTATCTCTTGTGTGATTCAGATTAAAACACTTCCCCTTGTGATCAACACCTTTTGCTACCATATCCATCAAAAGCCTAAATGGGTTCTCTTCCAACACATATGCATCCACAAAAAACTCCCTCTTCTCCTTGCCTACCACCACCTTCACCGGATAGTCCCCGTCCCTAAACATGTCTTCCGACGTCAATGGTTGGTATCCACGCCTAGAGCCCGAGGACCGCCTTCTCAATATTGAAACCGGCAAGACCAAGCAATCCATTACAGCTTTGAGGGAATAAAATGTATATTGATATGACAACTTCAGAGAGAAACGGTCATGAATTAAAGAATATATATAGAAGATAAGGAGGATGCGTATATGGTATCAAATATTGATAATAAACGTTTTATTATATATATTTATATATATCAACATGCGACGTATGTGCAAGTTATTATGCGGAAAATGTGTGTTTCCAAGGGGTTTCTTAATTCTTAGGATGATAATATGCGGATGGAGATTGCTTGTTTGCTAGTGAAAGCTAGGGATGATTTAATGAAGGAGACTTTTGACGAGTTCATATTCATATTGAATTGGCCAGCCAACGGCTAATATGTGAGAGGGAGCGTATCAATGTAAAGCCAAAAATAGGGGTTATTTCTTGTCTACTTTATTGTTTGTGTCGCAATCATATGGTTTTTGCTGGCCAAAGCGAGTTGAAGTAATCAGTAAGAATTAGGAGTTGGAATACGACTGCCGACTAAAGATGAAACAACATGGGACGCGTTTTTTCATGGTATATGCAACGATATATATTTAGCATTTTTTGCATAGATGGAAACTAGGATTTAAAGTTTATCTTTTCCAGGAGGATTAAGGTTAAATTGTTTTAAATGAACGATTCAGATTGGCGACTATATGTTATTTAGTTTTTTTTTTAAGTGATTGTACCATTGAAGCCCATAAATATATATACACACACCTGTTGGATGATTTTTATTGGACCTAATGTTTTAATTAGAATGAATAATTTGAATTCGATTACATTTCAAGGAAGAGATTAGCAAAAGTCCTAACCATTTTAAAGTTCTGTAAATTGAGTTCTCATTTGTAAATAATGAATATCATTTTGGATAAGTGAAACAAGTTTTCCCCTTCATCCATATATTTTCTATTATAAAAAATAATTAACCCCTGTCGTTTTTCTTCCATCTTTATCTTGAGAAAAGTTGGAAGTTGGAAGTTGGAACTTGGATGGTTGAGTATAGATGATTCTTTACCATTACTTGTTACCTTGCTTAATTTGGAGTCGCTAGATGAGCAAGCATATATTCTTAACTTTTATGACGGTGAGATCTAATATTTACTGGACAGGTATGTCGGGGGACATTTTTTAAGGTTAACTATGCAGGTGTGCCATGCCTATCGTTAACTTCTACTCATCATACAGGAGACCTTCAACACCGAATATGGTCATTCCTTAACGTCTAAACTAAGAATAAGACTCTATAAAATGTTGGTTTATTTATCTTATATTACCAAAACATAACCTATTGCTCCATTAAATAAATAAATTAATATAATAAATGTTAGGTTTAGAGATGTAAACGAATTAAGTCAATTTCCAAACTACTTGAATTCTACTTGATTTTTGATTGAATCCAATTTGAAAATAGTCAAGTAAAACTTGAACTCAAACTACTTGGGTAGTTTTTTGAATCAAGCTTAAACTTCATAATGTTTAGCTCAATCAGCTTGCAAACCTAATCAAACTTAAGTTAAGTATAGTTGTCAATCGAGTTTAAGTCACATTTGGATATTAAATATTACTTAATTAGAATAAAAAATATTTTTTTAAAAAAAATCTAAACGATCTTAATCGAGTCATGTTCAAGCTTATTCGATGTTATTTCAAGTAGAGCTTGAATTCAAGTATATATAGCATTGTACCGTCTCAACTCAACTCAATTCGTTTGCAATCCTATTAAGAGCAATTAGTTTTATCACAAGTTTCATGATATCTGGAAAAGAGAAGAAGAGAAAAAATAATATAAATGTTTCATGTGAAATCATACATAGTTAACGAATTAATTTTGTAAGAATGTATGCATATATGTAAATACTAAAAATAGATATGAATTATTGCGATAAATGAAAACAGTTACATGATTTTTATTACCATGGGAACCCAAAGGTAATCTTTTAATTAAACTAAGAATTGAAATAGAATTTTCATTTAAAATAGAATATTGATAATAATCCAATATTTTTTTAGTTAATTAGTGATTATAATCCAATATTTGATGTGTTCTCCTTTGAAAATTCCCATATCCAATTTTATACGGCTTTCAAGTGAAATTTCCTTTTCCGATTTTATCTGAATCATGTTTGAATAAAAGCAAATGCATGATTTTAGAACGATTTGCCATATGAACATCCATCCACACGAACATTAAAATATTTATGGACATAAATTTGTAGAATTGGACAAGAAAAATCATTGTACTTTATTTGACGGTTACTAGGGGACAATAAGCCTTAAGAATACTGAATAAATTTAAATAAAAATAGTATCATACGGAGGATAGGACAAATCCTCTTATGATCACTGGATAATTTAAATTCATTAAAAAACTAAAATCTTTTATAACATTCTCTTGTTTCGTTTTTATATATCAAATAATAAACAGTACAAAAATTCTTATCTAGTACCGTTCATACCAATTGCAGTACAGGCAAATTGTGCTATTCAGTATTTCTTACAATGTATTACCCTATTTCTCTTGTCTTTAACGTTTGCTTGGATTGTCGGAACCTATATCATAACTATATCACATCAGCATCTATAATTTATCAATATCACATCAATATCAGTTTTGTTTAGTCAGTTTATGAGTAAAACTATCATTTTTTTTCACTTGTATTTGTTTTTTATAAACATTCATTCGAAAATAATAAAAATAATACCAAAATGACCCAAAAATGATAAAAACAAGTAGGTCGAACACATAAATAAACGCTACTTTAGAAAAATGAAATATGACAAAAGGTTCATGGACCCTAATAATAAGATGAAGGATTTAGAATTATACCGAAAACATAAATAGACCCTCAAAAAATTTACGCTTTTGTCCATTTGATCTAATGAATTTCTTATATTATTAAATCTCCAATTTTTTTAGTTTGGTCACTTTTGAGCCTCTTACATCACATTTGCTACAAAAACTGAATTTTGTTACAAATGCATCATTAAGTAGTTACGTAATAGCAGGCAAGTACATGCATATCATGTGTATACGTAATAATGCGCTATATTAACAGCGGCCAATTTATAAAACAAGCAATTGAATATTTAGAAGCTTAACTGAGAAATTAAGAAACTCAATTATAACTATTTAGTATGCTTGTTTTATCATATTCCAACTATTTTGATATCATATTTTTATTATTTTTAAATAAATATTTATCAATAAACAAAATTTTATTTATAAATAGATCAGATAAATACTATACAAATATAATATAAATAAGTTATAAGTATAAATTTAATATTAATAAAAATCAGACCATTCAAATACCACCCTATGCTTGTAGTTGCATGTCAACACGATAATAGGGTACATCAATTAATGAAACATTATGTCCAACTTTTTCAGAAACATTGTAATTTTATTCATGTTTTAATATATGAGTCCATTGTTTATTGGCCGCATGTATCATACCATGTAATTGATGTAGAACTCCAAACAAATCTAATAAAAATTATTTAGGGGATTACTTTCTATCCGATCAAGAAATTATCAAATGAAGTGGTAGGAATCGGTTAATGTGTCTATTAGGCAATTTGGAAAAATCAAATCCAGCTATAAAGCATTGACCTGAGCAAAAACCAACGGATAACACAACCCCCGCGGTATTTATTAGATATCTCCAACCACCTAGTTGACTCTCTCGCCTACTCTCATGTGTCCAGTGAAGTTCGTTTCCTCGTCAACCTACGACACGGTTTGAGCATGGGATGGCTTGGCGGTGGGCGTGTTGGATTTGATAATAAGTGTCCGTTTTTGACCAACAGCACTAGAAGTTTCGCAGTGATTTACCAATATCCAGATGCTTCACTCTATTTCAATTCAATGTTTCGTTTGTTTTTATAAAAAGAAATGCAAATAGTATTGCTAATTAAGTAGCTTCTGTTTTTAAGAAGAGGATGTGTCCTTTTGATTGGTGGATCTCCATCCCATCCTCATTCCGAAAGCTACTAGTTCGTGATTTGTCTTCTCGTACTGATTTAACTTGTACTATTTCCGACAATGGGTAATTCCATGAATGCATTGGCTTGTTTCATTTGGTAAAAAAAAATGCTGTGATCCAACTCCTGTTGTGCAGATTGATGGGTTAAATAGGCTGGCTCCTGAACCATTAAAACTTTCTTTCTTATTTTCAATTTGTAAAAATTTAATATGATTGTACAACAATTCTAAAAATATTGTAACGCCCTAAACTAAGGCATTACAACCCGCCACGTGTCCCTCTCTTAAAAGAGACACGCAAAGGCTCTAAATCTCAATACCATAAAATATAAACATATAAAAATCTCCATGAACCTACATTTAAGGGCACTCTAAAAGGAACAAAACCTGTGAAACCTGTAATTTATAACTTTCAAATATCTCCTGTAATATAAACTAAATCCAAGTTGGCAAAACCAAAGCCAACAATAATCCAGAAAAGATCTATCTTCCAACTAAAAACATATAATCTTGTTTAATAAACTATTACATAAAAACCAATACTTCAAATCCTCAAAAAGATAACTAATCAAAATATTGTTTCAAAAATCTTCAATAACTCAAGAAATCTTTTTTTTTTTTCATATGTCCTTATAACATCCTATTCCTCTGCAGTATAGTCAGGTCCACTATCGCCATCCCATGATCAAAATATAAGTCATAACCAGACAAGTCATAAACAATATCTCCATCACCCGTACCTGAAAAAGAAAGGAATGAGCGAAAACGCCCAGTACGCCAGTCCACAAACAATATGCAAATGCACAAACAACATGTATAGATACATGCAACTAACTAAATGCAAACAAACAGGATTATTATCTTCATTAAGCCTGCAAAACAACACAGTTCAGAATCATAGATCTCTGATCCCAAACTTGGAGTTACTCAGACTCCTGAAAAACAACCATATATCGAAAATAAATAATTATATACATATATTGGTGAATGGATACTTCCCAAACACCCGCGGCCATACTGCCAATAAACCTATATCTACCGGAATCATCTCCAAGTGCAACTCCACTAGGGACACACGACACACAAGGATCATCAGGGTGCCTCACCAGTATTACTGTCTGCCAGGTCTTTACTGGTCAAAGCCAAAGACATCCAAAAAAACAATTTAAGCCAAATAGAATTAAGTTCATTTATATATCTATTCCTACAGGCAACAATCAGAAAACTAAACCTGCAAGCAAATACAACAAACAAAGAAAGGTCGTACCTTTTCCAATTCCAGGAACAAATCTCAAAATCCTCAAATTCTTAAAAACAACAAGAAATTTCCAAATCTCCTCTCAAGATATCATAACTGTAGAATCTTTTGATCAATTTCCCAGAAATCCCAAACTCTACGAAACCCTAATTGCATGAATCCAGAAAAAACAGAAAATCCCAACAAATCATTCTTCATTAAACTTATGGATTAATGGAATAAAACTTACCGTAGATTTCTTCAGAATCTAAACTCAGATTTCTCCAACCAAAAATCATATCAGAACCCCAAAATCATAATTTCTCCAAAACCCTAGATAGAAAAATCTAAAAGAACAGGCAAGATTCATCTAATATATATATTTGCATATCAAATCCGTTACACCAGAATGATAATACTTACTTGTTTCAATCTAATCCTTCGATTGATTCCCAAAAGATCATATCTTGATGAAACTAGGTTTTCTCCAAAGAACTTCTTCAAAATCCAAACATAAATCTTAAGGAAACGAAATGATATACGAAGAATCTTGATAGATTAAGGCAAGATTACTTACTGTTGATCCAAATCTGATCTCCCTTGATATTGTTCTTCAAAAACACCCAAAAGCTCTCAATTCTCTCTTTTTGGTCAAAGAAAGGAGGTTGCAAATGAAAAACACGAACCCTAGGATTTCTTATATAGGAAAAACTTAGGATAGGAAAGGATGGCACTTACGCCGGCAGCCTTCTTGCTGGCTTCCACAAATTTCATAAAGGTCCAAGAGCTTTACGCCGACAGCTATAAACTCTCAAAGGATAAAAATCTGGGTTTAGGATTTTGTTGGAGAAAAGACAGAGAAAGAATATATAGGGATTTGTGACTTTTGATCTTCTGTCATGTGTCTGTCATGTGACCAAAATTGTATTAAAATTTGATTTTTTTGTTAACAAAGAAAGAATATATAAGTCGGCGGTTTTCAACCGTCTTAAACGTACTCCAAATCTCTTAGGGTTTTGACTGAGGAATGGTGTGATAAACTCGTAGGTTTAAGGATATGTTTATAGAGATATGTTGTTTAGGAAAAACCCTAGGTTCATATCCAATTTAGGCTGCCAAATTCCATTCTTAATCAAGTTTGTACCATGTGAACATAATAAAATTATATTTCAACTTTGACTGTAAAACCTTTTTATTTAATATCCTTTGACTCTTTGACTCTTCTTAATAATCCTTTTATATACTTTAGGTTTGATCATAAATCCTCTTATTTTATATCAAATGACAAACTTGCCCTTCATAATTTATTTATCTTTATATTACAAATATATGTTAGTTTATTTTACGATTAGAAATATGTTTAAAGTAAATTTTATATTCTTTTGAAAATATTAATTTTTCTGGTCAAGGGAGTAATAAAAATTTATAATCTATTTCACATTATATTGAATAAATGTTACTTGTTTCACTTGTTTTTTTTTCTTTTTCTTTTTTATTTTTGTGATATTTTACATATGTATATTTTAATGAGAATTTGCAAGTCAACCCGACCCAGAACGAGGTAGCTTATTTTTAGCCAACTCTCTATTTCTTTTTTGGATTATACGGGATTGTCTGCATAACTTGATCCAATAATATATTACGTATCTTGAAATCCATTTTAAACTTTATGGATATCAAAATATGTGTATGAAACTTGACTAATAGTATTATAGAATATTATTATGAAAAATAAGTAAATTTTATAGACCTTCATTGAAAATTTTAAAATTATATGGTCCTCCGGTTTTCTTAAAAGTCAATAATTACCTCTTAAAATTTTATAGATATTACTTTTAATTTGATTTGGGTAATTACATATAATTCTATCCTATGTATAATAAATTACAAAAAATAAATATATAAATATCATGCCATATTTATTTAGTTAATGTAGCAATCTCTTCTTAGAAAAAAAACAAAAAAAAAAAGAGAACTACCCAAACACATCCACAAATTTTATTAAAGTTGGTATACGTTCTAATTGATACGTTTAAGGATTAACTGTATGATTTAGGGGTTTTTTAATAATTTGTTACACTAAAAGCTATGTATTTTTCAATTATTATTGTATAAATACCAACATAGATTTAATACCAACCAGCCACTAGCCACTAGCCACTAGCCACTGCATAGTAAAGATGTTGTTAATAACTATAAAATTTTATTAAAAATTACTTATTATTGAAATATTCTCTTAAAAGAAATCGTAAATATTTTAAAAGACGTTTACTTTGTGGATGTATTTGACTGGTTTTTTTTTTTTTTTTTTTGAAAAAGAAGGGGCAATATTTTCATATCAAGAAAGAAAAATAAGACATCATTTTTTTTTTTTTTGTAATTTATTATATACAGTATGAAATTGCACATAATCAACTTACTTAAATAAAAAAATGAGACCCATAAAGTTTTTAGGTGGTAAAAAGTAGGACCCATAAAATTTCCACAAAGATAATTCTTGACTTTTAAAAGTGGAGCTATGTAGCTTTAGAAACTATCGGACAGGTCGTATAATTTATTGAGAAAAGAAAAAGATAAATTGATATATGTTTTCATTCTCCGGTGCTCCTTTTTTCTACTTTTATGAAATCTAGGAATGAGTCTGCCCTATATGCTTTATTTTGGTTCTCGCGTGCTTCTCTCAACAAATTCACACAGGATATTGGAAAAATAATTTATGTCCTAAGGAAAAGAGAGAGATATAGAGAGTCAAATTTCTGTACGACTAATTTTAAAGTACTTAAATTATAATATTAGTCCCATCTCTCTAAACAATTAGATTCCCTTTCCTCCATTATAATTAAAGGTGTAACTAAAACAAAACTTTCCTAAGCCCTTTAGATTTAGTTTAATTTTACTCAAGCTCAATATAATTATTTAAATATTAAACTCAAGCTCAAACAACTGCAAAATAACTATCAAATCAAGCTTTTTATAAAATTCATCTCAACTAGCTCGCAAAATCAATCAAACTTAATAGAGTTGAATATAACTACTACTTATTTAGACTTAAATTATATTGAAATATTTAGAGTGAAGATATTATATTTAGACAATCAAGTGAAAACTTGCTTAATCAAATTGAGGTAAAGATAAATCACCTTAAACCACTTTTACTCAAAACACTATCTCAAAATTACAAGTTTGCTCAGGTCCTAATGGAATCCAACTTTAAAATTCAAACTAAAGCTAGGCAAGTAGTATATTTTCTCAACTCAATTCATACACCCTAATAATAGTAAGTAGCATGTTATATCCCTCCTTGCTTACTCATAACAAATAAGCATAAGGTTACAAATCAGACAAATTTTTAAAGGTTCAAACTCAATACATATAGAAAGTGAAAATTTATTATTAACTGATAATATTTAATGTATTATTAATCATACTATTTACATCTTATAATCTTTTATTTTAACTTCTAGAGTACTTTTGTAATTTTCCATTACCAACACTGCAATTAAAATTAGATGTGCTTAAATTTAAGTAAATGCATATTCTAAATAATTCTTTAAAAAATGGCTAAAGACAAACTTTTAGACAATTTCTATTTCAAGTTTAAAATTTATCTTATTAAAATCAAAAATTTATATTTTCAAATTTTTTTTTTTTTTCGTTTTATCTTTGAAAAATGACTACTACCGATTTACCTAGATGACCCTACCAAGTCCAAGACCCAGCACCAGAATGTGGGGCACCCATTCCTTTCCCTTTACGGATCCTTATTTGAGGACCAACCGGCGGTTTCAAACTGGTTTAACCCACGTTCAAGTCTAAACCTATTTAAGTGTACACGATATAATAATATAACATATATACACACATAAAGATCCTGCTTTGTGAGCTACTCACAAGCCTAATAACAGGACTTACGAGACTGCTCATAAGTTTAAATAAAAATAAGAGTCCAAATTTGGCTTATCTAAAACAAGCTTTATTTTGAATCTAAGCCCACCTCGTCTATGGAAAAAACTAGAGCTAAGTCAAATCTCAAGTAACTCACCATCAAATGTAGACACATGGAAGTACAGTTTAGTTCTGCTTTTTACCTCATCCCTTCGTTCTTTTACCACAACTTGCCACACCTTAGCAAAGATACTACATCCCATTTATAGCTGCAATTGATCAATTCAGTATATTCAACTTGCTGCGGAACTAAGCAAAAGTAAGCTTATCCTTAACGTTACCTAATCAATTTTCTAGTGCAATATGCACAGAAAGAACTTGATATGGTCAGATGTAGAGCGTTGCTCATCTTATCATTCATTCATGCACAAATTTTATGAGACAATAAATATGCCAACTCAAGCCGGTTTCGGAACTCGCATACAAGGCCAGGATAAACCCGGAAGAGCATGAACATATCAGGTGTTCTACACACCATGCAAGCTGTTGGTAGCTTCAGGTTTATACCGACCTAGCTCTCGATGATAAGTTTCGCAAAAGAAAAGAGAAAAACAAAAATATAAGCAGGCAGTATGGTGATGATCACAATGCATATGCATTCTCAAGTTGCTGATAAGAATTTTAACAGTATAATAATACCCAGAATATTAATTCATCCACAAAAGGTCTGCAAATCTAAACACTGATAGCATCAGAAGTAAGAAATGCACAACATGAAAGCAGATATTAGATATAGCAGCATATTTCCATTGGATCAAAGTAGAAAATGTGAAACCAACTCGGGAAGATGAATAGGCCCAAAGAAAGAAAAGTAAAAGCTCAAGAAAATGAAAAGGAATATATAGGAGATGGCAACTAGCCAATGAAGCCTTAATAGATACTTTATAACTAAGTGCATGTCAACATCAACTGTCGAAATCCTATCAGCTACGCTGGGCAAGGGTCAAGTCAGTAATACCAAAAGCCTGTTTTCTCATAGGTAGCTTTCCTCATTGTTGAGTTTGGCTGGCCCATATATGATGGTACATCTGCATGTTGTGAATAGGTTGACTCCCATCATATAGTCCAGAGGAACGGTTCACAGGGCTGCCACCATTCTCATCAGATGATTCACTCGAACCTCCTTGTGAAGAAGCGCTTACATTTGTGCCTGGTGCACCAAAGGATGGCATCTGGAGTTGTGATGCTGAAGAGGGCCCAGATTTCAAGGTTTTTGAACTCTTCTTCCCATTAGAAATAAAACTGCCCACAATAACCTACAGTAAAAACAACAGATGAAGATCCCATGTATTATAGGTTCTGCACATGCTGATAAATGTATTTTCAGCATGCATGGCATCTTATATCTGATCACAGGAGATAAAGACATAAATATACCTGTACAGGTGTTGCTGCTATTAGCAAGCCGGCAACCCCACCACCCAATACACGGCCATCTGGACCTGCCAGGGAGACACTTAAACCACTACTTCGGCCTCGGTTGCCATCCTCTTCAGAGTAAAGGAAGGAACCAGAGAGAGAGATGATCTCAAATCGACCCTGAAAAAATTTTTCACGATGACCATGAGGGCATAGCAATGCACTGGTGCAGAAAAGGAACAAGATGCCACCAACGAGTACACAGAAATATCACAATATTGCAGCAGGCTTAAAAATTTCGTGGACATGAAGAATGAATGTGCCAAATCATATCTTAAAAATGTGCTTCACGACCATCTTTTCAAAGAAGCTTTAGAATATATTATTAATAAGAGAAACCATGCAATTTGCCTAAATTTTTATATAAGGGGGAAATGTTGATGAACCAAATATTCTTTTGGTTTCATAAGCCTCTTAAAGGATCGACCAAGGGCTATGATGTGCATTTTAGCTAAAAGGAAACGAGTCAAATATATTCTGAAAAAGAAGCATAGAAATGGATTTATGAGGTATCATACAGGATAAATGAGGATCCCATGAAATGCACAGACGACCAATTTATTTTCCTCAAATAAAATCATACACTATAATGGTCAAAAAATCACCCTTTAACAAAGTGAATTAAAGCAAGTACTGGTATTTAGCATGAAATGTCTGCCACTATAATGGTTATGTCGTGTTGTCCACTGATCCAACTGATGTTTAGCACAGATCAGTCGCCATATCCTCTTTATCCACTTATATGATCTTAGACAGCAAGACATAAAATCTAATATTATTCTAATATTACAAAGAAAAAAATATGTTATTTGATGACAACCAAAGGCAGGTAACTGGCATCAGCCATGTACAGTTAAACAAAAAACAATAATAAAATGAAATATTAAAATTAACAATAATTGTAGCTATTGGACAAGCACAATTATGGAGAATTTTAGAATTTCATGACCTACTAAATTTATTAGGATCTCCATTTTCAAATGTGATCCCTTGCGCTGATCCCCTATCCCTCCAGTAGCATCAGCGCAAAACAGTATGCGATCAAAAGCTAGCATACCATATTAAGTTCCCTAGTATTTGGTTCAGCAGAACAAAATAAGACTAGAAGTAAAAAAAAAAATCTCTTATATTATTTTGTTTCATAATTAGGGATTTTTTTGGAATAAAAGTTATATTTAAGGGGAATAGCAATTCCTCTTAGAAAGGCAAAAAATATGAATTCCTAGTATATTCCAAATATGTGGAAGAGACATTGCTTATTGTATAAACTTTTTACAAACCAAATAAAAGAATAATTATTCCACAGATAATAAAGACAGAATGGTGAATTCATTTCAATGAACCAAATGCAACATTATTTTATGCATAAGGTGATTAAGTTATCATTTAACTGAAAATAGAAAGAATCATGGGTTAAACCAATTTGCCTAGAAGGTAAAAGCCTAATAATTAACATACAACAAAGACAGGGATTCCATGTTAATTATATATTGGACATATGATGTTTCTATCAAATAATATGCATAAATTATACACACACACACACACAACATAGCTTCATTTTGTCAAATAGAGAAGATAACAAATCATCAGGAGATTTTTCATATAAAAAATAAGCACAGACAAAATGGATTGAAACAACTACATCATTTATGCTTCCTACAATAAATACAAAATAAATAAAAAATAAGAAGAAGAGGAAAAAGAATGAACGAACAATGAAACACCTAAATATCTGATTTCATATTGCTCATTAAAACATGCAAGGCAACTAATGTTAGAAACTTTCATCCGAGATTTTCTTTCAATTTAACCTTTAATGCCATGGAATAATTAGGGTTGCAATCATAGTTTCGAAAATGAGGAGGACAGTATAATATTACATTTGGGTAAATTCATAGGAAAATCTATGTAACGATCATGAATAAATTACACGTGTAATACAAGGACAATTAATCAGAGACATATAAGGTCACCTCATAAGCCACAGAAGCACCAGACATTGCTGGTTGGCGAAGGGTCACATTGCTGACGGCACCATTTGCAGAGAGAACACAAACTGTGCGTGGCCCTTCTTCAGTGAAAGCCATGATTTTAGATGCTATGTCCTGAAAACCAAAGACTCACGTGCTTGAGAAGCATATTATATATGTAAGTAAACATATTGCATGGACAATGATGAGGGCTATGAAAGGTTTTCTTTTTATTTCTATCCAATCCCATCATGAATCTAGTGGATAGATAATTTGTACAATTGAAAAAGGAAAAAAAAGGGGGGGAAAGGAAAAGAACTCAAAGGAAAGAATAAAACACAAAAATGAAAAACAGAACAATAATAAAGTAAGTTTTCCCTAGATGATATGAGATCAGTTATGAAGGCATTCAAACATCTAGCCTAGGAGGGAAGGCACACCAATACAAACATATGGCTGAATCTTTTTTCTTCCTCCTCTTTTTGATTCTTTCTTCTTTATTAGCTGGGATTAGGGTTAAAGACTTAGGACTATGATTAAAGACATGGATCTTTATTCACTAGGCCACTCAGTAATGGCATAGATCTGTATATATTTTAATTATAAAAATGAAAAAAAGTCTCCACTCCATCAGCATGGTTAAGAAAATGGACTAATATGAGATATAATGCCAAGAATCCTCCCACCTTTTAACTGAAGACAAGTTCTATATGAAACACGAAGGAAGCTTGATGATACATTATTATCTCATAAGAACTGATGTGTACTACAGTGTCATTAAAACACTCATGCAGTGGCCCATTCACGACTCGGAAGTTGCTTTGACAACACAAAATGTATTAATATAGTCATTAATATGCTATTCAGTAACAAAAAAAAAAAAAAAAAAAAGAGCAAGTTACTGACCAAGAAGGCATACAGTTATGTATGGATAAGTTGATTTGTGGAGAACCATGTGCAAGATATTTTTGAAAAATTATCTTTTTTCCCCTCCTACTCAAGAAAGGGTTACCCAGACTAATATGAGGTGGATTCATCGAAAGCTCAAAAAGGACATCATAGAGCACATCAAGCACTTCAAAGAATGTTCTTTAGACATTCAAGATATGCATGATGCAAAAGAGATGGCAAAAGTCTACAATCAGGAGGTGTTCATCGAATATGCTGTACATTTATTCACGTTTAGCCATCCACACAGAGCAAAGCCTTAACTATTTGAAAGCCCAAACCCCATTCGACTTCATCTAAAGAACTTTGGCTAGGGGGCAAAATGTAAAAGGCTAAATATGCCTTCAAGGGATTTAAGCCCAATGACAACCTAGGCTTAAGTTTTTAGGCAAAGATAAAATGGACATTTTCTATTCTCTTGCCCATCTGAAATCATATTGTTGCATCACTTTACGAGACATAACAGAAAATTCGAATACGCCTTAGGCCCAAAATGCAACCATCATTTTCACAAACCACATGTTCAATATCCATTGTTGAAGAAATTTTTTTTCCTTGTAAGTGCACTTGATTATGGAAACATATCTGATTATCTTTTCTAAAGTTGTCATATAATAATGTTTTCATTTGTCTGATATTCTTGAAGTAATCAAGAGTAATTGCGATTATTAATAGCAGTGTTAGGCAATAGCAGCAAGAGGTGGCACTTGGCAGTTGTCATCAAAATAGAAAATGTTAATGAGAAATGAGGAAATATAACTACAAATACTAGTCCTTTAATTCCCAAAATTATTTTCCATTCCGGTGACCATCAAGAGTAATGATCACTCCCACAACTGCCTACAGCAGGAAGCCATCAGTTGCCACAGCCTTGTGAGTTTGTTACAATAATAATAATAATAAATCAACAACAACAAAATCATTTTCCATGAAACCAATGCAGTCTTAATATCAAATAATGTCCTTATTTCATTAAAGAGAAATCAAGTACTTATCATTCCCTTTTATGTCTGTCACAATACAAAGTCCAAAGAACTACAGAACCATGGTATTATTCATAAGATTAAGTGGGAATCATACACAAATCAAGAAAATGCCACCAAAGTTACGAATATAGAAGATAAAGAACCCATCTAAATAGTAAAATATTCCTAAACAGCGTATTGACTTAACAAATAAATCATGCAGAAACAGAAATGGACCTTCCAGTTTATGCCATTTTTTTCTATACATGCTGTCTCATTCAAGGCTTTCAGTATGAACAGGGGATGTAAGTGTAATTTTGTGAAAGTAGAATAATGCAATACATCAATTGCTACCCAACCAATTTTTATCAGCTTTGGAAAGAGAAAAGGTGGCAAATGATCCTTACACATAACCCTCAATGCCAAATGGATCCAAAAGCAGTCACAAAATAGCTTGATCCCTACAAGCACTTTAACCTAAAAATGTTTGTTCTCTCCTTTTCCTTTTTCAGATAACTAAATGTTTAATCTCTCTGATCATTACACTCTTTGAATGCATATCAATGAGTTGGCAAAGAAGCACCCTGAGTTGAATATGTAGTGCATGAGTATCGTGATGCATACACTCTGAGAAGGTAAAATCTAAAAAAAGTCAAAACCCAACGTAAAAATCACCCTTATCCATTTGTCTCGTAAAACTCAGATAGGAATGTCAATATAATATGCCTTCAAGTAGTGAAAACATTTGTTTAACTCCATAAAACATATCAAGAAACTACATTTGGGTTCTGCAAGTCCGAGATCATGTGAAACTATTCCAAATGCCGGGAGAAGCCAACCTTTGTCCTTTTTAAGGCGTCAATCACAAGCGATCCTTTAGATTAACGTAAATAACAAGTCCAACTTAATTTCTATAACATGCAACCAAGTGCTAGATAAAGAGACTTATTTTTCCCATATCAAAACATGGTTTGGTCAAGTGAACCCGTCACGGCATTGAACTAAAGCCAAAACCATCACCCAAAATCTTTGGCCTCTCTTATGTTTCAAACTTCACAACCAAACTTAGCCCATAATATTTACAAACTCCATAACTTCTACTCAATATATACGTTACGCGCGCGCACACCCTTTACATACATACATATACATTAACACAGTATAATGTATGTAACGTAAAAAACATAAGACTTCACTGAGACGTTAACATTACGTGTAGATACATATTTTTCACATACCTCTCCAGCTTTCACCAAAATAACATGTGGAGTAAAACCAACACCACCAGCACCTACACAAACAATTAAAAACCCTACATTAAATTAGAAAAACAAAAGACTCACAGACACAACACAAAGAACAGTGAAAACAAAAACTTTTAAGGATCATTAACTAAACCCTCACCCAAGGCATCCAACTGCCTCTTCCCTGACCCAGGAGGCCGACCCCGGTGTTTCTTCACGTTTGGCTCAGTGGAGGGACTAGCTTCTCCATCCCCCTGAACCCCAGGTGGAGAAGCCAAAGGTGCAGGAGCCAACCCTAGAGCAATGTTCCCTTCAGGAGTGTATTTCCTCGGACGGCCACGCTTCTTCTTAGCCGAATCAAAACCAGCACCCGCAACGCCCCCTCGTAGGCAGAGGACATGGGGAGGGAATCCAACGGCTCTGATGATTGAGGAGGCCCCACGAGGGAGTTAAAAGGGAACCGGGATTGCAACACTTGAGTTGAATTGGGTGTGATCATGGAAGAAGAGGAGTTATTTAGGGCTGTGGGGTATGAATTTGGACCCATTATGATTCCAGGTTGCTGAGGATGTGGTGGTGGCGCTCCGGCTTCTCTAGAGTCCATTGGGTGTTTGAATTTGTGTTAAAGTTTGTAACTTGGTGAGAATTGTAGTTAAAGTTTGGATCTTTAAGTGAAACTGGGAAGGTTAAAGCTGTTTTTTTTTTTTTTTTTTTCCTTGGGAGGGTGTTTGGTAAGTGTGGAAAAGTCTAGGGAAAAGGAAAGTGAAGGAAGATGGAAATGTAGATGTTGGGTTTTTGTTGTAAGCAGTTATTTATGCATCCTACTTGAAAGTTGAGACTACTTTGAGGATATAGAGAGAGAGAGAGAGAGGAGAGAGTTAAAAAGGGATTTGAAAAAATTCGAGAGTGATTTTAGGGTTTAGCTTTTTTAAATGGGATGAAGGGTTTTAGAGGGATTCTCTCTCTCTCTCTAATTCTGAATGTGGGGTTGGTGCACTTTTTCATGGCTTTTTGGCCCACCTTTGAAGATTTAGGTTTTGTAGTTTTCCAGTACCAGCAGTGAGAAAATTGGCCTGTGCGTTCTTTGGGTGTGTTTCGGAGATCGTGTACAAAATTATATAGGAACGGACAACGGATGAGCATGTCCAACGTAATACCCATACCATGAGACAAAAGAATTTTTTTTTAACTAAATTTATGCTATATGGAATTTGTTTAATAAAATTCTCTCGATATAATTCAAGAAAGAAAATTAAGAAAACCGTTTGGAGAATATTTTTATTAAAAAATGGAATGTCACTAATTGAAATTAGAAATTTGGAAAATTTAGCATTAATTGGATGGACCGACAATAATTTCAACCATTAATTTATAATTTGATAAAACATAATTTTTAAATATAAAACAATATATTATCTGAATTTGATAGCTAAGCTATTAAAACCTAAATAAATATTACTGGGACTTTTCAAAAAAATAATTTGGTCTTACTTAAATATAATAGAATATCTATATTTTAATTATAATTATATAAAGCATAAGAAAACATACTAAATAATTCATTTATATTATATATAAAAGAGGTAAATCATATTGAAAAGTATTAACGTTTAAGAATTAATTAATTTAAACTATCAACATTTCAAGTAGTTAAAAAAATATGTCAACATTATGAAAAGTGGGCCAAATAACCTTTTCTTTTGTCATTAAAAAAATTTTACGATGGTTTCGATTTCGTCACTACTATAAGGATCATAGCTACCTTCTATTATATTTTATAGTGGAGATCACTAAGGCCATACCATATCCGTATTTGGGTGAGGCAAGTGATCTACCAGCATCATCCTAGCGTTGATAAAGACCGATCTCATGACCTCAAGCAAAAGAAAGACATATTTGCCTACGGTAAGAATCGATTCCATGACCATTAGGAGTTATGGGTTGAAGCCTTAACAGCTAAGCAAATATTTGCTGATAAATAAGGTATTAATAATTGACCGTTGATGAAAATTGATGAAGTTTGATTGAAAACTAATCCAAAATGTTGTTACTTTAAATGAACTTTACAAAATATTGATATTTGATTTGATTCACTTTGTGAAAAAATTAATTTCTCTTTTTAACCACTTGAAATATTGATATTTAAGTAAACTTACCCACAAATGTTAATACTTATTGTGCAATTTACCTTATATAAAATTCTTTGGTAGTAGAATATAACAAAACATTGAAAACAACTCATATTTTACAAGTGGTATAAACTTGGACACACCTAGGATCTGGTGGTTTACATCAAACATGGCTTCCTTTGGTGAAAATAATTACACCATTGAAATTACGCAAAAAAATGTATGAAAAAGACCATAAATGTGTGAAAAATGGAAGTAAAATGCAAGAGGTGTTATCAAAATAAGAAAACTAGTCAAAACTAGGAAATATACGAGCTTATGTAGTATTTAGTATAATGTCTAATCTATAAGTAGTTCAAGTCTAGTATTATAATTGTCTTTCATTATATATCATTTAGAAGACTCAAATGCAGATCCAAAGTTTCTTGAAGATTCTTTGGATTAACTATTAGATATGGTAGAGTGAGTAAATGATTTATGATCATTATATTTGTTTATGCATGTAGTTAGTGGAATTAATCTTATGAGATAAGAAATGAACCCATGCACATGCTTGATATGTTGTGGTAATCGTTAAAGTACATTAACCATATGATAATATTTCATATAATATAGAAATGTGGCTATCTGAATTATTATTGTTTTACTGCCTTAAATAAATCTAATATATATTTAGCTTAACCATGATAAAGGGATCATGCATTTGCACATCTTGCATTTGCATATACTAAGTAGGTTGTTATCAAGGATATAATTGTACCATGGGTCTTGTTTTTTGTATTGGAAACTACTTCACTCGAAAAGTGCAACCTATAAGCAGAAACAAAGTCAAGGTCATCACTAAAGGCATGGGATGTACCCTTTTGCCTATCAAAGATCAATGATTTGTTTTCTTTTAAAGAATTTTTCAAAAATATTTTTATTTTCACTCCCTGTGCCACGTCAACCTAGTTCTTTATGATACTTGAGATTTGTTTTTTCAGTTTCATTTTCTTTAGGCTATCTGTGGTATAGTCTATACATTACAACAAAATTGGGTTAATGTGATGATTTTATATGACATAATAAGTTATTTAGTAGTAATAACCATTCACATGAGACCCATCAAATTATTTATTACTAGTTTTACTTTAAAGGGACACAAAAAAGGGCCCACATTTTTGCCCTTTATTTTTAGTTCCTCCAAACCTTCCCTCTATTTTTTTTTTTTTTTTACTATTTTCAATAGATTTTTTCTCCATGTATGGCTTTCCTACTATGTTTTTCACTCCTCTTCTTCCGTAACCCTAGGCATGAGATAATTCTTACTCTAAATCCACCAAAGCTCAATCGTTTCCCCTCGATGGCAGGATTGTAGAGGTTCTCTCTCTCTCTCTCTCTCTCTCCCTCCCCCCCCCCCCCCCCCCCCCCCCAACCCATATATGATATGTGATATGGGATTATGTTTAATAACCATTTTCTCGACATACATTTTAAGCAAACGCGTATCACATCTCATTAAAGCTTCCTCTCTTTCCATTAACAGTTGTTCCTGCACTTGCCACATTGGTCTCTCACTCTCTCTAACTCTATCTCTTTCTACATATATAAATACTTGCGATTTGAGCATACTTTTTATAGGGCTTAGGTAGTTTGGAATTTGTCTTCCGGTTGCTATATCTTTGTATTAATGCTTCAACCTTTAAGGTTGTGAACTTTAGTTTATGATTGTTTAAGCGAAGCGATACATTTGATTCTCTCTAGTCCTGTATTGATAGTTGTAGTTGTTAGTGTGAATTGTGTTTTTTTTTTATTTGTGGGTTAATTTTGGAGATCTCTCATTTGAAATCTATTCTTTTATGTAACATGTTCACATGTGTACTTTTTATGTTAAGTGGGGACTGGAGAGAATTAATATTTGGAAAGATTTTTACATCTTCATTCCATTTTTTGCTCAGAATTTCTATGTAGATCATGTATCCAATGCATTAGCCTTTATGTGAATGGAAGTTTCAAGCATAAATTAATAGAACATAATATAAATAAATAGAATAAGTGCATGTAGAATTAGCGGTTTGAATGCATTATATGATATTTAATTTGTTTGGATTGCATAATGATTCAATCTATTAATGAATTACCATTTTTGTTTTGCTTTTGTACTAGTAGTTAAAGAACTTGACAATCCATTGGAATCAATAGGCACACATTTATTGTTCAAGTTTGTTTTTGTTGGTTCTGTTACAGTGACTTTTTTTTTTTTTGAAAAATAACTTAATAAATGGACATACTTGAATACATGTTTGTGTTTATATGCATCCTTTCCATCTAACATGTTGTTAGAGATTTATGTTTTTACCAAAGAGCTTTTGTCATATTTGAATACATGTTTTTTTCCTTGCTTGGAAATATGTGTACGGAAAACATTCCATATCTTAACTCTGTCATAATAGTTTTACATGTCAATATTGTCCACAGTGCATTGCAAGTTGTAAATTTGTTTTTATTATATTTTTTGTAATCATCCATCTAAATGAATGGTGAGTCCTAAAGCTTTATATGGGTGAAAATTTCAAACCCTGATTATACAAAATAAATTATGTTCGCATGTTCATATAGATTTTTTATTAAGTGCATGTAGGATTAGGAGTCTTGGCGAAATTAATTTTGTTTAATTTGTATTGCATAATTTCTTATATGTAAAATATCAGTACAGAAGTTTATTATGTCATTCATTATTTGTTGTGGATTTCAACATAGTGCTTATTGACTCTAATCATAGATTGTGGTTGTAGTCTAATGATTGTCATTTATTTCTTCTTCATTTTTTGTAGGAAGTTAAATTGAATGATTATTACGGAAGATCATTAGGCATAGGTTTTTTATTCAAACTTGTCTCTTTTGGAGAATTAAATTTTGTTGGGTGCAATAAATGATGCCAATTGATATGATTACAAATGATTGGTTCTATTATAGTAATATGTTAAATAAAAAATTGGTTAGGTAAAAATTTTCTTTTTGTTATTTGATAATAGGAAAATTCCAGTTAGTTAGATAGGATCTTTTGAAACACATGTTTCCAATTTTTAGCTATATTCATCAAAAGTAAGTTAAAATTGGTCATATAGAGACGACAAATGTTTGATATGATATGAACAATCTAATGTATTATTGAATATTTATGTGTTTTAGAAAGAAAAAATATCTAAATTCAACAAAAAAAAAAAAATATTTTTACTTTTCATACCTCTACACCATACATATGATGGTTTAATTTAGTGTATGTCTTGGAGTCAAATTAATTGGCTGCTTTTAGTTCTCATAAAGAAGCTCTCTCTCATTTTTGTTAGTTGTATTTTTTATTATTATTAATTATTGCTCATTGAATCATGCCATAGTGTCATGGATATTTTTGCTATTATTGAATCCCAGGTACTTTGGTTAAAGGAAACAAATTGTTTGTGGGCTGTTCACTTAGCTAAATGGATTAAGGTTATAATGTGAGCATTATTACTTGAGAATGGAATATAATTATACTAGGACTAGATGAGATTGTAATATGAAGTTTATCACTGGAGAATGGAATATAATTGTATCAATATTGCCATGTATTGATTTTTATTTTAATGAGGATATTTTTAGGGGAAAAAATGAATCTTAGAATTGAGTTGCTATTAATTTAAATAATTAATGGTTATTAATATTTTTGGTAATAGAGATTTTTCATAAAATTACTTATAATGGAAGTACAATGAATGGATGGTAAATATCTTTATTAGAAATCCATGCTTAGATGGTTGTGGTATGCATATAAAGATCCAAGTGCAACCTCACTTTTAAATTGCATAACTATGCCAAGTGGTGAAAGACTTTCAACACCCATTGCTGAACATCATGCCTCAATGCCAATCTATGAGCCTAAACCTCTTAAGGTAATAAAAAATGAAAACTTTTATAATATTTTCTCAAATAATATATTTTAATTCTAATTTATTTTGGCGGAATGAAACTAAACTCTACTTAAACTCTTAATTTAAGTGTTGTCTCTATCATTGGAGGTACTTTAGGTCTATGGTTACTATTTATATCTAGCTTTATTTAAATTAATTACTGTTTCATTTTAACTTATAGATTGAAGATTCCGTCTTTCTAAAGAGTTTATCTAATAGGGAGGAAAATATTGCAATTGGAAGAATTATGTCAATGGATCCATCAACAAAAGTAGGAGGACATGAATTAGGATTGAATTGGTATGAAGTAAATATTTAAGACTCCTTTAAAATGGGATGAGCATTTGACAAGAACATATAGCATGTTGAAGATTATTGGAGATGTTAGCGAAGTGAACATTGCTTGGCCAGCAAATGTCATATGTTAATTAAAAATTTTATGAAAGATTTGTTATATCATATATATACATATATCATACATATACATAGATCTAAGGTCATGTAGTCATAGGTTTCTTTTTGGGCAACTTGTCTTGAATGAAGATGAAGAGTGAAGTTAAATTGAATTAAAAGCCACTGAAGAAGATATGACCATCAAAGGGAATACACATATTGGCAACCACTAATCAAATATGACATCTTTTCTAGGACCTATTAATTAGTCTTAAAGTGTCTTTCTTTTTATTTTTTTTCATTTTCTTGGAATGGCTACTCTTATTGAGTTTGAACTTATGTTTATGATAGCATTATGCTGAATAGAATGTGTTTCTAATGCTTTGTAGGTGAACTGATAATGTAAATATTAGTGAATACTATGTGTTTTTAGTGCTTTGTAGAGGAACTTGTATTATGTAAATATTAGTGAATAGTATGTGTTTTTAGTGGTTTGTAGGGGAACTCATATTATGTAAATATCAGTGAATAGTATGTGTTTTTAGTGATTTGTAGGGGAACTCATATCGTGTAAATGTCAAATGTTCAATTTTATTTTATGAGTAATTAATTATATTTCTTGTTTGATGTATATGATATGACTACCATTGGTTTATAAATAAAGTCTTATTAGCTTTATGTTATGATTATTACAGGATTTTAATAGATTTTAGATTTGTTTATTTATTGTCAAATATATTGATTAGAAAAACATATTTATTGGGACATGGGAAAACGTCCTATAAGATATCTGTATATGAATAGATACCACTATTAGGACATAATAGAATGACATAATAGTATTACTTTTAACTTTTGAAGACAGAAATTATGTCCTAATATATTAGAAAAAACATCTTATGAAGTATATTGATGTGCTCTTTGGAAATTATAAGGACAGTGAATTGTGTCCTATTTACTTGATAGGACATTAATCTATGTCCTATTAATGAAATTTAGTCTTATAAAAATACCACATATTAGGACGCAATATGCGTCATAATGATATATTGTTATGCTCATCTACAGGGCATAATGGAGATGCAAAAATTTCCGTCCTAACAGTTAAAGTGTCTCGATTAGTATTTTTATGGGACATAATTACTTGTCCTAATAGATAAAATTTGTTGTAGTAGTGTAATCCTATGACAAATGCACATGGGGGCAAGTGGTAATTTATTGACTTCCTAATCCTTGATACAAAAGGCAAAAATCCATTCGATATGTTGTTATCAAATGACCTCATGTATGTGTTGAACTAATTTGTTTGATCATGTATGGCATATATTTTATGAGAACATTTACTTCATTATTGCGTAAAAGGTATAGTATCTGATCACTACCACTAAGTTAGATGTAATTTACATCCCTACAGTACTTTACTTTTAATAGGATAGGTTATGGGTCGCCTTCAATTAATCAAAACCCCAGGATAGAATATTCTGGATCAATGGAATGATTGAGCCTGTACTCATATTATTATTACTATTCCTAGTACTTTTATATCCATGTGGGGCCACAACTTGAATTTATGTTTGGTTTTATCTTGTTGTTATTCAATCCTCTACTCAATATTATTGACAATTTGACAGATTTTAGTGTCATTCCTTGGTGGATAGCACACATTGTACATAATATTGGAAGCCTTTGAGTGATACAGTCCTTAGTCTTAGGTTTCGGTGTTGTGCACAATTAAATATTAATCTACGTAAAAAATATTCAATAGTTTGAAAAACCAAACACCTTAGGTTTAGAGGCTAACCTTATGTAAGTTTGATATTCATAAAGGTCTGTATTTTATTTTATTTTTTATATTTTCTAACTCTTTTTTATTAGGGAAAAGTTTCTTATAAAAGAAAAACATTTTTGAAGAAAAAGTATTTTTTTTTTCAAAATTTTCATTATCTAAGGGTGTCTACATAGCCATTAGTCCAAATTAGACCGTGAGAGTTCCTTTTCAAGAGGAAAAAAGTAGTTTCTTGAATCTTTTAGATTTTTTGAAGTGTTTTCACAATAAGTATTTAAAATTTAATTTTAATTTTGAAAAAAAAAAGAAAATTTTCCTCATTTGTCATAATAAAAATTCCTAAAATTTCCTAATTAAAAATAATTTTGTTTGTTTTGATTTTATAAAACTTTTTTTTTTCCTAAATGATAAACATTCTCTTAAGAAAAAGATTAAGTAAAAACTTTCCCTTTTATTACTTCATTTTCTATATTTTTTATTATTTTAATAGGCACACATCCTATTTAGCCTAAGGACGGTAAGCCACAACTACCAACGATCGATTTGTATGTATTGGATACCCCTTTTAAAATGGTATAATAATACAATATATTGTAATTATGCAACAGCAATATACCATACAATAATAATGATGTGGTAATAAACTCTAATTCATGTTAAAAATGCCATTCATGGAAGAACATGCAACTTTATAATAGGAGTATTAATTTTACAAAAAAAAAAAATGTAGTGCCATAATAAAAAGGTAAATTGTACTAGAAAATATTAACTTTTAAGGTAAATTAATGCAATCTAATGTTTCATCAAATAAATCAAATGTACTATCAACGATATACCATTTTTCATTTAAGGTATTTATTAATTTTCCTCAATTTTTTTTAATAGATCACTTGTTTAAGTCACTTTGTGAAACATGATTTCTGTTTTTTTTTTTAACAATTTGAAATATTAATACCTTTAATACACTTACCACCAAGCAGTGCCTTCTTGTATAACTTACCCTATAATAAAATACTAATCCCATAAAACATAGAAAATTACAATAAAGATGCTAAATGAAATCATTCTAATAGAAAAGGCTAATTTTACAATAAAAATGCAAGTTCTATTAAAAGAATGCACATTTTTAAAATATGATGCAATATGATAAGTATTACACTAAAGTTTTTCTTTCTTTTTTTTTTTTTTATCTTTTAAGAAAAGGTGCTTTGGAAAAAAAGTCCATATCATTTTATTATTACTTTTCTTTAAGTTTTCTTTTTTTTTTTTTAAGATAACTTAAAAGAACTTTGGAAAATATTTTTTATTTTATTTTTCTTTGCATCGTTATTTTTTTCTTTTGTTTACAAAGTTAGAGATAAGGTAATTACATTTTTATTTATTATTATCTTTACTTTTTGTTATCACTTATTAGGAAGAAGATAGAAAACTACTTGTAAAAGTTATAATAACCAGATGGGAAGATGGCGGCAAAGCTTAGAAATAGTCAAAACAATGGTCGTTGAGTTGCTTGAAAGAACTCCTCATCCAATTCGAACTTTGAAAGTATATGAGAATTCCGGTCTTGTATTTTGAACTAATAAACATAGACATAGACTGCAATTTAAATTATTTTAAAATTGAGTGATTAAATGATCATAAAATTTCATAATTCAAGGGATTTTTGATCCTTAGATTTACAAGAAGCTAATGGAAGATTATTTGTTTTTGAGTTTCTCTTGGATAAGAAAAACAGAGAGATGAAAAACTTGTGGGTTCACTTAATTAGTGAGAAAATGCTGAATGTGACTAATTTGTGAGTTTATGATGGATGTGAATGATTAAAAAAAAACTCTTAGAGAACCTCTGTCGATACCTATGTGGGTTCAATTTCAAATGGGAAGCCATCCATATGCATAGAAATTAAATCTTTGATTGATGGGTAATTGGAACATTGTATGGTTAAATGAATAAACATAATTGTGATTTGGTCAAATCTAAGTTAAAAGCCTCTTAAAGTAGGTGAATTACGTGTCTACTGATTTTTCAAAAAACAAAATTACCTAAATACAAATAAAGTGAAATTAATTATAAAAGTACCAATGTTAAACTTCATGTTGATCATGAGACATGGATATTTAGAAAATAATCGCACTTTGAAGATGCAATTCACCTAAAAATCATACAGTATTGAATAGCATCTTCAAATAGCGATTTACTATTGTTTAAAGTGAATACAATGTGTAAAGTGCGATTCACTAATATTTGTATATGAATTGCATCTATAAGATACAATTCATGTGTTAATTTATGAATCACCTATTGAAGATGCATTTTGTGTTGGTATTCTGATTATTAATCTTATATAATTAGTCTTTGTGTAACTTTTATCTGAGGGCTTGATAATCATACCATTTATTCTTCTTAAAGTAGTGCACCAATGATAATTATCCATTTCTACTCCAATCAATGCCAATTCATATTAGACGTGCCTATTAGAATTTGGACTTAACTCATGTGCACTTATAGGATTAACGCATATAGGCATGTGGACGCACATGCAATTACGTAGAAGGTCATTGTATGTTTATTACAAATAAATTTGTAACGCCCTGAAATTACATCAAGGTGTGTACAATGCCACTTATAATACTTTTGTATTATATGCTTAAGCTATCTCTAAAAGAAATTGTTTATGTCAAACAATTGCTAGCTAATTTTAGATTTTAAAATCGTTTAATTAGATTTTGAAGACAAATGGATTTAGTAGACGTAAAACAATCTTTTTACAAAATCATTTACTAGTCTACTATAATGAGTAGATAATCTTTCTCATAAACAACACCATAAACTATACTCCTGAGAAGTTCAACCTTTACAAAATTAACATACCATTAGGTATCTCATATACCTATCTTGATGGTAATGGGCTCCACTCGATCCTTAAAGAAAATCCAGTTCTCATACAAAATGAAAACAAATTAAAATCCAACAATCCTAACTTGCCTCACTCTTGATCAAACTCTTCTCAAGTCATCCTATTAATCCGATTTAATCATCATCATCATCATCCAATCAACACTTGAAAAGAAAACAACAATGAGTTGAAGCCCAATACAACATCAACACAAGCACACACAAGATAACACACAAGTTTATACTAATGCAATGTAGCAAACAACATTTTATTATCTTTAATTTAAAGTAAAACAAGCAACACTAGAGCACTCAAACTTCTAAATAAGCCTCTGGGAATCTTGGGGCCTTAAGTAACAGCAACTGCTTAGGGTATTGATATAATTAACTCAAATACCTAAATCTCCTATATGATATACTAGAAAAGGAAAACAACTTCATCTAAGGTTTATAGCCGTTACACATCTTTACTTATCTTAATCTATAACACAACTTAGTTCAACCGGTTTCATAAATTTGAACTAAATCACGTTACTTTAAGCCAAGTTTGAGCAAACATTACGTTGATACTATTTGCCTTATCGGCTTCTTGCTGAGCTACTTATAAATTGTCATTACATCATGACAATGGAGTGGCTTAAGCACCTAACTACCGTGCCTGGCTTCAGATAAGGCTGTTGCTCCTAGGACCTGAATGACACATGCACAAGCAACACTCATTAATGAAGCTTTCTTTGAGTTTTAGTTCATTAGGAATGCTTATCCTAACAAATAACATGCAAGTCACTGCATACCTATTATAATATTCAAAATCTAAACAAAGACAGAAGGCAGGTCAAAAAGCCATCTCAAATGATAGATCAGAGTGTTCAAAGGCAAACATCTGTAATAAGCATTTAAATTTAATTATCCATTTACATTAAATTCATTTTAAAACCTATTTAATTAAAAACAAATAGGAGCCCCGCCATGGTTGCAAAATTTGCCCCGCCAAGATACAGAAAGTTCTCCATTGTCTGTCAAATTAATTCCTTTTTCTTTTGCTTATAATCATTTATTTATAAAAATATCATTATTCCTTATCGTTCATTTAAGTATTTAAATTAATTAGTATCTTATATGAAAATACTCATCTGTTTAGAAAACAAATATTCGAAACAACACACACCTTATATTAATTAAAGTCTAATCTTACATTTTATAACTATATCTAAGCCATTTACAAGTTAGGCCTATATTACTTAACTTAGCTAAGTTAATTAAACTTAAATCAATTAATCTAATCACTAAGTCATTTTCAACTATTCCACTATATCGTTGTTGTACATCTTGATCGTATTTTGTCTAGTTCATTTTAGCTCATTATGATTCACTAAATCAAGTTGAACTTAAAGTTTACTAACTAGTCATTTTATACATAGGAACTATGTTAATCCAAATTAATTACTAAATCTTTTAATCCACTCAACCCATTCCTAATTATAAAAATACTAACATATGATATTATCTACCATCTCATATCCACTATTCATTATTCATCTATTTCATTTTTTCTTTCTTCTTTTTTTTTTTTTCTTTTGTTAAACTAAGCACAAATGATCACGTCCGTGATTAAGCAGCAAAAAATGATCTGAGACAATCATGGGTTAAATCATACCTACGATTGCCTAAAAATTTTCAACCTAAGGCTATTAAGGACCATATCACACCTGTGATCATCCAAAATTTTCAAAACAGAGATCGTCACGGATTGGGTCATGCCTATGGTTGTCTAAATATTTCAAAATAGAGTTCAAAACGGAATAGATCACACTTGTGATTATTGCCATGTGATGGTTTTCCACATTTTTTCTCTGTCTTTTCTCCAAACCTCAACTTATTGAACTACTTGTTTTACATCTTAATTACATCAAAAACACATCATAAACAACATACCAGCTCATATTAAGTTAATCTAATATTCTTAATCATATTTCTACTTCATATATCATCTAATCATTTCATCATCTTCTAGTTCTATGCATGCATACACTAGCTTAGGTTTTGACATACATGTTCATATCTATCTTGTTTTCCAAATTTTATCACAAATCCTACTATATCTGGCTTTAATCTATCATTCTGAACCAAAAACAAGGGAAACAATTATACTTGTCTTTTTTAGCAAACACATGCATATCAATCTTCTCTACCACTACACCTACTAAGTAATTGAAGCTATTATATGCATGATCTCAATTTTCTATCTTGTTTTCTATCTTTGGTTTCTCCTATGGTCTTGTTGAAATTGGGATTGAGAGTTGATTTTGGAGAGAAAATGAAAAGAAGAAAAAGAGGAAAAGAAGAAGAAATGAAAACATAGAAAGAAAAGAGGGAAGGAAGGGAAAAAGGAAAGCGGCAAATGAAAAGGAAAAAGGGAAGAAAAAGATAAGGATAAAAGATAATTATAGTTAAGGGTTTTAGGTTTAGTTCTTTTTTATAATTATTTTGAGTATCGAAGGTAATTAGGAAATAATTTGAGAATCTATATATTAGGAATTAATAACTCGAAATAGAAGATTTAGTTCAGAGTCTAGTCTATGTCAAATTGATATTTAGTTTAAGCCAGGGCTTAATAACTGATTTTTTTAGATAGGTAGATGAATTCAAAATTATAGGGATTAAGGATATGAAAGTTAAACTCAAATTCAAGGATTTAGGAATTTGCAAAACATTTAAATTTACAAGTTTGGCAGTTTGCAAAATTAAAGTTGAAAGGGAACATAGTTTAAAATTGATGATTAGAAAGAATAAAATGAGTTGATGCTTGAAATTGGTTATGGGGGCAAATAAATAAAAAGAAAAGAATATTTAAAATCTCAATTTCAATTTAATTTATTTACTAATTTAATTATATCAAGTTATCGTCTAACCATTTTCTATTGCTTACCTATTCTATTTATTTAAACCATCTAAATTTAATTTCTAACTTAGGTAAGGATTTAGGGTGTTTCAAAATTATATTATTTGGCCTTATATTGGTGATCGATTAATAATATTATAGTGGGGCCATGTCATCTTATGTTAGTGTGAGGCTATAATATATACATATTTTATATGTGTAGATATCATAGGACCAGCACTGAAATAGATGAGCTCTTCCAGTAGCTTAGCCCACAAGTTTCATGTTAGAGTTATGGTTCCTAGTTGCATGTACACAATATAAACACATTTATAAGAGCCTTGAGACATAACTTTTTTTTATTCTCTCTCTCTCTCTCATTCTATAGAGTTCTTCCATCACTCATAAAAAGGAGTTTGTGTACACAATAGTCAGAAGATCTTCTCCCATCACTCATAGAAAAAAGTTTGTACATAATAGCCAGAAGATCATCTACCTCTTTTGGAATTGCTTTGATTTAATGGAACAAGGTATGCTTCCATTTTTTTTTTTTTTTGTGCTCCAATTTTCATATAAATTGATCCTATTATTTTAAAGTAATAGAGATTTAAATTTTATTAAATCCTAACGAGTGGTATCAAAGCCATCATACATGATCTTAAAGCCACAATTTACATGATATATTATTTTCACTAATTTTAAAGGTTATGGTTTCAAGAAATTGATTTCATTCTTTCATTTCGGTATAAGAATCATAATCATGCATCTGAAACCGTCTTTGATTATAGTCAGTTATGGAATCCTTCATTATAATATTGATTTTCATGAATTTAAATCTATCAAGAATTCGATATAAGATAGTCATCCAAATCGTATTACCAAGGTTCCATTTCTTGCGTTATTAGCTAGATTATTTGCTACACGTGGATTTTGCTTTCCTGATAATCCAATTTAATCACTACCAAATTCAAAATATTCACTGCAATATTCCTTCGTAATAACGGGCTTCCTCATGTGGTGTTTTTCTAAATTGGAAAATGATGATTATTTAAATATTTTTATTTAATCTCTTATGTATCAATTCCATCTCTGTTTGCTTGCAGAATCCATTATAAAAATAGGAATAGGTATATGGATTTTAGAATATATATACATAATTAAACTTAGTCCGTGGACTTTAGCAATATACGAATCGCATTCAGCTTTTTAGCATGAAGTTTCGTGATTAATTTGAGTAATCTAACTATTTATTTAAGATGGTTTACTATAGTATTTTTTAAATGGATTTAATTAAATAAAATTGCTTGTAATATAGGGCAATATTGTCTTAAGGATTTTAATATTGCTTACAATATTGTGTTATTATTTTTAAGAAATATATATAAACTTATAATGACATAAAGCTGCTCTTGTGAATGTGTTTTGACAATTTTAAATTGGTTGAAGTGGATATTTTCATGGATATTATTAAGTGAAATTGTCAAAGCAAAAAAATTATACAGAGCATGTCTAGTACTATATCTAATAGGTTAAAATGACACATCACCAAAATGAGCTTTTCCATGGAAACCATTAGGTGGAAATTACTAAGATGTTGCGATTGCAAGTTTCATGCGAGTGGGACTCAGCCCAAAGGAAGATTCCTACCATTAAGATGACGCTTGTAATCACATGTGGTGATGAGCTCTAGCAATTGTTAGATGTTCATTATGAGTGCTAGTCGGCCCGAAGGAAAGCTAACACTTGACTAGAACTTATCGCTTAAACTTGATCACTACCACAAGAAAATGATTGTGAGCTAACCTTTGTCCAAAGACTAGACTTAGTATTACGTCGGTTTTCTTACGATGGGGTAGTCATTATAAGTTATTGTCCCTTTTTCCCTTTTGTTTTATGTCTATGAGCATGTAATTGATTATGTATCTATTTTATTTTAGTTATTACATATACCCTTACTTTATATTCTTCCAATAACATCCTAGAACTCAATGGTTCCAACTTTAAGCTTTGGAAACAAAACGTCGTAATTCATTTGAATTGCATTGCTCTAGACTTGGCACTTCGGGAGCCACATCCTACTGAGCTTATAGAAGAGAGTACTCCTGAACATTAGAAGGAAATGGCATAATGGAAACACTCGAACCGCCTTAGTTTAATGATCATGAAGAGTGTAATACCAAGACTTTTCTTGGTGCCATTATAGAAGAGTTAAGTGCAATAAAGTTTCTTGAGCAGTTAAACAACGCTTTGTGAAAAATGATATGGCGAAATCACTATGCTTTTGCGTAAATTGGTCTCCATAAAGTATAATGGCTTAAGAAATAGAAGGGAATATGTTATTGAGATGTCCATATAGTATCAAAGCTGAGAGTACTACATTTGGAGCTTCCAATGAAGTAGTAGTGCATTTTGCTTTGATGTCCTTGCCTCCTTAATTTAGTCATTTTGAAATGAGTTTTAATGGTCTAAAGGAAAAATTGACAATTAATGAGCTTATCTCTCATTTTGTACATGTGGAGGAAAGGATGAGGCAAAAGGAAGACCGTGAGTGCTATGGGTTCCAATAAAAGAAAGGGCAAATCGGTTGTGAATGCTTCCAAGAAGAAAAAGCACAAGTCTAAGGATATAAAGTGTTTTTTCTACAATGATCCCTGTCATGTATAGAAAGACTGTCTTAAGTATTGCGCTTGGGGCATAAAGAAAAGAGTGGGAGTCGAGAGAGATAAGGAAGTCTTAAAACTAATACATACAGATATGTGTAGGTTATTTCCTCTAGCTTCATAGAATGGTCAACAATACTTTATTATGTTCATAGATGATTACTCTTATTATGACTACATATATTTAATTCATGAGAGGTCATAAGCTTTAGACATGTTCAAAACTTTTAAGATTGAGGTTGAAAATTAACTAGGTAAAAGGATTAAATGCATTGGATCTGACCAAGGAGGTGAATACTATGGTAGAAATGATAGTTCAGGTAAACAATGTCTAGAACCATTTGCGAAATTCCTAGAGGAGTGTGGTATATCTCCTCAGTATACCATGTCTGGTTCACCTAACATGAATGGGGTAGATGAGTGGTAAAATATGACCCTTAAAGATATGGTAAGAAGTACTATTAGTCATACAAAATTACCAAACTCATTCTAGGGTAAAGCATTAAAGATTGTAGCCTATATTCTCAATAGAGTACTAACTAAAGCGACAACTAAAACCCCACATGAGTTATGGACGGCTAAGAAACCTTTCCTAAGCAACTTAAGGTTTAGGAATGTCCACCTGAATTAAGCCTTATAAGCTTAATGAAAAGAATTGGATTAAAAAACCATTAGTTGTCATTTTATTGGTTACACTGAGAGATCACGGGGGTTATAAATTTTACGATCCCTCAAACAGAACAATATTTGAGATGGGAAATGCGTAATTCTTTGAGAATACTGATATTAACGGGGAAGATAAGGTTAAGAATTTTGTCTTTATGTTGCCCATTGTTCGGGCTCTAACTCAAGAGCATAGTTGAAATAACCTAAATTAAATTTACTAAATTAATTTGTTTAAATATATATTTGATTAATGATTTTGCAATTTAAATTGTTATAGTTAAGTTATTATAAATTAATTTGATGATATGATAGATTATTAATATAGAAATATTTTATAATTGAATTATATGCGTATTGGTGAAATTGTAGCAATATATATCAAATTGAATTGCATTAAAATAATAAGATATATATTATTTGTGATAACTGGGGAGACCTCCATAGCTGCAAATTTTCCTAGAAGCCTAAAGCCCACCATTTCTAGTAACCAAGCCCATCACACACATACATAACCTAAGCCCATGTTTTAGCATCATCTATAAGCTTCTAAAGTTGTCCCAAAAGTCAAAAAGCAAATAAAAATATCAATCCAAAACTAAACCCACCATTGTCTCTCTCTTTCTTCCTTCTTCCTCATCTTCCAAAAATACGAAAAAGCCCAAATACTTCTCTAAATCTTACCTCCACAAGATCTTAAGTAAAGAACTAACCTAAGGAATAAGTAGGAGCAAGAATTTAAGCTAAGCAAGTAGCAAAAGAAGTTTAGTTAACTCTAGTAGCCATAAAAGTAAGTAAAGTTGGTTTCTTGCTTGTTTTGCTTAATCATGGTTTGATTGATGTTAATGTTAGATAGGAGTAGAACTTTGATGCTTTAGATAAATTATGGCATGCTAATATATATATTGAACTAGATATGCAAGTAGGCACATTTACTCTAAGTGTTTGAAGAAATGAGATTTTAACTTATGATGAAATTATGCATGTATTGATATTGATAGTGAAAAATGAGTAGAACTTGAATGATTACAGTGATAATAGAGTTCTACTAGCTTGAATGATGGATTTAGATTAGGATTATTGTGCATATACATGTGAAATGAGCATATGTCTACAAGTGAACTTGATAATGGTTGATATTGTGTTTATAGTTAGTTTTGGCATAATTTTACAAACAAATAAGAACTTCATAAAGAGTTAGAAGATGTCAAACTTCGAAATTTTTGGAACAAGTATCAAAGGATTAATGCTCTATTCAAAACAAGCATGTTCAAGGCTGTTATATTCTCGGCAAGCTATTTTTCTAACGATCACAGCTGTGACACGGCCCATGATCTCCTCTAAGTAGTTTTTAAAATGTGAAACGACCTTAATCACGACCGTTATCAAGATCGCTATCTCCTCTGAGTGTTTCTAAAACATAATACAGCCTACCCTATGGTCATTATAAGAGTCGTTATCTTCTCCGTGTGATTTTTAGAGCTTAATACGACCAAGATCAAAGTGGTTATATAGGGCATGATCTTTTCAACGATTTTTTAAAAGAAATCCTTACAAGTTGTTACAGATGTAATTTGTAATAAAGCCTACATCACAACCGTGATAGGGGGCATGATCTCCTATTACAGGCGTAACAAGTAGTGAGATATACTACAGCCCAAGATCACGGCTGTGATAGTGCCTGTGATAGACATCATGACCTTTGTCACAATATATATTTAATAAATAAATAAATATTTGTAATAATGATAAATGGGTGAATAGTGAAATATGATGTGTATATGTGTATTTGTATGAGTATGGAGTTGTATGATGATTGGGTTTTATTTAAGTTGATGAAAGTTTAATTATTAATATCTAAATATAGATTAATATTGTTTTCTATGAAATGGTTTTCCTTGACAGGTTCCAAAGCTTCGTTGAGTTTAAATTCTGGTTTCTTGTTTGAATTCTATAAATCCAAGTATACAGTAACTTGTTTATTGAATGCTAGGTTGGGTATTGTTAAATCAACTATAATTAAAGATTAGCCTAAAATTTGTTTGAATTGTTTGTGTGTATGCCGTTGAATCCGGTCCGAGGAGTGGCAACCTTGTTAACGAGGTTGACATGGTAGCTTAAGCGCTTAGGCCACTCCTATCATGATGCAATGACTTTCATAAGTAGCTTAACGAGTAATTGATAGGAGGAACGGTATCGGTGTAACATTTGCTTATTCTTAAGAAGAAATAATATGATTTAGTTCACATTTATGGGGATGATTGAACTAGGTAATATTATAGATTAAGTTAAGTAAAGTTGAGTATCGATGTGAATCCTATATGAGATTATTAATTGTAAAGTTATGTAGGAGATATAAATATTTGGCTGCTTATATCAATCCCCTAAGCAACTGTTATTACTCAAGACCCCTAAATTCCTTTAGGATTGTAATTAGAGTTTGAATACTCCATTGTTGAATTGTTTCACCCAAGTTAAGATAAATAATTTATGTTCCATGCATTACATTAGTTAAGGTTATTTGTTATCCTTCATTTTGCTTGTGTTACTATATACTCGGCCTCTAGCTCGCTTTTTCCTACATAGGTGATGATGAATATTATGATGATATGGGCTTTGGTACGAATTGGGAGGCCTTTCTCGACGAGTGAGATGATTGGGAATCCCTAACTTTACAATGTTGTTTTCTTAGGAAGGAAGAAGAAAAACTTTGTTTTGGGGATGTCATTATATAGGTTAAAGCTTACTTAAAAGCTTATGTTTTGTAAACCTAAAGCACTTAAGTTTCTTTCCTTGTATAGCTGAGATTTCAAGTTTGGTTTATAAAATTTGAAGTATCATATATGTTGCTACTATTGTATGTATAATTTAAGTTATCTACTCTTGATTGAGTAGTTTTTGTAAAATCTAATACTTCAACAGTTTTATCAAGCAATGAGCATAAACTCCTTTTTTAGACAACCTTACATATAATATCATGGGGTATTATACGTGGTTGGGGACTTGACATGTGATTATTTGATAAAATACATATCAAGTCTTTACAATAGTGTTGAACAACATGTTTCTCTTCCTTTGGTTCTTCGGAGACTAAATTAGGAGTGTACTCCTAGTAAGGTCTAGGTTCATTTTGATGATAATGTTACTCTTCCCCTAACTGTTCAATAACCTCGACTAGTGCCTTTGAGGAGGTTCAAAAGTAAAGAAGTGCAATATCAGATGATTATATTATATTTGTTAATGAATGTTGGGAAATCATTAACTCATTGGAAGATGACCTGGTCACTTTCAATGAAGCCATTGACAGTTCAAATGCTCACAAATGGATTTATGTCAAATATGAAGAGTTGAAATTCATGAAGGATAATGATGCTTGGTATCATGTCTTATTGTTAGATGGTGTGATGCCCATCGGGTGTAAACAGGTTTTTAAAACTAAAAAGGATTCACAAGGCAATGTGGAAAGACATAAAGCACGTCTTGTCGCTAAGGGTTACACTAATGTGAAGCATTGATTACAAAGAGACTTTCTCTATGGTTTATTCGAAAGACTATTGAAGGAAAATTTTTGCATTTGTAGTGCATTTTGACTTAGAGCTTCATCAGATAGATGTTAAGACAATGTTTCTCAATGGAAACCTTGATGAAACGATTTATATGGTGTAACCCGAGAGTCTGAACGACAATGACTTTAAGCAAATAGTTTACAAACTAAGGAAATCCATTTATAGGCTCAAATGGTTTTCACATCATGGCATCAAAGATTTCATCAAGTTGTATTATCATTTGGTTTTGAGGTAAATGTAGTTGATGACTGTGTATATCACAAGTTCTATGGGAGTAAATTTGTTTTCTTGATTTTGTATGTGGATGACATATTGCTTGCCAGTAGCGATGTAGGTTTGTTGCTAGAGACTAAAAGTTTTCTTTCAAAAAACTTTGAAATGAAGCATCTTGACAATACTTCTTTTGTATTAGGAATCTAAATTCGCCGAGATCATTCTCATGAAATTCTAGGATTATCACAAAAGGCCTAATTAAGAAGGTCCTGCAAAAGTTTAGCATGCATAATTATAAACCACATGGTACCACTATGAGTAAGGGTGATAAATTTAGTTTGAATCTATGCCCTAAGAGTGATTTTGAGTCCAAAGCTATGGAGAAAATTCTCTATGCATCGGCAATAGGGAGTTTGGTGTACTTGCAAGTCTATGCTCATCTGAGTCTTGCATTCATTTGTGAGATGTTGGAAAGATACCAAAGCAATCCAGGAATGGATCATTGAGTCACTATTAAAAGGGTTATCTGATATCTTCAAAAGATAAAGGATCACATGCTTATATACAAAAAGTTGGATAGAGCTAAGGACTGAGGTCATTAGGTATTCAAATTCTGACTTGTTATGAAGCGACTAATCAATCTGCTTGGCTTTGTAATTTTATTTTGGGAATGTGGTGGTTGATAAGATTTAGAGACCACTTAAATTATTTTGTAATAACAAGGCATCAGTCCTCTACTCGAATAACAACAAGAGTTCATCAAAGTCAAAGCACATTGACATTGACATTAAGTTTCATGTTGTAAAAGAAAAGGTTCAGAGCGGTCTAGTTAATATAGAGCATATAGATACAATCTCTATGATAGCGAATATGTTGACTAATGCATTGACACCAAAGGCTTTCATTGAATATTCTACTCGTATGGGTGTCATTCTGTTAGATGATGCTAGGTTTAGTTGAAGTTTGTATTGTTTGCTCATTTTAAGCTATCTTATTATGTCATGAAATTTGTATTTGATTTATTCAATTATATAGCATTCTATTTTTCACTCTGAATGTATGTTTTGATAATGACCTCATTTTGGAAGGATCGGTTGGAAGTAGACATGCATTGATTAGAATTGACACGTAATTCCATGCTACACATCCATACTCGATCCAGATCAATTAGTTGATTTGGTATATGTGACCATTGTGAGTTTAGCTAAGAATTATATTTAGCTAAAACCCCTTTGATCCATGTATTAAGGACACTAATGGATAGGATTAGTTAAAATGACGATTATTTGATAGCTAGCTATTTAATTAGTTGTGTATTAATATGATATTGGGATATGCACTTAAGCACATGAGGTATAGTTTAAGTAGGAGATCATTAGAATTTGGACTTAATTCATGTGCAATTGTGGAATTAGCGCATATGAGCATATGGACGCACATGCAATTGCTTAAAAGGTTATCGTATGTTTATTACAAATAAATTATATTATTTGGACCTTATATTGGTGATTAATTAATAATATCATAGTGGGGTCATGTCATCTTATGTTATTGTGAGGTTATAATATATACATATTTATATGTGTAAACACCCTAGGGTTATTACTAAAATAGATGGCCTCTTTCAGTAGATTAGCCCATAAGTTTCATTTTAGGGTTATGGTTCTTGGCTGCATATGCATTAAAATAAATATATTTTTGAGAGCGTCCAGACATAACTTTTTTATTTTCTCTTACTCTCTCATTCTATAGAGTTCTCCCATCACTCATAAAAAGGAGTCTATGCATACAGTAGCCAGAAAGATCATTTACTCCTTTTGGAATTACTTTAATTCAATAGAACAAGGCACGCTTCTGTTTTTATTTTGTACTCTAATTGTCACATATGTTGATCATATTATTTTAAAGGATTAATGATTTAGATTTGATTAAATCCCAACAATGCCTCCCTATGTGATGGAAATCTAAATGCAACGACTACATCATGTCATTAATCTTCATCCTAAGTTTAAGGAAGCTTCTACAGCTTTATCAACGGAACTGTCCCATCAACAATCTAATCATTAAAATAAATATAGTAATGGAATATTAACTATTAGGATTCGATCACAGTTGGGTATGGTGTGAGTTATTGGATGGTGACGAGACTGGTCTTGCCAAAATTAATGGCAGGACCATAGAATTTTTCTAAGTTTAATGGCTATATAACTAAAGCAATGAAGATAATTGAAAATTATTTTAAGATGGCATTTAATGTAAGTTCCAACAACTTATCATTGGTTATATTATAGCAGACAACTTCCAATATTTCTTGTTGACCAATAAGAATTTCACATGTCAAGAAGATTTACGAAGATTTGCATACACTATAATCTTATCATGATGTATCTATGACAATCTTTTTGGTTGGATTTAACAACTTGGTTAGAACATATAGATAGTTTTTAAGGTGTTACAAGAACAATAATAGAAACAACATCGAGACTTTTCTCAAGAGATCAAAATCTTCTTGTTTTTGGTTCTTTTTCGAACTTTAAACTTAACATAAATTATTTGTTCTTATCATGTTCTTCACTATACTTGTACACCTCGTAAATTTCAAGGAAAATTTAGATAGTAATAACAATAATTAAATATACAACTACTTAAAAATTTACGAATGTATAAATTAAGATTAGATATGATATTAAAATCTACAATGGTATAACCGTTACATAAGTGTGAATAAAAATTATGTCCACACATAATGAAATAACTACTATAGAAGAAATAGTGAATGGTAAATAATAATGATGGCAATATCTAGTCTATGCCTAGTAGGATTAGTAGCATGTGGTTAAGACTTATAGTCATAGAACTAGCATGTAATTAAGCTTCCTCATGTAACGGCATAAACTCCATGTCACACAAGTTAATGCAATTTCATTTGAGGAATTGGTAAATCACAAACCAAGGATTAAGCATCCACCACACCCTCTTTAGGAGCATAGCTACAATGTAACCACTATCTTTATTTCAAGGAGAAACCCTTAACCTCCAAATGAAGGATGAAAAGAAGACATCAATCACAACAAAGAATTATAAGACCAATCCTTATATCGCATCCCCTGTTGCTGCTACTGACACCGAACAAGGTCGGTCAGATAAATGTTCCATGGACGAAAGCTAAGTGAAATCATCATACGCTCTACTCATAAAGCTCAATGAACATAATAGTGTAAAAATAATAATAACAAATAAATAAATAAATAAAACTTAGACACTTAGGATGGAGATCAATCAATTAAGATGTCTTTTATGCATAAATAAGGAGTAACCCAATTACATCAATGACTATAGCATAGGTACCAGTTTCGCGGTTTTTGACCGAAAATGGGTGCCTTCTTTCGGATTTGTCCCAAAATGGGCGGGGAGGAAAAATATTCAGGGGGGGGATGGTGGAGGCGCTGTCACTGACAGCGCCTTTGGGGTGGGGAAGGCGCCGTTCGTAACGGCGCCTTTGGAGCTGGGACGAGCGGCTGGATGACGAGGAAGGCGTCGTTATAAACGACGCCTTTGGGCTCATCAGGTAGGCGCCGTTACAAATGGCGCCTTTAGGCCTAATATATTCCCCCCGAACTCTTATTTCCAGCCCCATCTTCTTCTCTTCTCCTTTATACTTTCTCTTCCTCTCTTCCTCTCATTCTCTCCTCCGCCGGTCAGCCTCCATTTCTCCACCAAATCTCCATTTCATGCCGATTTTTGCGTGGATTAAGCTCTCCAATCTCAGGTAAGTTCATCGTTTATCAATGTAGTGTAATTTTTTCACAATTTCGGTGTTAAAATCATGAAAAATGGACTTGTATGTGGTTGTATAATGTTGTCAGATCTGGATGTTTTAGCGAATGATTCTGAGTTATGAAGTGTTGTAGGAGTAGTATATAGTGTATATGTGAAATTTGCGGAATTGCATTGGCTGATCTAGGGAGTTTTCATGGAGAATTTTTTCATGCATATAAGGTGTTCGATGAAATGCTTCAATAGCTTAAGTTGAGGATTATGATGTTTACATGAACATGAGTGATAAGGAATGTGATTATACGTGAGTTTGTTTGTTTTGAGTGAATGATGTAGATCGGTAAAGTTGTGTAGAAGTAGTATATGCGAATGATTAAAAGTGGTGTAGGAGTAGTGATGGGAAGTGGTTTTGAGTGGTGAAGTGGTGTAAAAGATATCGGTTTGTGACTCATGTTGTTGAATTAAAATGTGAGTGAATGATGTTTGAAGTGTTGTATTAACATTTTAGTTTGTTGTGGATAGGTTTTGGAATGGCTAATTATATAAGGTTCATTGTTTATGCTCATGGCAACATAGTAGATGGAAATTATGGGCCACAATATGACAGGCTGCCCATCGGGAAGGTGAAGGTTAGGGTGAATGCCAACTTCGAAAATTTTAAGGCAATCATTTGTGGCAAGATAGGTGTGGATTGTAATCATAGTGATGTGGAGATAATACACAGACACACACATTATATGAGTCATGGGGTTGTGTATATGTTGATGCCAATTGTAGATGATGACAGTTTTGAGGATCTGATTTCGCTTGCTGTTGAGTTGGGTGCTAGGTTAATTCAGGAAATATTTGTGAATATCACTGATCGAGCTGCGACTCATGAAAATATAGCTCATGCTCCATATGAGTTGAATGAACAACATGGTGACATGTTTGGTGGGCAGCAGTTTCAATTGCAGCTTGGTTCGTCTTCGAATATTCGCTCACAGAATGAAGGAGCGGTGACAGCTTTGCTCATGCACTGTGAACAATATGAACCCATGCCATTTGATGAGACACTGTCAGAATTTGAGAATAGAGTAGCACAGGAAGTGGCACCAGTGTTTGCTACCGGGATAAAGATGATCACTCTGATGGTGGTTTTAATGTGGTGAAAATGGGGATACAATCGAAGATGAGGTAGACGAGGAGGATGACAATACAGTAGGAGAAGAAGTTCAAAGGGGAAATGTTGCAGGTGTTGCTGGCCCACATAGTTCACTGCCACGAGATTCAATGTCAAGTCAGGCTTTGGTAAGAGACTCAATTCCCTATTTCAATGTAGGTGGAGGCGGTGATGGCTATGTGACATTTGAAGATGAAATGGATGCTATGTCTGCAAATATTTGTGATAGCCAAGAATTAGTGAAGGGGATGATGTTCAAGACAAAGAATGATCTAATTGAGACTGTGAAAGCTGCTCACATTAGAACACACTGCAACTTCCGAGTTGATGAGTCCAAGAAAAATCTATGGATTGCTCATTGCAGTAAAAGTGATCAAGGTTGTCCGTGGCGGATACGAGCTTGTTTGAAAAAACTAGAAGGACTTTTTGTAATCACCAAGCTTGATGGTCCCCATTCTTGCACTAATCCGTTACTTGGACAGGACCATTCATAGATAGACTCGAATATCCTAGCTCGAGAGTTTATCAGTTTTGTCCGGAAAAATCCAGATTGCAAAGCAAAGGAGCTCGAGTCTCATTGTTTGGCGGTATATGGGTATATGGTTTCTAGAAAGGATTTGGGAAGGAAAGAAAAAAGCAATTGCTATGGTTTATGGTGACTGGGTCAAATCTTACAATGAACTTCCAAAGCTTTGCAATGCAATCAAGTCAAGTAATTCGGGGTCGATAGTAGAGTGGGGGTGGACAAGATCACCTACACCCAATGAGGCACATTTTAAGTGGGTTTTCTGGAGCTTTGGTCCTTGCGTTGAGGCCTTTAAGTATTGCAGGCCTGTTATTAGTGTTGATGGTACGTTTCTATACGGCAAATACAAGCATGTGTTACTCGTGGCATGTGGTGTAGATGGAGACAATCACATCTTACCATTAGCGTTCTGTCTGGCTCCATCTGAGTCTAAAGAAGCATGGTCATGGTTTTTGAGGAAGTTATAGGACACAGGGGAGAAGAGACTGTATGCATCATCTCAGACAGGGGGGCTGGTATTATTGGGGCTGTTGCAGATGAATCAAATGGGTGGCAACCTCCCTTTGCGGTGCATCGATTTTGCATACGGCATATTGCCAGCAATTTCAACAAAGTTTATAAGAATCAAAGGTGCAAAAACTTAGTGACATATGCTGCATTTCAGGCTCAGGCGCGAAAATTCGAGAAGTCTATGGAGCTTGTGAAGAATATTGACGAAGAAGCAGTAGAGTGGTTCAATCAAGTACAATCAAATGGAGATATGATCCTACCCAAGGAGTCTTGGACACTAGCATTTGATGGATGTTACCGTTTTGGGTACATGACTACAAACATGTCAGAAACATACAATTCTGTCATCAAGGGAGCCAGAGGATTACCTGTATGTGGGCTGGTGAAAAATCTTTTACAACTGTGTCATGTATTGGGAAGAAACTGTCTGCAGCGAGGAATGCCATTATGAGCGGAGGTTTTCACAACTTATGCGAAGAAGAAGATAGATTTATGGGCTTCACACGGGCTACTTCACATCAAGTAACTCGATTTAATAGAGGTACTGGATTGTTCGAGGTACGTACGGGTACTACGGGAGAAAGGTCGCTTGAAGCTGTGGTAGAACACATAAGGTTGACTTTTCGCAACTTTCATGCACATGCAACAAATGGCAAATATACCGACTGCCATGTTCCCATGTAATGGCAGCTGCAGGATTTGCTAATGTGGATTGGACTTCCTTGTCGGCCCATGGTATAGGTGGACGAATGAAGTGCAATGTTATGAATCTCATTTCTACCAATTGGAGATGAACTCGAATGGCCATCCCCAGCCAACTTCCCTTGCCTTATTCCTGATCCCGCGAGTGCAAGGGGAAAAGGAAAACCTAGGACAAAGCGATATACAATGAAATGGATTGGAGAGAACGGCCCGATAGAGTAACCTGTGGCCTATGTAGACGGGATGGTCACAATAGGAGGAGTTGTCCAGACAGAGTAGGACAAAGTTCGTCAAGGTTTGGTGATATCGTGGTTTGAATTTGTCGAATGTTGTTTCATTTTCGATTATGTAGTTATCATATTTTAATCACATTTTCTCATTTCATGTAATCTCACTTCCTTCTTACATGCAGGGTAGATGGAGCCAGGCCCCATTGATGATTCATACTTTCCCAGCAGGGCAGACATCGTTCCTCAGCTGTTTGGTTAGATGAGGTACCAAATCACATACTGCACTTCCATTTTAAGCTTTGTGGATTCACAATATCAACATGGGTAATAACGTTTCATGTATTTCTTCCAGGCATCCGCTACAGCGCTCCTTGTTAGGTGAGGGAACCGACCTCCAGGCACGACCAGGTTGGACGCCCTATAGACGAGCATATATTGCCTTATTTGGAGCAGGCTGGATTCATTGGTCTTGCACGTCTCCCCTACATTCAGCTTGATTGGCATCTCATTTCTGCATTGGTGGAGAGATGGCGTCCAGAGACTCACACCTTCCACTTGCCTCATGGGGAGATGACCATCACGTTACAGGATGTGGAGGTCCAGTTAGGACTGCCAGTACATGGTTTACCAGTAGTTGGTAGCACATCCATTGCTACCGGGTGGCAGTCAGAGTGCATGAAGGCTATTAGGGGCTTACCCACAGGGTGGTACTTCTCGTGGAGGTCGTTGAGCCTTACTTGGCTACGGTCACATTTTGCACATTTACCGGATGATGCACCGAGGAGCAGATCAGGCATGCTCGTGCTTACATACTGCAGCTAATGGTGGGTGTATATTTGCAGATAAATCTGGTTCACTAGTACACTCTATGTTCCTGCCATTGTTAGAGGACTTCGCTCAGGCGGGCCAGTACAGCTGGGTAGTGCTGCCTTAGCTGGTTATATCGTCAGCTTTGTCGTGCTTCTCTCGAGGGTTGGAGCAGATTGGTGGAGCGCTTGTGCTATTGCAGGTGTGGGCATGGATCGATTCCCTGTTATAGCACCTCGAGCACGTTTTGGTCCACCGTTGCATGCTGCAGCGCCCCTTGCTGCACGATGGTCGATCATCCGGGACACTACTTCGCACCCATCTCACGTCATCTCAGCTTATAGGGAGGCGTTTGACATGATAGGGTCTGAACAGGTATAAATCCTTTCACATTCACCCAAAAGTTACATAAGTATTATTGTTTCTTTGTGTAACGAGTTTTGTTTTATGCACAGATTGTTTGGCTCCTTACACAGATGACATCCTCCATAGACTTCCACCATACTTCGTCAGGGTATGGATGTCTGGACAGCCCGGGTCCCCCTCATTTGCTTTTCATACATCGAGTGGTATTTCCCAGATCGTGTCATTCGACAGTTTGGGGTTACCAGAGAGTTCCAACTGGATGTAACACGGATAGGGACCTGCATAAGATAGATTTGAGGGGGCGGGTCGACACTAATTGGATTGTTCATCACGCTGTGTATCATGAAATGTGGAATGAGAGACATGATCGCCTGGTCGATGTTGACCTTCCATTCGGGTCGACCCTGACTACTTGCATTGGTTTAGACGTGTCACCAGGAGATATATTAGCCATACTGGTGCTATGGTCGGTGGTTGGTGAGATAGATATTATATTTCATTTCTCATATATAAAGATATGCAATTGTGAATCTTACTTCCTCCATTATTGCAGGCCGATCGATTTAGGCGGATCAGGATGACTTCTGATATAGCAGAAGCCATTCCATTGCAGATGAGGCCATACAGACTGTAGATGAGCATGGTTATCGACCATCTTTATCCTGAGTCTCGGTACACCGCACCTACCGAGGTTGAAGCTGCTGTAGAGGATGAGAGTGAGCATGATCAGTAGCAGTACCATACTGTTCGCCATGCTCCATCACTAGCTCGATCCACATCTACAGTTGTCAGGGGACGCCATAGCACCTCATCATTGCCTTCCTACCATACTCCATATAGCGAGGTTGGCTCTTCATCTCATCAGCCTCCACCACCGCCGCAGAAGAGGCGTCCAGTACCTCCACCTGATGATGCCGATATGGGTGAGGGAGTTACACAGTTATCACAGCATAGGAGACCCATCCATGCCTCCCCTGTCCCTCCACTAGATTTCAGTGCATCACCTACTGAGGAGGCTGATCCTCCTGAGCCGGCACCTGCACAGCGTGGTGCACGATCCATATTGTCTAGGATCTCTAGGAGCGTACGGAGGCCCCCTAGGAGGAGATAGCCTTATATTTTCCTACTTTGTATTTGCTTTTCATTTAAACTATTAAACTCATATGTATTTATGGCATGTAATTATATTTTCTTTATCTTATTTCTGTTGTCAGTGAATGTTGCTTCTGCACGTTTGGGGTGTTAAACTAAGTTTGCAGGATTGAGTTGTTGGATGTGTTGTTGCTGGTGTTACAATTTCTGTGTTTTGAGTGTTCAAATTATTTATGTGGAGTCAGTGAGATAGTATTGGTATTTTTGCAGATTGAAAATCCTTGATTCACACTTTTTTATCTGTTTTACTAGTTATAGCTGACATTGGTTGTATATCGGGCTTTTTTCGCAGGGCAAGGGGGATTGGGGGGCTAGATCAGCTGAAGGCGCCGTTCCTAAAAGCGCCTTCACCAACCTATTTCTGGAATACTTTTCTAGAATGTCCCATTTCGGGACAAATTTTTCCAAAGGGTCCCATTTTCGCCCAAAAACCCTAGTTTCGCAGCTCGAGACAAATGGTCTGACTATGGTTCCCCTTTTCCTTTTACACGCCAACACAAACAGATATACTTTTTTCCTCTAATCTAATATCAATGACCATCTTGAGGCAACCACATACGAAATAATTAAAGAAAGATGTCTGTGTCAACTTATGCATACTAAATCACGACTTAATAACTGAAGAATGGAGTTCAAACTAACCCATGCCTAGATTAGTTGCCTAAACCTTAAACTTATACCATAACCCCTTAAACAACATCATTATTCCTTCCCCGAATTTGAATGAGCAACTACAAGGAATGTTAACTCTGGTTAACTTAAATTCAAATAGGTAAGTTCCATAACCAACAATCTTTCTCGTTGAAAACAAACCAATTTAAATCCTTATGAGTTTCTTTCCTTTATAAGGAATCATCACTATTGCAGTTGACGTGTTCATAATATAATCTTCAACCACGAGCCCTTGACTTTGGATAATCACAGAGGAAGAACTACTAAATAGGTATCTTCGATTTAGGTACCGATCACTAATGCTGCCCCCTTATTTTTGTGTGTAATGAACTTTAAGTGCAGCTCACTAACATTTTCTATCCTGCCCCTTCTTAAATTGATGGCTATTTAGTGTGCTTGGGCCAACAAGTGTCATCCTAGAAAGCTAACATCTACATCTACCTAGCTCAGGAATATTAAATTGGAATGATCTCACGTGTGACCATTTATTATAGTTAACCAAGACCATATCAAGACCAAGTAAGCATTGTCACTATCCTTTTTGCTCCGCATTTGTCACTATCCTTTTTGCTCCGCATTCTTTCTTTTTGTGAACCCTCAAACATGTATGAATAGATATATTAATGATATAAGAGGAACATAATAGTTAGTTTATATACATATATATATATATATATAATACCTTCCTTTCCTTCCTTCCAACCCCGCATGAAAATAAGCATTGGTGAAGAAGAGATAAAACATCTAAAGTCTAGCGGAAGTCTGTCGAGATAATTTAATATTAGTTAGTTATCTCATGTGGGATGACATGCATTATAGATCCACTGCCCTCTCGATGCAAGACATTCCAAAGTTTGTAGAATAAAGGCATGTGTTATCCTTAGGACAACTTGAACATAGAAATGCAAGTGAGCTACTACTAGGTGTATATCTTCCTTACTACATCCCTATTCACATATATTCTTGGATGAATATAGTACTTTAAGTTATAGAACATTCTCAGGTTGTATGACTATATATGAAGGGACACTTCCATTTAATTAAAAAAATACATTATGCGAGTATGACTTCATGTAAAATACCTAAAAGGAAAAAAAAAAATATATATATTATATATATGTAGTACATAAACAAATACAATAAAATAAAATGAAATGTAGATAGGTAATAACAGTAATAACCATAATCGTAGTGTGAATAAATATTTAGAAAAACAAGCATTAAAGTATCATATAATAATGCTTGCACAGGAATGTTTAAGGATATGTCACTAAATATATTAGGATATCTAAAAAATAAATGATGAATATACTTGAACTTTTCACAAAAAGAACAATAAGGTACCTGAAGCTTGGTTTTGAATAATTTAGTACCAAAACAAAGTTTTTGTTGACATTTTTTATACTTGAAGTTTGATTTTGAACAATTTGGTACCTGAACAAACTTTTCATGAACTTTTTTCATACCTAATTTCACTTACTTTAAGTATGAAAGAAGTTAATGAAAAATTTATTTAGGTACCAAATTGTTCAAAACCAAATTTCATGTATAAAAAATATCAATAAAAACTTTGTTCATTTATCAAATTGTTCAAAATCAAATTACAGGTACTTGGTTATTCTTTTTGCAAAAGTTTAAATACCATTTTCGTAATTAACGCATTTTAATAAGATGAAGATGACAAGGCGATAACAACTATATAAACAACTAATAGGGATAAACTATTTTGTCTAGGAACATCAAACCATTACAATATAATATTTGAGGAATATATAAATTAGTCTTATTCTTGGTTGAGTAAGCCTACAACACGTTCCTTAGCAAATTTGATAATTTGGATTAGACAGCTGCCATGATATGGAAACCGATGAAGTGCTAAGTTTGTGTAGGAATGTTAAAATAATCATACTAAAGTACAGATGAATAGGTGGATACTCTGACATAAGAAGATGCCTTAAGAATAATTAAAAAAAAAAAAAAAAGCTAATTCATACCCATATTTACACATATGATTTAATACACATCCTACACTTCAAGGCTAAACTTAAAACAATGATAATAATAATAGCCACAATAAGAATAATAAAGAGTGATTATGAAAATAATAAAACACCACTAGGTCCCTCCAAAGAAATATCTAGAGGTATCATGCAAAGTTACAAAACTATACAAATACATAAAATAATTGCTTGAATGGACAATACCATCAAAAAACACGAAAAAATTACATGAATCGACTATAAGCTTCTGGAAAACGGGTTTAAAATGAGAAAGTTCTAGCCGATTGAAGTTTAGATACCAAAACCGCAAAGAAACAACTATACTGTAGTATAGATATATAATCTAGCTTTATTGCATTAATTCTAATAGAATGCCATAACTCTTACTGCATTAAGTAGATTACAAGTTAGACACTGAGTTACTAGGCAATTACTACAATTAGTTACCGCTATGTCAGAGTAAGTATTTTTCCTATGATTATTATACTTGTTTGTGCAAGTAATTAGTTACATCTTTTACTTAATCTATATTATAAATTAAATTTTATAGGGGATTAGGATATATGCATGTAATTGATATTGTAAGGTCTTAGCAAGATACTTTCATAAAAAGAATTTAATTGCTTGCTGCATCCTTTAAAATTGTTGATGTAGGTGTTTACAGTTAAGTGGTTAACCATTTTTAATGAATGTGTTCATATTTGACCTGAACAAAATAAAATAAATTCATACGTTGCACAACTCGCATCTTTTGAAGGCCGTTAGCATCATGCGATGAATCGAGTATGGCTGTGAATAGGGTGCTATACCACAAGCCCTACTTCAACTTTAGGGAACTACTTTATATTAGGAAATGCATCCCTTTATTAGGAGTCGAGTTCACATTTCATTACTTTGAGGTGAGATGTACTTGTTACCTATCTTGAAGTAAATAAGTTTCGTTTTGGAAAATTGGGCAACCTAAACTTTAAATGACATTGTGAAAAACCGAGGTGATGGTACCTGGAGCTGAGTGTAATGGAACTTTCCTAACCCTAGTCACGAAGGGTGAAAATCCATACTATGCATAGTTTCTGGATGACTATATATATCTATTGTATTCATGCATTAGTCCGTGCGTAGCATATGATTGAAAAATAATTAATTATTTGTTTACTTGCTTGAAGGTATGGTATGAAGAATTTGCTCACAAAGCTAGATGTAGCTTACACCCCTATAGTATATTACTTTTGTATAGAAGTCTATGGGTTGACTCGTGTTGCTACAAGCCATAGGTTAGCATTAGGAGCTTTGGGATGAGTGAGATGAGAGGTGAGAAACTATTGTTTCATTTGAATCCCTTTTCGTAGAGACCGCAATTTGTTATGTATGATCTTCATTGATGACTTATTATACAGATTATTATTACGAAAACCTATATATGTTAATTAGTGTTAAGTTAACTTAAGTTACATAGTTAATTGGCAAAACTCAGTAGTGTTCTCTAAGTCATGAGTATGTCTCATATACCGTATGAGAAATCTTTGAATGATAGAGGCATTATTCCTAGGTTTCTGTATTGTATACGGTGGACTATTAGACATAGGATACCATTTGAGGCGTGATAATACCAAGTTTATTTGAAAAGCATAATTCAATAGGTTGTGGTCTATTATACCAAAGTTCTTGAATTTACTTAATGAAAAGATTAAGATCTTTTCCATCATATTGATAGCAAAGTTCTTGAGAAAATTAAATTCTATCGTCAAGTTAAATAATACGACTAGTCCTAGGTTAGTTTTCTCAACGAGTCAAGGTCACTAATTTTGTTTTTAGCATTCTTTGGTTCATCAAGATAAATTCGCATCTCTTTGGGTATCTCTAGAAAACACTCAGCTGGGTGAGACTTGGGTCTTAATTTGTTGAGTCTCACGTTAATAAAGAATTTTGATAGATAATTGGTTGAATTTTGCTCAAAGTTACTCATGTTGCCAATGGCTAAAATTGATTTTCCTCCCTAACTTTACAACCTATTTTAATGCCCTTCCCTTTATTTTTTAGTCAAATTTGCTATCACATTTAACCCTTGTCATGCTGTCATTCTACCTATATAATTACTGTGCTAGAATTGTTCCCAAATATTAGGTTGAATTTGGTAAAAAAGTATCGCATATCAACTACAAAAGTATGATTGTTCATTGCATAGGGACATTTCAATCATGGAGAAAGACAATGGGTGTGCACTTGATAAGATTCACCAACATTTGGCACTCCTTAGTTGAGCTGATTGCTTGGCTTCCAATATAGATTGCGCTGAGACATATTTAAATGCTCTAAAAGGGCTTGAGTCAGTTAGGCCACTCTTAGTTTTTTCAATTAAAAAATTAATTTATAATTATAATTACATATGTTGTCAAATAAATTTTAGAATAATTAATTTAACAAATTTATGGGTTTTGCTAAATATTAAGCTCAAAACTTTATAAATTCATAAAAGATATATTTCAAATCGAATTGGAGTATCGTTTGAAATAATAATCTCATAATATATTATGAATAAAAAAATTAAGGTAACTATAAAAATAGTATTTTTAAGGTTTGATTTATTTGAAACTTTTAGGTATTCATAAGAGCATCCACAATGGTCCTTTGGGTGTCAAATCAACATTTTAAGGACTTCTTTTTTCAATGACCTCACCAATTTATCCCCAGAGTCCTTCACATGAGGTCATTCGCAAGTTTTTATAATTTTATAGGTCCCATGTAAAAAAAAAAATTATACATAATATACTTCAAAAAAAAAATTAGTCTGCCAGTTTAGGAGGACCGATCCTTCTCAGATGAGCTCAACTTTTGTTGAAGACTAGTCCTAGTGCTGAAGGACCTCATTTTTTGTCCTTCCCCTCTATGGAATCACGCCAATGACTTAGTGTTGGGTCTACTCTAAGGATCTCTTTTGGTACATTTGGGAGAGTGTGCACAAAGGGACATTAGGAACCAAGAGTAAGCTTAATAGGGAGTCCAATATGATGCTAATAGTCCATGGGGTCAAAATTTGTTTATTCTTTCCTTTCATTAAAGCTATGCTATACAAGATATTTTAGCATAACTCATTCCATATAATTTAAGGGAAAAAATATTTTATTTTCACAAGAATCTTTTAAAATATATTTTTATAAAATATAATGTTGTCACTAATCAAGTTGGAAATTGAAAAAATTAGTATTAGTTAGAGGGATAAAACTTTAATTTCCTTTACTGGTTTGCGATTTTGTGAAAAGGAATATTTAGAAAAAAATAAAACAAATAATCGTGATCTAACGACTAATCTATTATAACCTAAATAATTATCACTTAATAGTTTTCAAAGAATGATTAGAAGGTGTAATCCTCAAGTTTTTCATCAAGTTGAATTAGAATTTAGAATTAAAAATCAATATAGGTTTAATATAAAAGTTAGAATGAATGTATATTTAGTAAATTTAATATGAACTTATATTGCTTTCAAAATTTTCTTAAGATCTAGTATTGCTAAAACTCAACCTTTAAATTATAAGGAATTGTTATAAATTATTTCAATAAAAGCTCTTATTTACCAAAATTCTAATTTAAATTAATCAAACTTTACAATGACTTTTAAATTCTTGTTTCTTGATGCTTTAGGCTTTAATAAGCCCAATTATGCATGAAGACCAAGCCTAATTTTTTCTATGTGAATTAAGCCCATTTACCCCACCATACTTAGCATGTAAACATCCATATCGAATAACTATTAATGCCTCAAAAGTCAAGCCTTGCTTTAGCTTATATAAAGAAGATAAATATCAAATAAAATTTGGCAAAAGTATCTCCTTCTTCTTCTTTAAGCAGGCCCATTTCCAGCCCTCACACACCCCACATTTCCTTCATCTTTTTCACTTCCAAAATTCTCCAAAAAAATTCACTTTAAGCTCTATTTTCAAGTCAAGATCACCTTAGGTAAGTTATTTCTTGCTTTTACTCTGTTTATTTTGTAAAATAAATAAGTGTTATTAATGTTATGTTGGTAATATTGTATATGAATTTGTTAAGAATATTGGAGTTAGATGGGTGAAAATAAGTGATGCAAATGATAGTTTGAGGCTTAGAGTAGAGATATAATAGATTTCAGTTGGTTGCCTTAGGTTGATGTGGTGTACAGTTTGTGGTGTAAGTTTGTATGTGTGAAATCATTTTGAAGTTGTAAAAGATGCATATAAACCTTATATGTAAGTGAAAAGTATCTTTTATGGAATTAATGGGAAGTGAAAATTTTCAAAGTTAAAAATACAACTTAAGGTTGCTAGATAACAGGTATATTAAAGCGAGTGATCTTCTTAGATCACATTGTTTTGCCACATCACAGGTGTGATGGAACCCGTTATCTTTTCGAATAAAACTTTTTTTAAGTAATTACGAGCATGATCATGGTTGTAATTCGTGATACGGCCCAGATATCGACCATGGTGTAGGGTGTGATCTACTCTGTTTCTTAGTCAAGTTTATCCCACCCTCAATCATAGGCATGTTGGTGACCATGTTGAAGATCACGGCCTTAGTCACGGCCGTGATGTTTTCCCTGTTTCACATATATAAAAAATAAAATAAAATAAGATAAATGAAATAAAATAAAATAATAAATAAATAATATATGTGATATAATCTATGTATGTACAAATGCTAGTTTGAGATCTCTTAGAAATTTTAATCAAGTAAGATTATAGAATCATAGACTTATGATATGCTAAGTTTGTAATACCTAGATTTAAGAATTAGTCAAGTTTGTATAGTTGAGTAATACCTAAGTCTTAATAGACATTCTTACTTAGTAATATATGTTTATTGTTTTATAGGAATGTTAAGTCAAGACTCAGACTTTTCATTTGATTATTACGACAACTAGCCAAGATGCATCGGCAAGTAATTGGATCTTTTCACTTATTATGATTGCAATGTAGTAGCATGTAACATTAAATGCAACTCAAATTGATTACATGCATGAGGACTATGGAACAATGCATGTTGAATGATGTTTTAATTGAATGGAAAATTTTAATGCTATAAGTGATAACTAATTGTTTGATATTGATTGAATTAGATCATGTTATTGATTGTCTGGAACTGATTGGTCACTAATTAAATGGAACTAACTCTTATTTAATCGATAAATGAATCAAACATGCATTACACTACATCATATCATTACATTCATGAGGCATTCACGTTATGTATTATTATTTCTACTCTGTGGTATTGCTTCATTATATCCAATAAATTTGGTAAAAGTTACTAGCTCTATAGGAACTAAGTAGGCTTAAAGGACGTCACCTAATGAGGGTTGGTTTAAAATAATAATACTTAGTGAAAATTCTGAGACCTAAGTGAAGTTGAGAATATATTATATATATTTATTTATAAATAGCAAATGAGTTTGAAATATTTACTCCTTCCTTAGTTCTTGGGTCTCCCAGACGTGAAATACTAGTGTTGGTACTTTAATCCCCAAGAGAGGACATAAATCTCTACAAATTTAGGTTTCAGCTACCTAAACCATGCTTGATACATATGGTCAATTGTTACATTGCACATGAGTGTCAACCAAAGATTGCATGAATTTGTCTGTATTGTGTTAAGATCCCATTATTCATTGAGCTTTTTGTGCCCATGCTCCATCATGTTGTTGTTTATAAGAATTAAGAAGGAAAAACCAAGATTCAAGGGTTGGAGTTAGTTTAGATGTTAGAGAAGTTTGATTATAAAGTGGAGAAAGAATGTTTATATTTGTATTGAACCCCTTGGGATACTAATCTTGTAATGGTTTGAGCCCATGTTATGTAGACTTTGTAAAATCTTTTGCTCAAGCGTAATGTTGAAGTCTTTTAAAGACAGTTGTAAATTTATGATAAAATTATCTAGGACTTTTGTAAAATTATTCTTATGTGACTTATATGTATGCAATATCTTTCTTGTTCAAATCAATATCGATCATATTTTAAATGTCCATGCCATGATGTATTCTAATGGATCTATGTTTAGGCAGCTCTCTAAAAGCTACAGATGGATTAAAATAAATATCTATGACTTTTGTTTGCTACATGCATATAGATGCTACTAGGGTAACCTGTGGGGGTATGGCGAAAGGTCTTCATTAAAAATCTCTTTTTTATTTTTTTTTCAAAACTAACTAAAATTTGCAAAAAAAAAAAAAAGTAACATAAATTACAAAAATTCATAAATATAGTGAAAATTACTAAATTTCATTAAAAGTGAGACAATATTGTAGCTATTACCCAAAATTACCGTTTTCTTTCAGCTAAGTAACCCAGCAGTTCAAGACTAAAGAAGTATTCAATTGAATCTATATTTTAAGAATAAAAAAAGGCTAGGGTGGATTAAAGCTAGGGACATAGTTTGTGAATTGGTTAATCTTAAGAAAAGTAAACACATAATTAATTTAGGGCTTCTGGAATTGATTTTAGTTAGAATTAGTGTACAATTTGTCATAGATTTGACTAGATAATAGTAAAAGGGTTAGTATTAGTAGTTGTATATAGATCCTTGGGACGATATCTGAGTTGATTTCTATGCTACACGATAGGTGCGCTACCTTGTGCGGATAAAGGATTAATAAGATTATAAATTTTAAGCTTGGTATCACACATATTAAGTTATAACTTGTATGTTGATTATAAGATGTTGTGTGTTGAGTTTGTGACGTAAAACAAGTAGATAAATAAGTTAAAATTAACATGCTCTGTTGTCGTGACATAAGGAGAATATGAGGTGCCCTAATCAGTCGTGTACCTTGCTATTGCTTAAAACATATGGATGTTAACTTACTTGAGAATAAGCATAACTAGTACATGACTTGCCCCATCCAACCGTGCTTCTCTCTGTTTTATTCGTTAAACACAACTCTAGAACAACACGACTAGAACACGGCTTTCTTTATCCCACCATTTTTCTTTCTAATTCTTGAGCGCTTAACTTGTCAAGTGAAATATGGGAGGAACATGACCTGCCCTATCTCGCATGCTTCTCTTTAAGTTTCAACCCAAGAATAAAACACGACAAGAACATGACTAGATATATTAGTCTTGCTTCTCATATGCTGGAACATAAGGGAGAACATGGCTAAACCTATTTGCCTGTGTTCTTCATAAAATAAACAAAATAAAAATAAAATAAAATGGAATAAAAATAGATACAATATATACATTTGAATAGTAAATTGAGTATTTGCATATGGTTTTACTAAAAAAATAATTAATGAATGAAAGGATTTGGATTTATTATGCTAAAATAAACTAGATTAATAAGATTCTATAGGATATATGGGTTTGCCTTAGCATAATAATTGAATATGACTTAGCAACTAGATTAAATGATTAATTCTGTTCAACTTAACTAAGATTAAGTTATGTTTTTATTAAGTGTAACTTGAAATATAATAAGTTTAACAACTAATTAGATTAAACATAATTTCTAAGTATAAAATGAACTAAGTTAATGAATCTAAGTACTACTTGACTTAATGAACCTTAATGAATTAAAATGAATTGTTTGATTAAGTCCAATCAACTTGGCTAAGTTAATATAGGCTTAATAATTTATAATTAGCTTGAATTACAGTGTTAGGTTAAACCGTAAATAATAAGGGAATATATTGTTTCAAATGTTTATTTTTCTATAAAAGAGTATTTTCTAAAATTAGTAATTTGTCTTAATGATTATATATGCAATAAGAGACAATGATGTTTTTATAATAGATAATTATAAACAAAAAGAAAAGAAATAATTTGATAGACAATGGAGAACTGTTTGTATCTTGGCATGGTGATTTTCGTAACCATGGCAAAGTTTCTACTTAGTGTTTGATCAAATAAGTTTTTAAAATGAGGTTGATGTAAATGGATGATTAATTTAAATGCTTATATGAGCTTATATCCTTGAACAGATTTATTTATAGCTACTTTATCCTTTGATTTTGTTTAGAGAGTAGACGTTGTGTAAGGTACGCAATGACCTGTTTGTTGTTTGTTTAGGATTTTTAGGGAGCAGATGTTGTGTAATGTACGCAATGATGTGCTTGTTTTTGTTTAGGATATGCATTCTAATAAATTAAAACTTAAAGACAACTTAATCGATGAGTGTTGCTTGTGCTTGTGTCATTGAATCTGGTCGTATAAACCCCCAAAGTTTTATGATCAATTTAACTTAAATCCTAATTGGAAAGACAACCGAAAACCCTAAAGTCAGCAAAACCCTAATTAGACATTATGGATTAAGTTCGGCAATCCTGTATAAGCAACCCTAAGAAAGTAAGTAAGAGATTAGTATGTAGAATAGTTCGTAATTCATAAGGAAGCTTAAAAATATCAGATTAGTAAAACCGCAAATCATTTTAAACCCGAACGGATACAGTTATTGAAAAACATCCTGGGGCTCAGAATAGTAAAAATACTCTGAATATACCGTTAGACTCGTAAAAATATAAGGTTTCCAAAAATATCTTTTATAGTTTTTCTGTAAGTAAAAATATCAGATATTTAATTATACACGTATTTTCTTACTACCAGTACTTTATTAGCCATATTTACTTTACATTATACTATTCATTACTATTCTACAATATTCTTTTGTCTTTACTTTTTCTAACACCTATTCTTACAACACCATAACCTATTACTTTTACTTTTTACATTTCCCATAACTTTATTTCACATCTACCTTACTTATTACTTCATTTAATTAACAAAAATACAAAATAAAACTCTCTTCCTCCCTTTCTCTTAGTGGCCGGTGCACCACTCTCTCTCTCCCCCTCAATTTTATTTCTTTTTTTCTTTATTTAAATCACACAAAAATTCACTGCTCATTTCCTATAAATATCCCCCAACTCTTTCACTTCTTTCACACAATTACTACCCACAAATTTACTATCGAATCTCTCTCAAATTTTCCTCTCAACACTCTCTCCAAATACTCTCTCAAAATAATCTCAAACCGCCTTCTACATACACAAAACCCATTACCACATAATACTTTAAAAACCCTCTTTAGGTAAACTTTTCTTTACAAGTTCTTTCTTCTCATGTGATGTAACTTTACATGACCATAGTGTGAGTTTCCTAAAAACTAAATGTTATGAAAGCTACACTATGTTAATGTATTTTTCTTGTTCATAAATATCTATTTATGTTTATGTTGTTATTTTATATTGTTCATATTATTATTGTTATTATATCTAACTAAATATTATTACATGTCTATATATATTCTTTAGAGCATATAAGCTTACTTGTAATTTATTTATTTTCATGCAAAGTAATTTTTTTATTTCTTGTTGTTTTAAGACTAGTCTCTAGTCTTAGACTTGTCCTCATCAAGCCAAAATAATTTTTCTTTCTTTTATTTTATTTCTTTTGTTGGGACTAGTCTACTTATTAGTCCCCGGAGCCTTGAAGAAGCTAAAACTTTCAATACTTGAATTTATTTATTATTTATGTTATTTTTTTGCTTGTTATTATTTCTTATAATCATGCCCATTAAAATTGTTGTCCAAATCAATAAAGCTTCAATAATACTTAACAAAAAAGAGATTTTATCACCTAAGATTGGTTTTACATGAAATATAAATTCTATGGTAAAGTTATTCTTTTCTAAGTTTTAAGAAGAACTCACTACAATTTTAAAAATTTTATTGAAAAAGCTTTTTGAATCATTTTTATATTACCTTGTTTTCTTAAAAGAAGATGAATTTGGTACTAAAATATTTTCATAAAAACATAATATAAGGAAACCCTTAAAACGAAAATGAGAGTTTTCAAAACCAAAATTTTTCAAATAAATAGTCAAAGAAAACGAATAGAAAAAGTAGCACTAATATTGAGAATTTAGAAAAGAATAAATTTATTTTATCAAAAAGTCATTTAGGAAAAATAGTAAGATAAACATAAATTGATTCTTTGAAAATAAAGAAAATCAAAATATTCATTTTAAAAGATTTACAAAATGGATTTATTGTAAACTATAGTTTTCTAAACTCTTAATTAATATTGTTTTACCCAAGAAACATGGTTGGACAACAAACACTTGAGTATGGATAAAATATGAGCTAAGTATCTATGAAAAAGGAAATTTTTTTAATTATATAGATAACTAAGTATTTATCAAACAATTTTTGAATGATTTAATGTTTGAATCAAATTGCTTTTGGGTTAGGAAAAATTCATGGTGAATCTGATCACTACTGTTTCGGAGCCTAAATGATCTAATTTGATAAAAATAGTTTTAGAAATGGATAGATCTTTTCGAGTAAGTAGAAATCGGTATATTATATGCGTAATTCTGAGTTAAAATGCCAAGTTATGACCATTTTAAATTGGAATCATCTTTATATGAACTTTGTCGTTCTTATGACATTGTTTTATCAAAATTCAAGAAGGTCATCAAGAAATACTCATTTTTTGGTATTTTTCTTGACTAGGTGATTCCGAGGAAAGATACCCATACCCCAAAGATTATTTCGACTAAGTGGATTGTGTGAACGACTCATCCGTTTAGAGAAGTGTTGACATAGCATCTTGAGTTTATTTCCTTAAAGTGCTTTGCTTGTAGTTTAGTCGCATTAGAATTAAGAAAAGACAAATTTATATGTATGCGGAAAAAAATTATTGAAAGGATTCTAAGAATATCGAGGCCAGAATTGATTAGATGTTTGTTTTAGTATAGCACTTGATTTGTATGAAATTCTATGATCACCTTAAATTTGATAATAATGACGCTATGATATCATAAATAAATTGATTCATGCATACCACAAAGTGAGTCACATTGCATTGGGTTATTATCATTGGGTGAGAAGGATGGTAGCTCGGGTTGAAAGCAACACTTGGTGGTTATGATCGAAAGCGTTTGCTTAGCGACATGGAAATTAAATGCTTGGCGGAAGTCCAGAAGCATGGCTCAAATCAAGTAGACTTTATATACTTGGCGGTATTGATCGAAAGCATAAGTTTTTAACTAAAACTACTTGTTTTGAGGTTACGTATCACCAAACTCCGAATGGAGGGCGTAAATCCATTCAACATATAGTTCTCGAAATACTATATGCCTTGTTTGCCCACGTGTATGTTGCATTTCATTTGTCTGCTTAAATAACTTGTTTTAATTTCATTACATAAGAAGCTTATTTATGGAAATAGTTCTCACTAAGCCTATTAGCTTATACCCTTATAGATATCTTTTGCAGTTCACCTATTTGTGGTTGAGACCAGTGGACCCTGCAGCCAGGTATTTTCCTTTATGGTTAAGGAATTATAGATGAAGTTTAGTGTTGGATAAGATGTAGACTTTATAGAATTATTCTTGTAATAGATTATAGTTATTTATGATTAGGGAATGCCCCTAAGATTTGTAAGACTATTGTTATTAACAAATGAATATTATGAATTCTCTTTTCTTAATTTGTTATTATATCTTCTTAAACTTCATAATTCCATGTATGGTCCTTTAAATTTGTGAGAGCACGCCTTACACTTAATATCGAAGCTTCTGGGAATGACTAAGGTTGTCATACTTAAGTTTTAATATTAAGTATGGTAGACTGTTACGTTTAGGGTACCCCTTGGGGCGTAATAGGTCTAAAGAGCGACAACCTTACTCGGTGATGTCGGTACGGTAGTTAGGTGCTTAGGCTACCCTCTTATCAACATGCAATGATAATTGATAGGTGGCTCAGCGGGTAGTCATAGGGCAAACGATATCAAGATAACCTCTACTTAGGCACAGAGTGAAGTAATATAGTATGACTTATGTTTATAGGACCGGTTAAGCTGTATTATATTATGGTCTGAGATGAGTAGAGCTACGTAATGGCTATAAACTCTAAATAAAGCTATTTTCTTTTTCCAATATATCACACTGGAGATATAAATATCCGAGCTACTTATATCAACACCTGAGTAATTGCTACTACTTAGGACTCTTAAATTCTTAGTGGCATGTTGTTAAAGTGTGAATACTGCAGTGTGATGTTGCAATGCATTAGATTAAGCTTGTGTGTGGTCTCGTATGTGCTTATGTTGCTGTTGTATTGAGCTTTTGCTTATTGTTTTCTTCTTACTAGGTGAGGATTTGAATTATGATGATTGCTTTGGGTATAGGACAAGTCTAGAGGAGTTTGATGTTAACTGAAGTAGATTAGTATTGTTGGATTTAATTAAATTTGTTTTTATTCTATATGAGAACAGGATTTATGTCTATTTAACTTATATTATTTCTTTAAGGGTCGGATTTTGGATTCCATGTTTTGTAATTCAATCTTTAAAGCTTTATTTACCATTATGAATAGGTATTCTTTGTTGAGATACCTAACGGTATGATATTTTTATAAAAAGGTTGGGCTACTCACGAGAGTAGCTTATGGTTTTATTTAAGAAAGTTGATCTACTCACAAGAGTAGAATATAAAATGTTTTTATAAAGTTTATTTTTATCGCTGCTAAATTCAGTTGTTTTTAGAATATGATTAAACAATCTTAAAATTTAAAAGTGGCTAACAATTATTCGACATAGATGGTTTCTTTCTAGGATAGCTTGAGTGTATAATATACAAGTATTATACGTGGCAATTAGACACGCCTAGACCTTGTTTCGGGATGTGACAGTGGTATTTAAGTTTCTATCCTTAAGGTAGATGGGATATTTTACTTTATACTTTTTTTTTTAATTTTCCTTTCTTTTTATATGTTCATCTTAGATGTTTGAGCATACTCATTTAAGATTTGATGACGAATCTTTGTTAGCTCAAGGGTAATGACGAAGATCATATTGCTTTTATTACAATTTAGACTTTATGAAATATTTATAAGCCTCTTTTATATTATATTATTTTTTAGTATTAGTATCAGTACATTTTTATTCATTAAGTAAGTCAACAAGACAATTCCGCCTTTTTTTAATTGGGTAAATATCACATTGGTACCTGAAATTTATAAATTTATGTCATTAACAACATGAAGTTTAATAGTGTTAATTTATAACCTACAAATTTTTCGAGTTCATTTATAAAACCTAAATAAGGTAGTTGTTTGTAAAAATAAGTAAAGTTCATATAACTAATAAAATAAAATTTGACAAAATTTATGTGGTTAATTGAAAAAAATGACTAAAGTTTAGGTATCGAGTTGATATTTTAAAATTCTAGAGTTAGGGCTCATATAAAAACATTTCTTCAAAACTATCTTATTCATAACAAACAAAATTCTTCATTGAATTAAATCAACTTGTTGCCATATTGGTTAGCTTACTTTAATCCCTTTAAATTGAATTGATTATGGTATAATATTAATCAATTATTTTCAAAACTCTTTTTGTAATCTCAATTGTGCTATCATATCATTTAAGAAAGTAAAACTTTAGTTTGTATTTTATTTTTATTCTCATACCTAAAGATAATACATATATATCCTTTAATATATATTTTTTCATAAGAATTAAAACCCATGAAAAATATAAAACCATAAAAAGACAAAAAAAAATCTCTTTCCTTTCTTTTGAATTTAGATTCTTCTATATGTTAACTTAGATACAAATTTTGTGGTATCACCTTGTTTCACTTATAATAGTCTTTTCCATTCTATCACAACTTGAATGCTTGTTAAATCAATAGTTATTTTGAAGTTTGACACAATATGTCTTAAACCTACTACCCGCTTCAACTAAAACTTAGACTTCTTCAATTGTTATACAATTACTCATCTTTTAAATTTTATAATGCAATTCTTAAATGCCTTGCGTCTTCCTCCTTACTTTTGGACTAGATCATTGATGGAGGCATGGTCAAAAGGTCAAGAGTAGATCCACTTGTGATGCCACCAAGACTAGCTTCAAGGACTTGGGCTAAAAGATCCAAGGAAGCACTCAATGGATTGATTCAAAGGTTCAAAAGGAAGAGATACATTTGCACACCATCTAGAAAGAATCCAAAATGACCAACATCATTAAGGTGAGTTCAGGAATGAATCAAGACAAATTTCAAGTGGATTGGACCAAAGCTGGCAAGGAATGCCGCTAGCCTACATTTTAGGCCATCGACTTACACATAAAATAAGTTCGCCTTGAAAATGTGAGCATCGGATGGCCTTTATTGAGCACCGGCCGAATGCCGGTAGCTGCGTAGGGGTTTACGTATCCAGCCGTTTGTTTGTTTTGTATTTTTGTTTTTAAATGTAAGCCGTTTGAAAGCCGCCAACGTACATCGATTTAGTTTCCAGCATATATGTTATCCGACTTTATGTTGTTTTTTAGACTTTTAGTCTTCTTTAGCTTATTATAAGTACTCCTTTTTGGCTTTGTAATAGGTAGATGATCTTGGAATGAAAATGGAGAATTTCTCTTTGGTTTTTGATGAAACTATTTGAACTTATTGAAATTTAATCCGTGGAGTTCGCTCTTTGACTTATCAATCGAAATCTCCACCTTTGATTGTGGCGTCTACGACTTATATCACGGTTTTTACCTTCATATAGGCAACATGTTGTTTTTTCCATACGAACAGACGATCTTGGGAATTGAATCCAGACATATGATATCGGGTTTCATCATCTGTTGGCGTGGTTTATATCAGTTTGGTATCAAAGCTGAGGTTTATTCAGGTTCGCTTATCCTTTTCTTTTACCAAAAAAATTTTGTGTCTTTAGGGTTTCAGAGTCATAAAGTCTCTTCCTTTTTTTTTTTTTAGGTTCTTGGTATTCTTGGAAAATCTTGCTAGTTCTTGTTATTGGATCTTGTTTGATTCATCATTGTAGATTTAAAAAAAAAAACAGAGAGAGAGAGAGAGAGAGAGAGAGAGAGAGAGAGGAGAGAGAGAAATCTGCACACAAAAAAATTTGTGATAAAAAAAATAGTATCATTGAATTTAAGTTCTTGAAGGATTTGTTATGAGGTCTTCAACTTGCTTGGGGTATCACAAGATTTGTTTCTTGATTTGTTACAAAACTCTATTGATATAGTTAGATCTAATTTTTGTTTGTTCATATTCTCTTGGTAAGTTTAGGTTGAACTCTGTGGTTAGGCCTTGAGTTGTTCAAATTAATTCTTAAAGAGCTGAAAGAGGAATTTCGAGAGAGGAGCAACATCTTGTTTGTGATAAAATATGAGGGGGGTGAATCATTTATAGAGAGAAGCACGCGAGGGAGTGATCTAAGAAGAATTATTTTATTTCTAACCTTGTTTCCTATAGGTAAGAAAACATGTCACAGAAGGGTATATCTGAAGTTGAAGAGGTAGGAGTTGACACTAGATTGATTTTGGAAGTGTTGACAACTGAGATGAAGAAGATGTTTGGGGAAGGAATGGAAAAGCTCAATGAGAAGGTAGAGAAGAGCTTACAACAGTCTAGAAGCATTCCTCCTATACAAAGAAGAGAGAGACTTCCTAGAAGAGGAGTATGGTTGTGGGAGGAAGAATATGGAGATTTGGGTTTTGAGGAGGAGTTTGATAGGGGATCTATTGGTAGTAATAGGCGATATGGAGGAATGTTTAGGGAGTTAGGAATCAGGAGGATGATTATTTAAGTGAAATATAAAGATGAAAATTCCATCATTTGAGGGGAAAGATGATCCTGAAGCCTACCTTAAGTGGGAGAAGAAGGTTAAGTTGGTGTTTGATTGCCATAATTATTCTGAAGCTAAGAAGGTGAAACTTGCTGCCATTGAGTTTTCAGAGTATGCCATTCTTTGATGGGACTAATTGGTGTTGAATAGGAGGAGGAGTAGGGAGCCACCAATAGAAACTTGGAAAGAGATGAAGAGATCGATGAGGAAGAGTTTTGTACCCTCTTATTTCTATAAGGAGTTGTACAATAAGTTACAAAATCTTAGGTAAGGTAATAGAAGTGTGGAGGAGTACAAAAAGGAGATGGAGGTAGCCATGATTAGAACGAATGTGAAGAAGGACCATGAGGCTACAATGGTGAGATTTTTGGCTGGATTGAATAGGGAAATCCAAACTGTGGTGGAATTGCAATACTGTGTTGAGTTGGAAGATATGGTACATATGGCCATAAAAATTGAGAATTAACTTAAGAGGAAGGGTAGTAGTACCACATGTTTTACATTTGGATCGAGTTCATCCAGTTTCGAATCAAATTACTGGAAAAAGGAGGAGAATCAACCCATTTCAAAGCCAAAAATTGAACAAAAACATGACACGACCAGCCCTGGAAATCAAGGTAAATCTGATACTTCTACTCCTAAAAATCGTGATATAAAATGTTTTAAATGCCAAGGGAGGGTCATATTGCTAGTCAGTGTCCTAACAAACACGTCATGATTATTTGTGGTGATGATGAGTATGAAACTGAAGAGGAAAATGAGGATGATGAGGATATGCCACCATTGGAGGATATCGGTGATGAAGAACCTATTGTGGGTAGATTGATGGAGGTAGTAAAGCATGCTTTGAGTTTGCAGTTGAAAGAGGAAGCTGATGTGCAATGACAGAATACATTCTATACTCGATGCTATATTGGTAACAATATTTGAAGTTTGATTATTGATAGGGGAAGCAGTACAAATGTTGTTAGTGCTTTCATTGTAGACAAATTGGGGCTCAAGACCACTAAACATACTAATCCTTATAAGTTGCAATGGTTGAACGATAGTGGTGAGACTAGGGTGACTAGGCAGGCTAAAATTGCTTTTTGCATCGGGAGGTATGATGATAAAGTGCTTTGTAATGTTATACCGATGCAGACTTGTCATGTGTTGTTAGGAAGGCCTTGGCAATTTGATAGAGGATGATTTATGATGGCTTTTCCAATAAGTATTCACTTATTCATAATGGCAAGATCTACAGCCTTAAGCCTTTAACTTGTAAAGAAGTCTATGAAGATCAATTGCAATTACAACAATCCTTTGGGAAACACAAGGAGAGTGAAACATAGAAAGAGAAAGAGACAATAAAAGAAAAAGAAAATGTAAAATAGAGGAAGGCTGGAAAGAGTAAGAGAGGCTAAGTCAAAAGGGGTTCGGCTTTGGTGGTGAGAGAAAAGGAGAGTGTAGTCTTGCAAAAAGGGAGTTGTGAGGCAAGAGTGAGCATGGTGAGAAGAGCGTTAGTGATGCAGTAACCAATGTTGTTGTTGGTTTTTAAAGAAACTTGTTTGAGTACTGATGAACTTCCTAACTCTTTGCCTAGTGTTGTTGTTTCTATAATGCAGGAGTTCGAAGATGTCTTTCTCGAGGAGATTCCAAAGGGATTAACACTTATTCGTGGTATTGAGAATCAGATCGACTTTGTACCCGGGGCATCTCTTCCAAACAAACCAGCTTATTGGGTAATTCAGAGGAGACTAAGGAACTCCACAAGCAGGTTAATGACTTGATAGAGAAGGGGTACATAAGGGAGAGCACGAGTCCGTGTGCAGTGCTAGTGATTTTGGTGCTAAGAAGGATGGGTCATTGAGAATGTGTGTTGATTGTCGAGCCATTAGCAACATCGTTGTAAAGTATCGATATCCCATTCCTCACATAGATTACATGTTATATGAGTTATATGGGTCAAGTGTCTATTCTAAAATTAATTTGAAAAGTAGATATCATCAAATTAGAATGAAGGAAGGTAATGAATGGAAAACCACATTTAAGACAAAATATGGTTTATATGAATGGTTAGTTATGCCTTTTGGCTTAACTAATGCACCTAGCACTTTCATGAGACTTATAAACCATGTCTTGTGAGCTTTTATTATGAAATTTGTGGTTGTTTATTTTGATGATATCCTTATTTACAGTGAAAATTTGGACGACCGTGTAATTTATTTGAGGGCTGTTTTGAATGTGCTTCGAAAGGAGCAATTATATGCTAACCTCAAGAAGTGCACTTTTTGTACAGAAAAACTTGTGTTTCTTGGTTTTGTTGTGAGTGCACAAGGAATACAAGTAGATGAAGAGAAGATTTGTGCAATTGAGGAATAGCCAAGTCCAACAATGTGAGTAGTGTTCACAGTTTCCATGGATTGGCTAGTTTTTATCGAAAGTTTATGAAGGACTTTAGCAGCATCGCTGCACCACTCACTGAAGTCATCAAGAAGAACATTGGGTTTAGCTGGGGAGAGCAACAAGAAAAGGCGTTCCAATTGCTTAAGGAGAAACTAACCATGCTCCGTTACTTGCATTACCTAACTTTGCTAAAACCTTTGAGATTGAGTGTGATGCTTCGGGATTAGGTATTGGAGCAATTCTTATGCAAAAGGAAGATCAATTACATACTTTAGAGAGAAGTTAAGTGGGGCAACTTTGAATTACCCTACCTATGATGAGGAGTTGTATGCATTGGTTCGGGCACTGGAGACATGGCAACATTATCTTTGGCTCATAGAGTTTGTGATTCACATGGATCATGAATCATTGAAGTACTTGAAAGGCCAACACAAATTGAACAAGAGGCATGTTCGTTGGGTGGAATTCATAGAGACCTTTCCATATGTCATCCACTATAAGCAATGTAAGGTGAACGTTGTTGCGGACGCGCTTTCAAGGAGGTACACTCTTATTTCTACTCTTAGCACTAAATTCTTGGTTTTGAACACATTAAAGAATTGTATGATAAAGACCAAGATTTTTGTGAAGAGTATGCTTGTTGTGAGAAGGGAGCCCATGGAAAATACTTTAGACGTGATGGATTTTTGTTTAGGGAGAATAAGTTGTGTATTCCTAATTGTTCCATCCAAGAGTTATCGGTGAGGGAGACTTATGGTGGGGGATTAATGGGACACTTTGGTGTAGCTACGACTCTAAGGGTCTTACAGGAGCATTTTTACTGGCCACACATGGGATGATGTTGAGAGAATTTGTGAGCAATGTATAACCTGTATGCAAGCTAAGTATAAGGTTCAACCTCATGGCCTTTACACACCGCTACCTATTCTATTGAACCTTGGGGTGGCATTTCCATGGACTTTGTGTTAGGATTGCGCAAGTCTAGACATGGTAGGGATTCTATTTTTGTGGTTGTGGATCGATTTTCGAAGATGACACATTTTATTCCATGCCATAAAATTGATGATGCTTCACATGTTACTGATTTGTTCTTTAGAGAGGTTGTTCGATTGTATGGTATGCCTAAGACAATTGTTTTTTATAGGGATGCAAAGTTCTTAAGCTAGTTTTGGAAGACCTTGTGGTATAAGTTAAGAACTAAGTTACTATTTTTTACTACTTGTCATCCACAGTCTGATGGTCAAACTGAAGTAGTGAATAAGACTTTATCTACTTTGTTAAGGGCTATCATTAAGAAGAACATAAAACATAGAAGATTGTTTGCCATATGTTGAGTTTGCTTATAATCGTACCACACACTCTGCCACTAAATTTTCACCTTTTGAGATTGTGTATGGTTTTAATCCACCGACTCCATTGGATTTATCTCCTTTACTTGTGAATGAGTTTGTGAATTTAGATGACAGAAGAAAGCTAAATTTGTTAAGCCGATTCATGAGAATGCAAGGCTCAACATTGAGCGAATGATTGAGCAGTATGCAAAAAGCCAACGAAGGTGGCGACAAATTATTTTTGAACCTAGTAATTGGGTTTGAGTTCACATGCGCAAAGAGCAATTTCCGGCACAAAGGTGCTCTAAATTACTTCCTAGAGGTGATGGACCGTTTCAAGTCCTTGAGCGCATCAATGATAATGCCTATAAGCTCGATTTACTAGGTGAGTATACTGTAAGTGCTACTTTTAATGTTACTAATCTTAGTTCTTTTGATGCAGGCGATGAAGATTTGATGAGAAATTCTTCTCAAAAGGAAGGGAATGATGGAGGCATGGTCAGAAGGTCAAGAGTAGATCTACTTGTGATGCCACTTAGACCGACTTCAAGGACTTGGGCTAAAAGATTCAAGGAAGCACTCAACGAATTGATTCAAAAGGTTTAAGAAGAGGAGATACATTTGCACACCATCTGGAATGAATCCAAACTGATCAACATCATTAAGGCGAGCTCGGGAATGAATCAAGACAAGTTTCAAGCGGATTGGACAAAAGCTGGCAAGGAATGCCACCAGCCTACATTTTAAGTTGCCTGATCTACACACAAAATAAGACGTGCTTGAAAACATGAGCATTGGATGGCCTTTGTTGAGTACCGATTGAATGCCGTCGACCTTTATAGCCTATGCCGACGGCGTAGGGGTTTAAGCCGCCGGCTGAGAGTCTGTTTGTTTCGTATTTTTATTTTCAAATGTAAGCCGTTTGAAAGCTGCCAATGTACATCGATTTAGTTGCCAGCGTATATGTTATCCGACTTTGTGTTGTTTTTGAGACTTTTAGTCTTCTTTAGGTTATTATAAGTACTCCTTTTTAACTTTGTAATAAGTAGATGATCTTGGAATGAAAATAGAGAATTTCTCTCTGGTTCTTGATGGAACTATTATGAACCTATCAGATCTAATCCATGGAGTTCATTCTTTGACTTATCAATTAAAATCTCCACCTTTGATTGTGGCATCTACAACTTATATCTTGTTTCTTGCCTCCATATAGGCAATGGGTTGTAGTTTCCGTATGAACGGACGATCTTAGGAATTGAATCCAAAGATCGATATCGGGTTTCATCATCTATTGGTGTGATTCTTATCAATCATGATATTATATATGAGTACCACGACAAACTCATTAAGATGCTCATAGAACATTTTTTATTGGAATTTGGAGTTAGAATTCCCACTTTATATGTTAAGGATATTTTAAATCCAATTCTATCTCGTGATCTCACAAATTTTTAAGTTGATTTTATTTTATTTTGGGAATGGAGGAGTAGTTGAGAGGGTAAGGAATCGAATTAAGTCTAATTTTGAAGGTATGTTTGTCTCCTTATATTCTAATATAGGAAATTCAACAAAGCACATAAATGAGCCTTTGATATAAAGGGAGTGCTCATCATGTTTGGCTACTATATTTTGTTGTCTATGGTTTCCCATGCATATATGATTACAGCCGTAGGAAGCTCCTTTTAATTGATCTGATTGAGACTTTTTTGCATCTTTCTCATACTCAATTTTATTAGAAATTAGATCTTTCACAATATTAATATTTAGAAAGTCCTTCAAACAAGTTATATTTTCCTTAATATTTCAATAACTTCTTTGAGCATGTATGTCGATTCACTTCTTTGATTTAACAAATCTAGTCCATATAGCTCTCTTAATTTTTTATACGTGATGGATTTTGAACATTAATACCCTCTTGCATGTTTCTTAAAATTTGCAGAATAGGAAATTGGCTCATTAATGGCCTTTTCTTTGCTTTGTGTGAGCAGTTCTTATTCAATTTGATGAGAAGAGTTAAATAGTCTTATCGCTTACTTAGTTAATGATTGTATATACTTGTTACTTGATTATCTAAGTTCATGGTCTAGCCTCCATTCTTTATTGAGCAAAATTATGTGTTGTGCCCTATACATGTACATAAATAGAAAAAGGAATGTATTTTCATTCAAACTATAGTATTGCATTGATCAATGGCTAAAGTGCATACGAGGGTTCATGTATGTTTACTTGTATGCATAACCTTGCAATCTTTTTCCTTTCAGTTGTAACTATAAAAGTATTTATTCATAAAAGTGGGCCATTGACTTATCCAATCTTTTTGTAGTACTGATGAGACATAATATTAAAGAGGTGATTCCTAACAAGTCCAAATTGCCATTGAGTTGAATCTAGCAAAAGATGGCTCCTATTGAAAATAAATTAGGAATACTCAAGAGGGAAGAGGGAAGAGGAAGAGGGGGGGGAGGGGGGGATGAATTGAGTATTTGCCCAAAACTTTTAAATAATTAATTAAAAAAAGATAAAAAAGGATTTGTAGCGAATAACTTAAATAAAATGTAATGCACAAGTAAATATTTCATAGTAAGGGTATTCATGTAATAAATAGTTGTTTAAAAGTATATTTTTGTCTTGGAACAGAGAAATTTGGACTCGAGAAGATGTACTCGAATGAGTTGACGATTTTGGAATAGTTCGGCATATAGGCCACTAGCCTATAATCCTAAGCTACCAGCCTAAAGACAATGGATGACGGCTTAAACATCAGCTTGAAGCTTCAGAGGAAAATTATGCGAATTGGGAAATTAGCCTTACGCTAGCCTTTAGGCCGCCGGCGTATAAGGGTAGGCCGTCGACGTACCCAAGAAGGTTGCCGACCTAAGTGGAGGCTTGGACGTTATTTTGAAACCCGAGAATTCTAAGTCGCTAACTTTGTTTTCCCTTCGTCCACCTATATCCATTCGAGTTAACAATATAAATACGTCCTATAATCAGTCTTAACCCTCATAACCTCTCCTAAACTTTTAGAAAACCCTAATAGACTCTCCAATGTGGATTTCTTCAAGGAATTGGGTAAGTAATCTCTCCTATTCCTTTAGTTTGATTTAGAATGTCTCTTTCTAAGATTTGTGTTGTTGATTGATGAAGGAGAATTGATCTTTGGTAGAAATTGAAGGAAAACCCTAAGTGTGGAAATTGAGGATTTTCAGATCTACAATCAATTGAAGAAGATAAGAGTTAATTGGGACTATAATTCATAGATCTTAAGTTTTAAGAGATAATTATATATGATGTTGAAGATGATTTGTGAATGTATGAACAATGGTGAACAGGTATTCTTACGAATTAGGGTTTCTTTATTTTATGGTATTGAATTGGAGATTTGGTGACTCTACGATTTTCACAGGAGAAATGTGTGTTGGAGATTTCTAGTTTGATTAATTAGGATTTGGGTTTATATTTCTTATATTGTTATCAACATTGTAAATTGATTTGTGGAACGAATGATTCTTTGTTCAGGTGTTTATTTGAGAATAGGATTTCTATTTTTTAAGCTGGAAATAGGTACGTCCTTACCATGCTTGTTTGTTTATGTTTGTAGGATTATTTTATAAATCCGACCTAATTATATATGACTTTAATTGAATCGAGTGTTGGTTGTAAGTGGCTGCGGTTAGTAAAACCATGCAGAGTGTGATACTAATGCTGGCAACCTGATGATCTTTGTATGAGATTGTCCTGAGTGGACTAGTATATTGAGATGATTCAGGTAGTTTAGGAGTAGTGCGAGTACGGTACCCGGGTGTGTGGGAGATTCAACACCATATATGTATTATATTACCTATTTTTCTATACTGCTTGTTTTTAAAAGGAGTCTAAGTTACTTCAGGTTAGGATTAGTCGCGGATGATCTTAAACTGTTGTATGCTGGATTAATAAAAAGATAATAATTGGTGCTTGCTGCATTAAATATTAAGTCGCATGTGAACTGCTTGATGTATGATCATACGCTTGTGTTTTGGGTTTGGATGCAATGGGCCTTTGTGCTTATTCCTTTTTATTTTCAGGTTAGGTGAAGACCAGATTATATGACTTATCTGGCTTTGATGTATTCATAGAACCTGGGGAGGACGATAGTGGAACTGACCACCCAGCTGATATGTAGATGGCTGGATTGGACATAGGCTGATGATGATGAGTTTATTAGATTTCCAGTTGTAAAGATTTTATGAGTTATTAGTTTTATGTTTCTTATGAGAATTTTATCAGTTGGTTTGGTTTATACCAACATGGATGTTTTTTTTTTTAAGAGTTATGTTTTCTTGAGTTTCATATCGAGCATTCCTTTATGCGAGAATAGGAGTTATATGATGGAATATTGTGGTTTATAAATGTATTATAGCCTTTGCGTGTGCCTTCAATAGAAAACACGTGGCAGGTTGTAATGTCTTAATTTAGGGCGTTACATAAAGGATATAATGTGTAATTTAAAGAGATAGGAACAGAAAAAATCAAGCCAATATTTTAACGTGGAATTGGCCCTCTTCTAATCTCTACGGTCCACCGATGCCTTAAAGGAGGACTTCACCACCACTTTTATTTCTCACAAAATAATGCTTAAGCTGAGCAATATAACAAATTACAACACACAAAGGAAATAAATTATTTCCTCTCTCTTTTTAGAAAGCTCTCAAATAGACAGCAAAAACAAGAACAAAGCTTTAGAGTGTTTCTCTCTCTATACAAATATTTGCAAATTTAATATACAAGAGAATGAGAAAAATAAAAGTTTATTTGATTGCAATAAAGAGCTTATAAGTGATTTTGGCACTTCTTTTCTCACTTCCCACATTTTTTCTTCTTGTTGGTCTTCTAGACTTTGTATATAAATAGCCATTGAAATTCAAAAGTCCATTAAACATAAGGTTTATAACCTGCCAAGCATTAAATGCACTCAAACAACTCTTTTCTTTCCACATCAGCCTCATATTTTAAGGCGTTGCGCCTCAAAACAGTTGTAGCGCCTTACTTGTCGTGCCCAAACTTGATTCTCGATAGCCTTTCACACGCGTTCTTCTTCGAGGCTTAAATTTTGAACTGTTGTGCCCTAAACTTGAATAAGTCAAGGCCTTGTCGTGACCCTTAATGCTACTATTTGCTTCCTTAAGCTTTTTTGAGTCTTGTATTTATACTAATCGAGCCTAAACTTTTTGGCTTTAAGCCCTAAACTTGACCATCGACAAGTCTATTTTCTTCTTTGCTTTGTCGCGCTCGGACTTTAACTTTTTGCCTCTTGGTCACTTGATTGTCTAGTCTCGATCAACCCTTCAACCACTATTATGTGTTTCTTTGAGCTTGTCGAGCCTTTGGTTATGTTGCACTTGATTAATTGTTATAGCTTACCTTCGACAATCACTATTTCTGCTAAAACCTGCAGAAAACACGCACAACACATGCACAAAGCACCTACATATATATTTGACTAATTAAGTGTGGTTTATAATAGATAAATGGTTAATTTTGCATTAATTATCTCATCAAAATTCACATTGAACTCTCAAGCACAACAATCTCCCCCTTTTTTATGAGGACAATTTATGCACAATTAACTCATATTCACTACAACATACTCTCCCTCAATTAAGCATTTGGGTTCTAACGAAATTTTCAATTTTCTAGATTCAATTTTTGAGATTTCTGATGCTTAATTTTGGGAAAATATAAACTATACTTAATATGTCGATTTCTCCCCTTATCAAAACAGACTTTATGCATACTGTTAATTGTGCACTCTTCTCTCCCCCTTTGTACTTATAAAAATAATATGATAGCAGATTTAATGCATGCCAGCAAGGAGAGATGCATAGATATACAACATTCAACTCAAAACATATACATCGACAAAGGACTTTATATTTGCCTACACATATAGGACTTCACATACATGCTTATACTCAAATAAGACTTCATCACACTTGCTTATGCTCACATAAGCCTTCACCACTTGCCTACGCTCATGTAGGACTTTACTACACTTGACTATGCTCACATACAACTCTACCACAGATGCTTATGCCTACGTAGGACTTCACCACACTTACTTATGCTTACATAGGACTCACACACATGCCTATACACCAATAGGACTTTACCATACTTGCCTATGCCCACATCGAACTTCGCTGCTTGCCTACATCCATGTAGGACTTCACAACACTTGTCTATTCTCAGATAAGACTTCCATAGATGCCTCAACACTTGAGGACTTCTTACCACAATGCCTACACACAGTAAGACTTCACTACATTTGCTTTATCTTAGGAGGACTTCACACAATTAGCAAGGTCGTATATCTGCAATCACATCAAAGCATTATCTTCATAAATGTATAATAATCAAAATAGATCCAATACAAGCATAGATCATATTTTTTTTAAGCATATATCATATTTAGCAACTTATTTAGCCCAAAATTCTGTTCTATATAAACTTGGTTCAATAATACTTAGCACTCATCTTGCTTGATTATTTCCAATTCTCTTCTTAAAGTGTGGAATTGATCATCACTCAAGGGTTTAGTAAAAATATCAATGATCTGATTGTTTGTATCAATAAATTCCAAGCTCATATCTTTGTTTAGAACACGATCTCTAATGAAATGATGTCTAATTTTGATATGCTTGGTCCTTAAGTGTTGGATCGGATTTTTAGTCAAATTTATAGTATTTATATTATTATAAAGAATTGGAACATTTTAAAAAATCAAATCATAATCAAACAAAGTTTGGTTCACCCATAAAATTTGTGTGCAACAACTGCCAGCTGTCTATTTAGCTTCAGCAGTTGAGAGTGAAACCAAATTTTACTTTGTGAAGTGTCAAGATGTTAAATATTTCTAAAAAAAATGGCATGTGCCGCTTGTGCTTTACCTATGTATTTTGCATCCAGCAAAGTCAAAATCAGGGTATCCAATAAGGTTGAAAGCAATAAAATTTGGATACCACAAGCCAATTCAACTGTGCTAGCAAGATACTTGAAAATGCATTTTACTACATTCAAGTGTGATTGTTTTGTGTAAGACTGAAATGCACATGCACGTGCACGTGCACGTGCACGTGCAGTACATATAGAGAACATGATGTCAGGTCTAGAAGCTGTCAAATATAATAAACTGTCTATCATGCCTCTATACATCTTTTCACACATTTTTACCTTTTTCATCTTTATCAAGCTTAATACTTGTGCTCATAGATATTGGTTTTGATTTAGAATTATCCATCTTGAATCTTTTAACAAATCTTTTGTATATTTAGCTTGATTGATAAAGGTTCCATTCTTAGCTTGTTTGATTTAGAGACAAAAAAAATAACTAGGTTCCCCCATCATACTCTTTCCAAATTCATTCTTCATGGACTCAATAAAATCTTTTATAGGTCTCATATTTGTAGCTCTAAACACGATATCATCAACATAGATTTGCATGATCAATGTATTAGACTTATGATTTTAATAAATAAAGTTGTATCAACTCTTCCTCTTGAAAAATCGTTGTTTAATAGGAAGCTACTGAGTCTTTTAAATCAAGCTCTAGGAGCTTACTTTAGTCTATAAAGAGTTTTGTTCAATTTAAAAACATGATTGGGGAATTCATTATTTTCAAAACTAAGTGGTTGTTCTACATAGACTTCTTCTTTTATAAAATCATTTAAAAAAAATGCTTTTGACATTCATTTGAAAAAGAGTAAAATTTTTAAAAGCTACAAATGGCAAAAGCATTCGAATAGATTCTAGTCGTGCAATCAGAGTAAAGGTCTCATCAAAATCAATTCATTCTTCTTCATTGTAACCTTTAGTAACCAGTCTAGCTGATTCCTCGTTATTAAACCAGATTCATCAAGTTTGTTTTTATACACCCATTTGGTTCCTATAACAAGTCTACTTTTAGGTCCATGAACTAAAAACCATACATCATTTCTTATGAATTGGTTTAATTCATCTTGTATAGTATTTATCCAAAATTCATCTTTTCAGGCTTCATCAACATTTTTGGGCTCAAATTGTGATAAGAAAACATATTGCTTAAGTTCCTTAAAGATGATCTTGTTTATACATGATTAGAAGATTCTCCAATTATTAAATATTTAGGATGTGATTTAGTATACTTCCATTATTTAAGCAAATCAACATTATCAAATTCATGCATATCAACATCCAATCTTTGTTCATTAACTTTTTGTTACTGTTTTTAAGAGAAATATTATTCAAATGAGCACATACATCATCAACATCATCATGTAAACATGCATCAGGCAAAGAATACTCAAATACAATACAATACAAATAGATTCTTCAACAACTAAAGATCTTTTGTTAAAAACCCTATAAGTTTACCTATTAAAGAATATCATAAGAAAATTCCTTCATCACTTTTAGAGTTGAATTTAGCCAATTGTTCTTTGCCTTTATCTAAAATATAATACTTTGTGCCAAAAGGATGAAAATATGATATGTTAGGTCTTTTGCCTTTCCAAAGTTCATAGGGGGTTTTTATTTAAAATTAGCCTTATAAAAACTTTATTTTAAATGTAGCATGCTGTATTCACAGCTTTAGCTAAAAATATTTTGGCAAATTATTTTTACAACATGGTTTTGGCCATTTCAATTAATGTTATGTTTTTTCTTTCGGCTACGTCATTTTGTTGTGGAGTCCTAAGAGTTGAAAATTTTTGTTCAATGCTAAAAGTATTATAAAAATTTTTCATTTCATGATTTTCAAATTCTCCCCTATGATCACTTCGAATTGTAAGAACATTAAGACGTTTTTCATTTTAGACTTTTTTGCAATATCTCAAAAAGACATGATTGGTTTCGTCTTTAGATGTAAGGAATAAGGTCCATATGTATCTACTAAAATCATCAACAATAACTAAGGTGTACTTCTTTCCTCCCTAGACTTAAGGTTTAGATAGGACCAAATAAATCCATATGCAATAGTTTTAATGGCCTAGACGTGGGATAACATCCTTAGACTTAAAAAAAGTCTTAGTTTGCTTTCGTTTTTGAAATGCATGGTAGATCTTTTTCTTTTGAAAATTAATCTTTGGTAAGCCTTTGACAAGATCCTTTTTAACAAGTTTTGAAATGATGTCCATGCTAGCATGTCCTAGTTTTTATGCCATAGCCACCTATTCTCATTTTCATAATATAGACAAGTATCATTTGAAAATTTAAAATAATCTAAATTGATTTTGCAAATATTTCCTTGTCTATATCTTTCAAAACATGTTTGGTTATTGTCAATTCTTTCAATAGAATACCTTTTGGCATAAAATATACTTTAAACCATTATCACACAATTGGCTAATACTCAACAAATTATGTTTTAAATTATCAACAAGTAAAACATTTTTAAGAACTAAATCTTGGTTAATGAGAATGTTACCTTCACTTAAGACAGTTGATTTTCCGTTATCTCTAAAGGTAACACCCTCGTGATAGTCTTAAGTTTTGATATGTAAACTTAGATGCGTCTCTGGTCATATACCTAGAGCATCCGCTGTCTAAGTACCACTTGTTGCTTTCACTTGAGGATTCTTACAAAACAGATTATTATTTCTTTAGTACTCATTTTAATTTGGGTCCTTTTTTAGATGGAATAAGAACCTCTTTCTGAGAATCAAACAAGCTTCTTTTGATAATTTAAATGCATTGATTTTCTTGTTGCACATTTATGTGAAATATGGCCAAATTTGCCATGATAATTACATGTTCCATATGTGGCTTTTACAAAACGTGTTTTGTGGGATTTGTAATTATTTTCTCTATAGCCAAATCCATGTTTATTAAATCACACTTTTGATTCCCAAAAAGTGTGTTCAAATTCTTTTTGCCATTAGTGAATTTGGCTATAGTGACTTTTGAATCATATAGGGTAGCTTTTAATATTATATTTTCATTTTCAAAGATTCCAGCTCTTTTATGATCTTATCACAACTATTGTTGGGACATATAACAATATTATTTTTATTTAATGTTTTAACTTCAATATCTAACAAATCATTTATTATTTCTAATTTCTCATTAATTTCCTTTTACTCATTACTTTTTTTTAAACTTCTTGCACTTTTTATTCAACTTCTCATTTTCTAATTTCAAAACATTTATTTCATCAAGCATCTTTTCATTTTCAATTTTGATTTCTTCATGCTCAGTCTAAAAATTTTCTAACCGTTCTCCAACTTCAGTCATTAAGGATTTTAACATGCCATTCTTTTTATCAGCTTTAGTTAATTTGCAGTAGACTTTCTCATATATAGCATGTAATTCATTATATAAAGGAGAACAGGGAGATGTTGCCTCATTGTCCAAGGCCATGAAGCATACATAATCATCATTTGAAGCTAATGAGTCATCATCGCTCCATGTAGCCATGTAGGCCTTCTTTTTCTCCTCTCTGACCTCTTTTTAAGTAGTGAACAATACTGCTGGATGTGTCATGATTTTTTGTGGTTGTAGCATGTGATCACGTTTTTTTTGTGCTTAGATGGGCTGCTATCATCCTCTATCCTCTTTGATTTTGTCTTCATAATTTTTTGAGCTTCTTAGCCATCAAGACAAGATCTTTTTGTTCATATTCTTCTTCTTAATCGCTTGGTTCTTGTCTTGTGGCCTTTATAGCGGTGGCCTTTTGTTGGCCTTCTTCGCCTTGTTTTTTGATGAGCTCATGGGTTTTTTAGCACACCAAGAAGTTCTTCTTTGCATAAAGTGGTGAGACCTCATGCTTCCTGTATTACTGTCATCTTTGCTTCCCAGTCCTTTGAAAGTGACCTGAGAAGTTTAGAATTAATTTCCAAATTAGTGAAGTTTTTCCAAGCACACTTAAAGGATTTATAATGCTAATAAATATTTTGTGCATTTCATCAATAGTTTCATTTGGGAGTATTTTAAAATTTTCAAACTCTCTACATAAGAGACTTATTTTAGTGTCTTTAACTCTAGATGTTCCTTCATATGTCTTTTCAAGCTAAACCCAAAATTTTTTTGCGGAAGAACATGTACAAATTCTACCAAAATCACTCTCATTTAATCTACAGTGTAAACTATTCATTGCAATTTCATTTAAATAAGCTTTTTCCAATCATCTTCTATAAAATCAATTTTGATTTTCCTTCAATTTTAAAAGGTCCATTTTCAACAATATTCCAGATTAATCTGTTTTGGGCTTTTAAAAATATTTTCATCCTACACTTCCAATAGGGGTAATTATCCTCGTTAAGAAGTGGATGTCTGTTTATAGCTTACTTCTCAAGAAACCTTAGTGTATTAGTTGTCATGATCTTTACTCCATTTCGCGATTAAGCGTAGAAATAATAGAAATAGGCTTTAATGCCAATTGAAAATATACTAGGAATGCGAGGACTAGGAGGGAGAGGGGGAGGGGGGGGGGGGGGGGGGGGGGTGGGGGGAGGATGAATTGAGTATTTGCTCAAAATTTCGAAATAATTTATTAAAAAAACATATAAAAAAGGATTTGTAGCGATATCTTATACAAAAGATATAATGCGTGATTTAAAGAGATAGGAATAGAGAAAATAAAGCCAATATTTTAACGTGGAGTTTGGCCCTCTTCCTACTCTCCACGATCCACCAATGTCTCAATCGAGGTCTTCACCACCACTTTTATATCTTACAAAATAATGCTCAAGCTAAGCAATACAATAGATTACAACCACAAAGGAAATAAATTATTTCCTTTCTCTCTCTAGAACGCTCTTAGATATATAGTAAAAATAAGAACAGAGCTCTAGAATGTTTCTCTCTTTATACAAATATTTGCACATTTAATATACAAGAGAATGAGTAAAATAAAAGTTTTGTTTGATTGTAGTAAAGAGCTCGTAAATGATTTTGACACTTCTTTTCTCACTTCCCACACCTTTTCTTCTTGTTGGTCTTCTAAACTTTGTATATAAATAGCCTTTGAAATTCAAAAGTCTGTTGACATAACGTCTATAGCTTGAAAAGCATTAAATGCACTCAAACGGTTATTTTCTTGCTACATCAGCCTCATATTTAAAGCCATCACGCCTAAACTTGACCATCAACAGCCTTTCACACACGCTCTTCTTTGAGGCATAAATTTTGAACTATTGCACTAAACTTGAATATGTTGAGGCCTCAACGTGACCCTCGATGCCACTATTTGCTTCCTTAAGCTTTGTCGAGTCTTGTATTTGTATTGGTTGAGCCTCAACTTTTTGGCACGTCAAGCCCTAAACCTAACCCTTGACAAGTCTATTTTCTCCTTTGCCTTTTTGCTTGGACTTTAACTTGTTGCGTTTTGATCACTTGTTGTCTACGCCTTGATCAACCCCTCGACCACTGTTTGCATGTTTTTTGAGATTGTCAAGGGTTTGGCTTTGTTGCACATTGATTAACTGTTATGAATTGCCCTCGACAATCACTGTTTATGCTAAAACTGTAGAAAACATGCACAAATATATATTTGACTAATTAAGTGTAGTTTATAATAAATAAATGGTTAATTATGTATTAGATTGTCTCATCAAAATTCATATTGAACTCTCAAGTTCAACACCTATTTTCCAATAGTGAGGAAATATCCATTAATGAACTATGGTTCATCTTCTACAATAGTTTTAAGGTTTTTGTAGAGTGAGAATCCTTTGGTATAGTACCCATATCTAAACCAAATATAGAAAATTGTGATGCAAATGATTATATAATTTTTAGTCTATTAAAAAGAACCACACATCCCAAAGAATGACCATAAATTTTTATTATAGTTCTTTTTTTTCCTCTTTCTTAATAAAAGAACATTGTCCAATTGGAATTTAGATTACTCTACATGTTTAGTTTCCAAAGGGTTGAGTTCATCATAATAATCTTCCATGTACTGATTCAGATGTGTCAATAAAACGGTTTGATATAAGCATTGTTGTATAGCAAAGGAAAATTTTATAAGAATTTTTGTCTCTTAAAATCATCTTAATAATATTGATTGGGCTCTGCAGGCAATTCTTTAGACATAGACACAAGCGCTACATGCTACGGGAAAAGGTAGTAAATAAGAATATTTTATTACAGTTAAAAAGATAATTTTTTTATTGGGGTCTGAGTAAGATTTAAACCATTTCTTATAGTTTATCAGTAGAAGATTTAGTAAGAAAAGGAATGGCTAAGGGTGGAGAAGGAGAGTCATTGAGAGAAAAAGGACATTTTCTTAAACCTTTTGAGATGTTTATTGCTATACTTCATAACGCATTTGCTTAAAATCAAAACAAAGAAAAAGTCAAATATACTAAATTGCGTACGCTATCCGACTTTTGCATCCTATCATATTCCACACTAATTACAATTAAAGCTTTTAGTAGCTTATACAACAAATCTTCCCCTTAGATTTGTTTAATTTACTCATGTATTAAATTTTGGTTGATGGAAAATATAATTAATACTAAATATCCATCTAAATACAACATGTTAGATATGTAAATTATGGGAGTGAGAGATTTTTATGATTTTTCAAATAGGGATACAAGCCATTAACATTAATTTAATAACTATTGTTAGTGATATTTCATCAACTAATAACTATAAACACATTAATTTATTAAAAGAAGAGATAAGCCTCCTCATTAAATAAAATAATTATTACATAACTCAGCCATGAAGCTCTCTACATTATAACCATATTAATATCATCTTTACTTCTACATTATGTTTAATAAATTAAACAAAATTTTGGTCTCCACTTTTTGAGACTTCAGTATATTCGGAATATAATTCCATCCTTTGTGTGAAAAACTAAAAACCAGACCACCAAATATTGCCTTTTCCCCAGTCATCTAATTTCCTTCCCCCAAATCTTCTTCACTCTCAATACAATTTTCTTTTATTTAATTTTTCTCACTTTTCACTTTCTCTCCAATAACCCCACTGAACTAAACTCTTCCGCAGTTCGCTTTCTTCTTCTCTTCTTCGTCGATGATCTGAGGAGGACGAAGAAAAGCTCATAGATGGGTTTTTTTAGGAGAATTGCTGGTCTTCTTGGTCTAGGTAGAGACGAAATCAAAGAAGAAGAAGAAGAAGAAGAAAGTAGGAATAATACTAATAATAACTATACTAGTACCCAAGATCGCAACTTTAACCATAACAACGTTAATTATCAAGAAACGGGATTACCCAGAAGAGGATTTAGTGTTCCGGTGAAAGTTCCTGCTGAAAGACCCAACCTTGGGCCTGTTATTGTTCCTTGTGATTCTGGTGAAGGCGGTGTGCAGGTCCTCTCTCTCTCTCTCTCTCTCTCTCTCTCTCTCCCCCTCTATCTCGCGTTCAAAGTTGATTGAATTATGATGTTGGGTTCGAGTTGGTGTAGGATTGTTCTAGATAAATGCTATTGAATTGTTCAAATTTACCAAATAGTTAAATATTGAGAGTTTATATGCGCGTGTGGTTTATATGGCATGGACTCTGGTCTCCCAAAAGATTGAAGCAATACAACTCATGATTTACTTGGTTTTTATGATGTGTCTTGTTTATAGTTTACTGGGCAACTAGTTTTTGCCAGAAAAAAAAGAAGTTTTTTCATATCAATAAGAGTGATTATACATATACTTCACTAAAACAAAAAAGTACAGGAAAAGGTGTACAATTTCTTATTGTAGACCGTTAACGGATGTCCCTTGCACCTGGCAACCTATTTACTTTGTTCATTGGTGATATATTTATGTTAGTGTAGACATGTGATTTATGGATAATCAATTTGCAAAGACACGAAATTCATGGAGGTAATAAATATAGGTGTTAATTCACTCATCTGCATAGATGCTAGATTCTTATTGATGAGGAAGTGTTGAAACAACAAATTCAGAGAGCAAATATCTATTCTACATGTTGTACCCACACGAAAAGGTCCAAGGCTGTTATGAGGTTTTAGGACTATATTAAGAATGGTGTGTTTTTGGATACCTGGTGCCCTGGTGCATTAACTTCAGATAGTCACATTGGTAACTGATGGTTTATTTAACATTCTTAACAATTGATTGTAGCATAGGTTGCAAGAGTTGGTGTTCTATTGGATTTGTAGTTGTAGTGTAGTTTCTACAAGTAGCATTCTTAGATTTTAATCCAGCCCGTTTTGCCGGCATAGCCTCTCCATGTTATAACCACAATGAAAAAGTTCCCTGATAAACTATGATTTTTGGAGTAAACTAAGGAAGTGTGTGTTCTTGGACAAAGTTGCATTGGTAGCTAATGGTTTATTTCTTAGGGTTGCTGTTTATGTGACTTGTGTAATTTCAAAGTAGCAGATCACATAGTTGAGAGTGTGCAATTGAGTCATAGATTTTCATCTAGTCCATTTTGCTGCTGTAGACTGCTTGTATCATGTCCAGTGTGAAAAGGTTTAAGGCTAAACTATGGGCTTTAGGACGAATTAAGTTTGGATGTGTTTGGACTCTGCTTGCATTTATTCTGAATATTTAAGTCATATTGGTAAGCACTGGTTTACTTAATGAATTTAATGATTGTTAGTAGCATATGTTGTTAGGTTCTGTTTATGGGATCTGTGTATATCTAGTATGGTTGCTGATACAACCTGCCCACATCATGTCCATAGTAAAAATGTAGTCCACTAAACTATGAGGTTTAGGACTAAATCAAGAAAGTGTATGTTTAACATGTCTGGCTGCATTATTCCAGACTTTTAAGTCACATCTGTAATCTGTGGTTGATTCAACATGCCTAATGATTGATGGTAGCATGTGGTTTTAGAAACAGTGTTTATGTGATTTATTTGTACTCTTCTTTGAGTCTTAGGTTAGAGTGGTGTTGTCCTTGGGGTTGGTAATTGGTGACTAATAGTGCTAGTGGATGTCCAATAGATACAAACACTGTGGTAAGGAATATATGTTTTGAATTATGCCAGAATGTTGTGTTGATTGCCTGATAGAGGTGGGATTTCTTAGTCTGCTAAATCACTTAGTTTGGATGTGAATGGTTTATGATTTTAATGAAAGTAGGGGTATAATAAAGTTTTGACTTGGGCTTACTGGATGAGATCTCTGCTATCTTTAATTGGCTGTGATGCATCTTGTAATTTTTAGGATGCTGGTCTATTTTTGCCCCTGCAATATTATGAGCGAAAGTGCTGGAATATCATTTCCTGTTTATATATCTGTGTATTGCTTGCAGCAGCATGCAATTTTGCTTTTGGCTGGTTTCATTTCTCAAATTTAAAATATCGTTATTTGGTATTCATTCAAATCAAAATATAAACGTTTGAGGTTAACTAACGTTTGCTGAGATTAAAAAAGGCACAAACGTTTGAGTAAGTGAGTCAAATAAGCTATACCATCTAACTCCGTCTATTTTTTCTGTCAAATGTCACGTGTAATTCACATGGTCTTTTTCTTCCTCCCTCTTTCTCCTTTTTAGTCTCTCTGGATCTCTCTCTTCTCTTTCTTTTTACCCCATTTCTCTAGCCGACCATTCTCTCTTTCTCTCACAGACATCTCTCTAAAATTTCCACCTCCCACAAACACTTTAGTCTCTCTCTCCTAACTTCTCTCCCTCTCTATCTACTAACCAGAAACCGAACCCCAGTCAATGAAAAACAACAGCCACGCTTCCTCAATCAGTGAACCACCGCTGCCTTCCACCGTTTGACCATCGCCAATCCAAACCACCGTTAGCCATCCATGACCCCAACCATCTACATGCCAGAAACCACCAAACAAACACAACACAACCCATGCCAATCTTCAACACCACCCTCATCTAAACTCAAAACCACTAGAACCTCCAATAACAGCCACAGCTGCCACACGAACCCGGAATGCCTCATCAAATGCCATACCCCTTACATCGATAACCAAACCATCAAAACACCATACTTATCATCATCATGGCCATGGATATTGCAAAGACAAGTACATTGTAAATCATTAACCCAAGTATATGTGTGTCTATATATATATATATTTATATATATAGAAAGAGAGAGAGCTCGAGATGGAGAGAGAAAGAAGCAAGAGAGATCGAGAAGGAGAGAGAGGGAGAGCTGAGAGATTATGGGAGAAGAAGGAGAAGAGAGAGAGAGTGCTTTAGATGAAGAGAGAAAGAGAGATCCAGAGAGATTGAGAAGAGGAGAGAGGGAGGAAGAAGAAGATCACGTGAATTACATGTGACATTTGACGGGAAAAAATAGATTGAGTTAGATGGCATACCTTATTTGGCTTATTTACTCAAACATTTGTGCCTTTTTTTGACTTCTGCAAACGTTGATGCCTTAAATGAACTTAATTCCAAACGTTTATGCCTTCCTATATCATTTTCCCCTCAAAAATCTCATGCACAACCACCACCAGCACTACCACTACTATTGCACCACCGTTGCTATTGTCACAACCGCTACTCACTTTATTACTAATACCTTTGCCATACACCATCTCCTCTATTATTAACTCACATCACCATTATTACCACTAATGCTGCAACTTCATCGTCACCACCACCAACAAATACTAAATACTACTTGCTTCATCACTAGTACCTCTACCATACCATTATCCTCAGTATTGTTAACCTCACATAGCTGCAATCTCATCATCATGGTTGCTACTACTAATGGACCAATGTATGCCATAACCAGCATAATTGTCCTTAGCTATTGGAGAGGAGTCAATGATTGTAGTGACATGATGGTAATGGTTATGGTGAAATAGTGATGGAATAAGGGTTTGTTTGGATTTTTTGATTTTCATTTGTATTTAAATCTGATCTGCATTTATGTCTTATTTGTGTCTTGTTAAGGTTAGCACCACAACCATATAATTTGGAAGTTTATACTTATAGATATGGTGTGAGCTATTACATTTATCTTATAATACTCCCTTTCACTTGTGGGCAAGGGTTTTGATTTTGACAAAAGCTCATCAAGTAAATAGTTTAATTTTAATGTGGTTGTAATGGGTGCACGGAGGTTCGAACTTTGACCTCTTACTCTGATACCATGTTATTTTGAGAGAATGATATGAGGGAAAAAAGTGCCTTCTTGCATCCCTCCTCATTAGTATATATATATTATTTACTATTTGACATATATTACATACATACCCCTATACTATTTATATTTACGTACTTAATACAATGTTATTTTAAGAGAATGATACGAGGGAAAAAAGTCTCTTTTGGCGGCCCTCTTCACTAGTATATATATTATATACTATTTAACATATATTTCATATATACCCCTATACTATTTATATTCACATACTTAACACATATAACGTATATAGCCTTATAATATTTATATTTACATACTTTAACACTCTCCCTCAAGTTGATGCATAAATATCACAAAGTCTCAGCTTGTTATAAAAGTACCAAATTCTAGAACCTCTTGAAGACTTGGTAAATAAATCAGCTCATTGATCATTTGAGTTGACAAAAGATTCGGATTGCACCTTATCTTTTATGAAATGACAATCAATCTCTATGTGTTTAGTTCTTTCATGAAACACAGAAATAAAGGCAATATGCATAACAGCTTGATTATCACCATGCAATCTCATTGGCTCATTTGGATAGAATCCTAACTCAACCATTAGTTGCTTAAGCCAAATAAGTTCACATGTTGCAAGTGCCATAGCTCTATATTCTACTTCTACACTAGATTGAGCAACAATATTTTGTTTCTTGCTTTTCCAAGAAATCAGGTTCACACCTAATAAAACACAATATCCTGATGTAGATCTTCTATCTGTAGGAGATCCAGCGCAATCAACATCTGTATACTCTACCGGTTGGAGATGTCCTTGATTATGGTACATAAGTCCTTTTCTTGGAGCAACCTTAAGATAACGCAGCATCCTCATGGCGGCTTCCCATTGAGCTCCAGATGGGGAATCAAGAAATTGACTAATCATACTTACAACAAAAAAAAAATGTTAGGTCTAGTTACCATAAGATAATTTAGTTTACCCACAAGTCTGCGGTACCTTCCTAGATCTGATAATAGCTTTCCCATTCTTGGCACTAACATCACGTTACAATCCATAGGAGCATCCCATGGCTTAGCACTTAACATCCTAGTTTCCTCAAGCAAGTTTATTGCATATTTCCGTTGAGAAATGTCTCCTCCTGAGCAAACAATCTCAACACCTAAAAAATATTTTAACTCTCCAAGATCTTTAGTTTTAAATTGTGGTTGCAAGAAGGGCTTCAAATTAGAAATCCCATTGTTCGCATCTCCTGTAATGATAATGTCATCAACATACACAATCAAGAAAATCTGTTTTCCTGAATTTGACAGCATATGGAAGATTGAATGATTTGACATGCTCCTAACCATGCCAAATTGAAAAAAAGCTGAACTAAATTTACCAAAATAAGCCCGCGGAGATTGTTTTAGCCCATACATTGATTTCTTCAATCTACAAACCTGATGTGACTCCTCCTAAGTTGAACTAAATTTACCAAAATAAGCTTGCGGAGATTGTTTTAGCCCATACATTGATTTCTTCAATCTACAAACCAGATGTGACTCCTCCTAAGCAACAAACCCTGACGGCTGCTCCATATATATTAGATCTTCATGAAGGAATGTATTCTTAATATCTAGTTGATGTAGAGACCAGTTAAAAACTGCTGCTAGAGAGAAGAATAGCCGGACTGAAACCATCTTGGCTACCAAAAAGAAAGTATCTATATAGTCAACATTATATTCTTGTGTATAGCCTTTAGCTACATATCGTGCCTTAAGGCGATCAACTGAACCACCTAACAAAGTTTTCACAACATAAATCCATTTACAACCCACTATAGACTTCCGTGGAGGTAAAGGAACTAAATCCCATGTTTCATTAGAATACAAGGTAGACATCTCCTTTTTCATAGCTTCTATCAACCTTGGATTAGATAAATGCCTCTGAAAGATTTTGAGGTATAGAAATTGAGGATAAAGAGGACACACAAACAAAATAATCGGGAGACAAAGAGGCATATGAGATTTAATTATGGATAAGATAGGGTGTAGTTCGTTGTTTGGTACCTTTCCACAAGGCAATAGGGAGATCTAGATCTAAAGGTGGATTGGAGACTGGATTGGTGTTTGGCAAGGCATTAGGATCATGAGTAGTAGCTGTAACAGCATCTGGATGAGGTCGACATTTGTAAATCTGCAATGGCATAATCATAGGTTTTCCTGATTCTATAGATGACAGTTGGGATGTGGTGTTTCTAAAGATGGTGAAGGCATGGAAAGAGGTACAGGAAGGGGAAGAACCTCTATAATAGACTCAAAAGTTGTGGATGGACTAGTGAAGAAAGGAGTGGAATCAAAAAATGTTACATTTCGTGAAACAAAAGCATGTTGTAACTCTAGAGAATAACAATGATACCCCTTTTGAAGACTCAAATACCCTGAAAATACACATTTGATCGATTGAGACAATAATTTATTTCCACCATGTGATGGAACATGAACAAAGCACGTGCAACCAAATATGCATGGAGGAATGCCATACAAAGTATCACGAAGAAAAAGAATTGAAAATGGGATCTGGTCATGAAGTACTGAAGATGGCGTACGGTTGATGAGATAACAAGATTTAAACACCGCATCATCCCAAAATTGTAGAGGAACGTTCATGTGAATTAACACAGCACATGCTGTTTCAACTAAATGTCTATTCTTTCATTTAGCAACACCATTGTGTTGATGTATATATGGACAAGAAGTTTGATAGAGCATACCATAAGAGGTCATAAAAGTCTTAAATGCATTAGAATGATATTCTTTAGCATATCACTTCTCAAAATTTGAACATGCATACCAAATTGTGTTTTGATTTCAGCACAAAAAGAAGTAATTATGGAGAACGATTCAGAGCGATTTTTGATTAAGAATAACTAGAATAATCATCAATAAAAGTTACAAAGTACCTGAACCCCATCTTAGAGGTTACATGACTAGGACTCCAAACATCAGAATGAACAAAAAAAAAAAAGTTGCAGAAACAAGTTTATACACTCGACTCGGGAAAGAAGACCTATTATGCTTTCCCAATTGACAAGACTGACACTCCAAACTTCTAAGACTAGAGAAACTAGGAATCATTTTCTGAAGATACTGTAATCTTTGGTGTCCCCAAACGACTATGAATTTGTAATGGAGAAGATTCTACCGAGAAAGCTAAACTTGACGGAGGAATGACCAGTTGATATAATCCTCTAGATTCATGTCTCGTGTCAATTACCTTTCCAGTCTGCATATCCTGAATAAAGATAAAATCAAAGGTAAAGGGTACATAGCATTTCAAGTCTTTAGTGAGCTTGCTAATAGATACTAAACTTAATAGAAACTTGGGTACATAGAAAATATTTGATAAAGTCAATGAAGTAGTAGGAACAACATTACCAATGCTTTTAATTGAGGAAAGTGACCCATTAGCAAGTGTGACATTGGTTGGAAGAGATGGTTGAGTGAGATTGGAGAAAAAGGAATTGTTACCAAACATATGCTCAAATGCACCTGAGTCCAAAATCCAGGAGGTAGCTGCAGTCGTATGTGCTAAACAAGGAGAAGATGTTCCTACATCAGTTGTTGAAGTTGCAGTAGGCGCCTAGAACTTAAGTAAACATGAATACACCTCATTGGGAATAATAACAGTGGATATGTTATTGGATGGCTGACTACCTAAAATTTCCTTCTTGACTTTGTACAGCATTTGCTCAGTGTAAAGAATGCCTAGGAGGGAATCCATGTAATGCATAGCAAGTTTCCTTGAGGTGCCCCATCTTACCAAAATAATTACATTTGGTATGATTGGATCCATGTCCACTACTACGTCCACCTTGACTATTACCTACTCCCCTTTGCCCTGTATTGGTGGAGTAGGCTTGATAGTAAGAGCAAACTGATCACCCATTGGCTTAGAAGGTACAGTACTAGTAGAGGCACGTATCATCCTTTGATCAGCATTAGATAGTGAGGGTACTGTTGTCCCTTCCAAAATTGGAGTTTTAACAGATTCAAGTTCAAGTCGTACAGTATGAAGAAACATAATGGTTAAAAGTTTGTCGATGCGATCTTGCATGACATGAACATCAGGCTAATTTGTAGAATTTCTTTGAAGTCTGTTGCAAATACTTGAAATCGACCAATATGGGTGGTCATATCACTATCAGACTGAAGAAGCTGAAAGAGGTTTCCAATGACCTCATAAGCGATAGAGATGTTACCAATATAGAGGTTATGAGCTTGTGTCCATGTCTCATGGCAGGAGAAATAACATCCGAATATACTCATGAGTGAAGGATCGATTGCTTGCCAAAGAAGTGCTTGAAGTTACGTATCAATTTTCTGCCAGGCAGCCCTATCAGTATCGCGAATCTCTTCTATTCGCTTAGTGAGATGATCCAATTTGTCCTTGCCCCATGAACCAGACTTTGACAGTTGCAGACCATGAGGCATAATTCTTTCCAGTTAATTTTTTTGTAATGATCAACATGGAACTTGACAGCGATGGAATTATTGCACTAGCAGAAGCAGCAGAAGTGGCTGACATATCTATATTTTCCGAAAGTGACATTAAAATAATCTCAAAATAGCACACAATAAAATTGCAAAAAGGAATAGGGTAAACAAAATTATTAGGATAACTCTACCTTACATAAGACCACACTATGAGTTGGATGAGAATCGACTAATGATAGTTAGAGTGACGATGAGAGGACCAGATTACTTGCAGAATGTAGAAGATGATGAGAATGAAATTGTGGAGATAAAATTATGATGAGAAGAAGCTGTCGGAGATGAGCCTAATGATGAGCAAAAAGAACGTTGGAGAAGAGAGCCATCGATACTTATCAGTAGAAGGGAGATGTTGTTTGCAATGAGAAGAGGGAGGAATGTTGACCGCTGAAGAGTAAACGTCAAGTCGTCAACAACGGAATGATGACAACATCAATAGGAGGCTGGTTGTCTGAAGCACATCACCATCTGATGTGAAAATACGCATCCTATAGTAGATGATTGATAATGGAAAAAAAGAGAGTGGATTGGATTTGGAGATTGGGGTTTTAATTATGTTCTGATATCATGTTAAGGTTAGTACCACAACCATCCAATCTAAAAACTTAATTTATAGATATGGTGTGAGCTATTATATTTATCTTATAGATTTGTTTGTGGGTAAAAACATCTGTTTTTTATCTATATCCGTTTCCTGACAGAGTCTTTGTTTATAAAATGATAAAAAATTGATGCCAAAACGACCAGAACCAACAAACGAAATAGGAACTAAGAACAAATAATTAAAATGAATCTAGGATGACATAAATGATGCAATTACCAAAATCACTACTCTAGTGAAGTTCTTGTGTGGAACAAATAACATACAACACAAAAAAGAGGGGAAAATCCTTGTGTTTGTATTGGTACACCAAACATAGTAGAAGAAACATGTGTTGTATTGCTTTCTTTATGCTGTACTGTTTTGTGTTGTTCTCACTATTTTATACTGTAATAGAAACCATACATCACCTTAAAGTTTATTAACAATGAACATTGTAAATGCTGCATATAGTATTTTAAAGTTAGACATTGCATTTAGTTGTAATAGATAGACATTGTGCGTCATCTGGCACTCAAAATCAATGCCTTTGTTCCATACACTTTCTTGGATTATCAGGCCATGTTTACCATCTGTAGCTACTTGTCTCCTTTGGGCTTAATTAAATGGTCATGCTAAGCAACACAGATGGTTTTTCCATGAATGGAGAAATGGTATTGCTCTCTAAGTTGCTTTTTAAACTTTTAGCTATCTTGACTTCTCATTAGAAGGCTTTGGAATTTTCAATATTGACTTCCTCCTCATTGGAAGGCTAAGTTGCTTTTTGAACTTTAAAACTGTGTTCTCTCTTTTTTTCCTCTTGTACTCTCAGGAGAATCCTCTCGTGTGAAATCTGCTTTGTATGTAATCTGAAGAGAGTTAAGATGCATCAAACATTATCTGTTGTCATATTTGGAAAGATGAAATATCATCCAGTTCCATAGTTTGGTTCCCAGAATTCCGCTCCTTCATGCTTTCTATCCCGGTACATGGGTTTGTCCAATGTGCTTTTTACTTTGTGATAGCTAGCTGGCACTTTTTGTGTAATCCAGTTCCATAGTTTGGTTCCCAGAACACTGCTTCTTGGTGCTTTCTATCCTGGTTCATGGGTTTGTCCAGTGTGCTCTTTACTTTGTGATAGCTAACTCAACTGTTGCTCCTTTCTTTGGTCATCCCAAACAAATGAGCTCCATAAAGCTGGAACCATTTTTTGTAGCTACTAAGATACAATGGAAAAATTCAACCAAGTTTAAATTAGTTGCTCTGCTTTTGTGAGCATGCTGTCTAGTAAGACACTTTTTTTTTTAACTTATGAGAAAATGACAGTATCGTATTTTGCCACTTCGGAGTTTTAAAATATGCAGATAGAGAAGAAGTGAGAACTGTAACCTGAAAAGGAAAGAACAGTCTTGATCATCCATTAGTGTTCATTGTTCAGTGACTGCTCAGGAGTAAAAAGTAGTGCAGCATATCAATTGTTATCTTTTCATTGGTCTCTATGTAATTGCTATTCCATAGTAGAATTCTGCTACATATATCTTGTAGAGATTTGCAGGAAACTGCTAGAACCTTGTGATTTTCGTTCGTAATAAGATTTGCTTGGTCCTTTAAGAATTTTTTAAATGCACTTATACAAGTTTAGATATTGGGAACAGTAAGAAGGTCATCCTGTGATTAACTTGCTGGTGCTGTTCTGATTGTTTATTTCTTCTGCTTTGACGGTCCTGCAGCAATGCTGTGTGTTCCAATAGCCAGTTTCAAGATAAATTTTCAGTTACTTAAGAAATTTGTGAGGTTCATTGGTCTTTTAGGAGTTAGGTGGGTGAGGTTCTCATGTCCTTATAGCTATAAACTGCTTGTGCATTTTACTTGTTTGAATGACCATCTCTGTCCTAAATTCAGGGTCTAAAATACTTGTTTGAATGACCATCTCTGTCCTAAATTCAGGGTCTAAAATGGTATGCGAAGCGTATGAGGATTGACGAAGATGGTGATGTAGCTCATGAGTTCCTTGACGAAGTATTGCCCGGCACACCAGCTGGGATAGAAGAGCAGGATAGGCCAATGCCAAGGTTTGAAGTACGGTATAGAACACGACCAGCTATAGTGAAAAACCAAATAATGACCCCTGATGGGAAGATTCAACATTTTGTGGAGTACCAAGGCAAACTGCAGTTAGTATGAAACACCATGATTGGCAAAGTACAGAGCTTCTACAATCAGCAGGCTTCAAATTTTTGTGACCTGATAATATCCAATTCCAAGTGGCCGGGACGCATTACTTGAACCTTGTCATGGTATTTTACTTGAACAGAATGTTTTGATGTTTCAACATCCCTGTGGCATTGATTTCAACTTCTGGGGATACAGTTTTGATTCCTTGGTCATTCTGGATTGTCAACTACGGTGGTCATTCACATCCCATGATAGATAGAGCTACATGTATGTGATCTGTAAGAACAGACGAGTTGAACTTAGTTGAAAATAGAACATTTTTCTCTTCCTTCTTTGGATCTTACCTGGTTTCACAGTAGATCATAGGTGCAGTTCAAATGATACTCTTACCATGGTAAGTTCCTAAACCTGGCTTGGCTTTCCTATGATGCCTGATTGTTATGGATTTGAATTCCTTTATTTTCTTTCTTTCAATTTCCATCATGATAAATGATTGAAAATTATCTATTTTCTTGGACTATTTAATGATATGCTTGTATCTATATGTATCTATCTGTCTATCTATATATTTATAATCTTCGCTTTCCTATGATGCCTGATTGTTATGGATTTGAATTCCTTTATTTTCTTTCTTTCAATTTTCATTATGATAAATGATTAAAAATTATCTATTTTCTTGGACTTTTTAATGATATGCTTGTATCTATATGTATCTATCTGTCTGTCTATATATTTATAATCTTAACTATTGGTCACACCCAATAGCATCTTAAAATGGTAAATTAATAAGTATGGAAATTGAGGATTTTATATTGTCAAAATTTCTTAAAGAGAGAAATTTGGAAGAGAGAATTTTGTACATTTCTTCTATATAACTATTACAAGAAATATCAATATATATAGACAATGTATACTTGGTTAGAGTACTAAAAGTTGGTGTACCAATCCCTACCTAACACATCATTAATTATCCTATCTAAAAGATAAAGGAAAAAAAGACTATTTACAAAAAATATTACAACTCAACACTCTTCCTCAAGCTGACGAACAGATGTTTATTATTCTTAATTTAGAGATTATCTCATGAAAGCTTGTACCATTCAACCTCTTTGTTAAAATCTTTGCAAGTTGCCATCTTGAAGGAACATACGTCATACAAACCGAACTTTCATCTAGCTTTTCTTTGATGAAATGTTTGTCAATATTGATGTGTTTTGTTCTATCATGTCGCACGGGATTGTGGGTAATGTTGATTACTGATTTATTGTCACTGTAAAGTTCATCGGTTTGTCCTACTTAACCTTCAAGTTATCTAAAATGATCTTTAGTCATAGTAGCTCACAAATCCCTTGAGCAATTGCTCTGAATTCTGATTTTGCAGTTGATCTGGCCACAACATTCTGCTTCTTGCTTCTCCATATTACCATATTTCCTCCAACAAATATATAATATCCCAAAGTTGACTTTTTGTTCACTATTGATCTCGCATAACCTGTATCGGTATAGGCTTTTAATGTGAGACTATAATTTTTTTTAAACAAAATTCTCTTTCCAAGACTTCCCTTAAGATAGTGTAAAACCCTATAAGTTGCTTGTAGAAGAGAATTTTGTTGGATGATGCATGGATTAACTTATCACATTAACAGAGTGTGCTATGTGAGGTCTAGTAATTGCAAGGTGTATGAGTTTTTCGACTAGTCTTCGGAACATCCTCCTATCAACATTTGGCTCCTCTTTAGCTTCTCTAAGTTTATTATTAGGATCCATTGGAGTCGATACCGGTTTACACCCCATCATTCCAGTTTCCTTCAAGAGATCAAGCACGTACTTTTGTTGTGATCTGAAGATTCCTTTAATTGAGTGAAACAACTCAATACCAAGAAAATACTTCAACTTTCCAAGTTCTTTCAATTTAAATTCTTTGGTCAATTGTTGTTTTAACTCCTGCTTCTCTTTCTCATCATTCCCAGTGCCAATGATATTATCAACATAAACTAAGAGTGTAATTACTTCCCTTAAGGTCGAGTGCTTAATGAATAAAGCATGGTTACCTTAGCTTTGTTTGTAGCCTGATTCTGATGCCTTCATGACTTTAGTGAATCTACCAAACTAAGCTCTAGAAGATTGTTTTAATCCATAAAGAGCTTTTCTTAGCCTATAAACTTTATTTCTCAACTTTTCTTCTTCAAAACCTGGTGGAATGTTTATATAAATTTCTTCATCTAATTCTCCATGGAGGAAAGTTTTTTTCACATCATACTGTAAAAGTGACCAATCAAAATGAGTTGTTAAAGAGAGCAATATTTTTATAGTATTCATCTTTGCTACTGAAGCAAATGTTTCTTGATAGTCAACCCTATAAGTTTGAGTGTACCCCTTTGTAACAAATCTTGCTTTATATCTCTCAAGTGTCCCATTTGCCTTGTATTTTACAGTGCATAGTCACTTACAGTTTACTATGTTATTTCCTCTGGGCTTATATAAAATTTCCCATGTTTTTTTTTCCTCTAAAGCACCCATTTCCTCTCTTATGACATTCCTCCATTCTCTTCTTGATAATGTCACAGGCGGGTATGAAAATGGTGTTTAGACTCAATATGAATTTTTTGTAGGTTGGTGACAAGTGTTTAAGTGATATATGTTTGGTTAGAGGGTACAATGGTCTTTTGGTGCATTCTCTAGTACCCTTTCGAATAACAATAGGGAGATCACTATCATCTACGAGTGTTTCAATTGTTTCCAATTGCAAGGGAGGATTAGTTCTTACCATGGCCTCATTTTCAAAGCCTAAGTTGGGTTCTTGAACTTGCTTTTGGTTTGGAACAATTGCTCTTCTAGAATATTCCTTTGAAAATCTTGGAAAACCATGAAATATGCTTGGTGACTCTAGAGAAGACACATGATATGAAGAAAGACACTTTTGGACTAACTCTTATGTAGGGCTATTTGAAGTGGATGTTAGACTTATGTTGGATAGGAATTTATGAGCAGGTGGAGGCAAATCAAGATGACTCCATGGCTTAAGAGTATTACTCTTTATGGTATTTTCTTCCTGAATATGGGAACTCAGTGAAATATGGCTTATTTTCAAAGAACGAGACATCTATTGCTACGTAGGATTTTCTTAAGGTGGGGTCATAACATGTATCCTTTGAATGGATGAATAATCTAGAAATACACATGTAATTGCATGGGGGTCTAATTTTCCTTTATATTGACTATGAACATGTGCAAATGTAGTGCAACCAAATACTCTAGGAACAAGACTATGTTGAACTTGAGAGTTCAATGAGAATTTTGATGAGACAAATTGTGTATTAGCCATTTATTTGTTGTAAATTACACTTAATTAGTTAAATATATATGCATGCTTTGTGTGTGTTTGTGCGTGTTTTCTACAAGTTTTAGTAGGAATAGTGATTGTTGAGGGTAAGCCATAATAGTTAATCAAGGTGCAAAAAAGCCAAAGGCGAGACAAGCTCAAAGAACGCGCAAACAGTGGTTGAGAGGTTGATCGAGGCCTAGATAATAAAGTGATCAAGACACAACGAGTTAAAAGTCCAAGCGTGAAAAAGCATAGGAGAAAATAGACTTGTCAAGGGTCCAGTTTAGGGCTCGACATGCTAAAAAGTTGAAGCTCGACTAGTAAAAATACAAACTAGACAAAGTTTAACGAAGCAAATAGTGGCATTGAGGGTCACACTAAGGCTTTGATGTATTCAAGTTTAGGCATGACAACTCAAAATTTAAGCTTCGAAGAAGAGCGAGTGTGATAGCTTGTCGAGGGTCAAGTTTGGGTGCAACAAGTAAGGCCCGACAGTTGTTTTGAGGCGCAACGACTTAAAAATCAGGCTAATGTGACAAGAAAAGAGTTGTTGAAGTGCATTTAATGCTTGACAGGTTATAAACGTTGTGTCTAACGGACTTTTGAATTTCAAAGGCTATTTATTTACAAAGTCCAAAATACCAACATGGAAGAACGGATTGCAAAACTCTTTTACGAACTAATTACCACGATCAAACAATTTTTTTTTTTTTTTTATGTTCGTTTGTTCATAATATTTGCAAATATTAAAAGAGAGGAATTTTTCTCTAGTGCTAAGTTCATATTTGTTACTATTCATATAAAAACCATGGTTGTCAAAACCGACCCGGACCAGCTGGTTCAACCCGGTTCCATCGGAACCGGTGCTAATGCCGGGCTAGATCTCGCCTAAAACTCGTTTTTGCAACAAACCGGTGAGACCCGGATTGACCCGGTCGACTCGGACAGTCGAACCTAGTTGAACCGGTCGATCCGGACCGGTTGACCCGGATCAAAAAAAATAAAAATAAAAAATTAGAAATTTAAATATTTATTCATACTTTATTATAAATTTATAAAATATAATCATTAAATCATATTTAGTATTTATTGATGAATTTGATCCAAATATATAGTTAATTGAGTGATTACACACATATTGGTCTTTTATAATTAAATTATCCATTATATTTTTATTTTTTCGTGACTCCGGTTGAACCCGGTCCGACCCCTGACCCCCTAGCTTGTTCGGGTCAAACCCCGGTCCGGTTCTGACAACATTGATAAAAACACTTAGAGAGAGAGAGAGAGAGAGAGAGAGAGAGAGAGAGAGAGAGAGAGAGAGAGAGAGAGAGAGAAAATATTTTATTTCCAGTGGGTATAATATTGCTCGTTTGAGTCAACTCTTTGATATTAGTATAGTGGTGGTGAAGACCTCGAAGGAGGCAATTGGTGAACCGTGGAGAGTAGGCAAATGGCCGAACTCCACGTTAAATTTTGTGGCTTGATTTCTCTATATTTCTATCTCTTTAAATCACGTATTATATCAATTGTTTAGTTATTTGCTGCAAATCCTTTTAATTTTTAATTTGCTAATTTCAAAAGTTTTTATTTTGAATTTTTGAGCAAATACTCAATCCATCCCCCCCAACAAAAAAAAAAAAAAAAAAAAAAAAAAAGAACGGAGTATTCCTAGTGTAATTTTAAACCACTCGTCGTCCCGAAATGAGGATAATAATGGTTAAGAATATCCATGAGGCTTTTATTTTCTAGCACTCGTCAAGGCAATTTATTTATCATATGTGTAGAAGTGAGAATGACTTCTTCTCACTAGGATTTAGGAACATTCCCTTGAATCAAAAAGGCTCTATTAGTGTTAAGCAAATGCCCATTTTTCCTCTTAGCTATCCCGTTTTATTGAGGTGTGTTAATGAAAGATGATTTGTGAATGATGCCTTCTTTTTGAAAATAAGGCTATAAAACTTGATTAAAGTAATCTTTTACATTGTCAGATCTGAAAGTTTTAATTTTGACCTTGAATTGGTTTTGAACAATATTATGAAAATTTGGGATGATAATGCTAACATCCGACTTTTGTTTAATTAGAAAGATCCATGTAACGCTTGTGTAATCATCAATCAATGACATAAACCAACTAGCTCCTGAAATATTTGGAATATTTGAAGGTCCCCAAATATCATTATGAGTCAAATGAAAAGGAAAAATGCTCTTTTACTACTTATAGGGAAAGATACACGAGTATGTTTTGCTAATTAACAACCCTCACATTTAACCTCAAAGACATCTAATCCTTGAAATAGTTTAGGAAACATAACCTTTAAAACTTAAAACGATGGATGGCCTAAACGGAAATTGTGAAGCCAAATAACATCTTTATTAGAAGAAGAAGAGTGAAAGGACATAGGCATATTACTCATGGTATTCTGAGACAATGCAAGATAATGAAGCCTATTCCTTTCCTTAGCAAGTCCAATTTTTCTTGTTGAGATCTAATCCTAAATATCACAGTGAGATATAGGAAAATAACATGGCAATTAATGTCCCTAGTAAGCTTTTGAATAGATATAAGATTGGCCAATAATTTTGGCATATGAAGAACATCTTTAAGAACAATAGAAGAGGTTTAGATATCTCCTATTCCTGCAACAGTAGCAAGAGCACCATTTGCTATTGAAATTTTTCTATTGTTGGGTACGGTGTATATGAATGAAAAAGTTGTGAGGAATAAGTCATATGGTCTATAGCTCCGGAATCAAGAATCTAAGAGCTAGTATAGAATTTGTTGAGAGATGCATATCATATGAGATTAAAGATTTACCTAAGAAGGTTAATGAATTATCCCGAGAAGACATCTCAAGAGATCTTGGTAACATTCTCAACTTTTCGATCTCTTCACTATTGAGAACCTTTATCTTTGATGCTTCATTAATCTTAATTTTCTTGGTAGAAGTAGATGTCAAGAATATGGAACATCTGGTTAGCCTGGTCCAAGTTTTGAAACATTAGCAATTTCCATGGAGTGCATTAACCACGGAGGAGAGTGCGGTCTTAAAAAATAATGGGCATGTTAATGGGCTAGAGAGTGATCCATAATAATGATACGTGGCTTTTTATTAAAATGCCCTAAGGTAATCTAATTCGATCACCTCTTTCATTATATGTACATATCATGTACATATCTTTTTTCACTACTAGCCCACGTTGGACTTTTCTTTCCCACTTTATTCTTCTTCTTCTTCTTAGATTGTCAACACTACTTCTCAAGTTCAACTGGGTTGGCCTATATGTAACTTACATTAAACTTTATGAGCATGGGCTTGTACTTTAAGTAGAGCTTCAAAGGCCACAGGTCTTCAACTACATTTCTCTCTTGGGTTTGTATTTCTCTTGAGTCTCAGAGACCACGGGTCTTTAACATATTGCCCGGGTCTTTCTCACTAAGCCTTTGTTTGCTTGCGCTTCAGGTCTTGGGCCATAGGACTTCGACATCAACATGGCTAGCCCACTTGGAACTCTTTTTTACAACAACATGGGCCGCCACCAACACATGCCAGATCTTCATAAGCCGCAAGGCCATAAATGCTCTAATACCATGTCAAGAATATGGAAGCATGTGGTTGGCCCGATCTAAGTCTTGAAATATGAACAATTTCCATGAAGTGCATTAACCATGAGGAGAGTGTGGTCTTCAACAATAATGGGCATGTTAATAGGCAGAGAGTGGTCATAATAATGAGAGATGGACTTCTTATCAAATTGCTCTAAGGCAATATGATTTGAGCATCTCTTTCATTATATTGACATATCTTTTTTTCACTACTAGCTCATGTGGAATTTTTCTTTCCCACTTTCTTCTTCTTCTTGGATTGCCAACAATAGACATGATGATATATTCGAAATTTGACTAGAATAAAAAAAAAAAAAAATTTGTTGATGTAAAATTGGCAATAATAAGGGTGTAATAAAGGCTTCCAAATAATAGTGTAATAGAAACAAGCGATGGTAGCAACGAAGGCTAGTAGATAAAGGAACATCTAAGAGAAAAGCACTAAAGCTTTGATACCATGTTAGAATTTCTTTAAGAGAGAATTTTGTATATTTCTTTTATGTAACTATTACAAGAAACATCAATATATATACATGATGTATACTTGGTAGGGGTACTAAAAGTTGGTGTACTAATCCCTACCTAACACATCTTTAATTATTCTATCTAAAAGATAAAAAAAAAAATACTATTTACAAAAATTATTACAACTCAACATATATGATTATTACTTTTTTGTGGAATGCCTGACCTATTGTTGGAAATTTTAGTTAGGATAGAATTACACATGTTGATTTTATTGGTTTATAATAACCGATTTAATAAATAATATATGTTATTATACGTTGGAAATTTTAGTTAGGATAGAATTACACATGTCGATTTTATTGGTTTATAACAACCGATTTAATAAATAATATATGTTATTATGTGTTTTATTTCAATATTTAACAAATCATATGAAAATGTTTGTGGAAAATAAAAAATGAAGGAACCCTTCTTGGGTTTTTTTTCTTTTTTTGAAATTAAAAAAAATCTTTTGATTGGCTAGTTTTATTTATTTATTTTCCCCCGTTCTTTAATTAGAAGATAATACATTCATCACTATAGGTAGATCACTATAATGTAGAATGGTTGTTTCAACCAAATATGTTGGGGCCATTGGTGCCCACCATGGAGGTGTGCATGCTGACATCAGGCTGGAATCCCTCCCCTCAAGGGTTGATAGTAGAAGTAATCTAAGTAGAATTAATCAAGGCAGAACATGAGGTTGCACTCATATTTATAAGTTTCCAAAATTTTTATATAGAAACTATCTTGTTGCATTTTAGGACCACCTAGAATTTATATCCTATAAAACTTAAAAGTACCTATAGAATTTGTAAATTTTTGTAATTTGATGTGATTAGTTTATATATTTGTAGATTTTGTGAAATAGAACACCTGTGTATCTTATCATAAAATCTTTGATGTTGAAAAATATAATTTTTTTTAATTTTAATTTTATGTGATGTTGAAAAGATGTGGACTAAGCAATAAAAAGTGAAAACAAAATAAAAGATAAAGTACATGGGAGAGATAATCGTAGGAGACTAAAGTAAAATGCTTACGGTCCATTTACGAAGAAGTAACAGATGGAGAATAGAATAAGTATTTATATAATATAATCTATTATCTTGTTTACTTGAAAAAAAAAACTAGAAATATATGTTCCCAATAATCATTCTATTCCTTTTTTTGCCAAAAATCATTTATTCCTTATGCAGAGAAAATAAAAAAACCACCTCAATAGATGGTTTTTTTACTTTTTTCTTGTCTATTCCCTCCTCGGTGGGAATAAGAAATAGAACAATGAGATCACTTTATCCCTAACAAATTATCAATTGACAATATACCTACATCATAAAGAAAACCCATTTTTTTAAATAAGTTATATATACTTATAGTATAAAGTTATATATTATATGCGTATGTATAACACATTATAAAATTACACCTACAATATATATGAAATATAGATTATATGTATCACATATAACAAACAATAAGATATGTCATATCTTTTTCTTGTTGCATTTTAGGACCATTTAGGATTTATTAGAATTTATATCCTATAAATCCTATAAAACCTAATAGTACCTATAGAATTTGTAAATTTTTGTAATTTGATGTGATTAGTTCATTTATTTGTAGATTTTGTGAAATAGAGCACATGTGAAACTTATAATAAAATCTTTGATTTTGAAAAAAATATATTTTATTATTTTTATTATTTTAATTTTATGTGATGTTGAAAAGATGTGGACTAGGAAATAAAAAGTGAAAACAAAATAAAAGATAGCGTACATGCGAGAAATAGTTGTAGCATACTAAAGTTAAATGCTTATGGTCCATTTACCTAGAGCTAACAGATGGGGAATAGAATAAGTATTTATGTAATATAATCTATTACCTTGTTTACTTAGGAAAAGAAAAACTAGAAATATATATTCCCAATAGTAATTCTATTCCTTATGCAAAGGAAATAAAAAACCACCTAGGTAGATGGTTTTTTTTTCTTGTCTATTCCCTCCCTAGTGGCAATAAGAAATAGAATAATGAGACCACTTTAGCCCTAACAAAATTATCAATTTGACAAAATTTCTACATCACAAAGAAAATCCATTTTTTTTAACAAGTTATATATACTTAGAGTATAAAGTTATATATATTATATGCTATGTTTATGTATAACACATTATATTATATATATACAATATATATGAAACATAGATTATATATATCACATATAACAAACAATAAAATTATGTCATATTTCATAGATTATATATATCATATATAACAAATAATAAGATTATGTCATATCTTTGTTTGCAAATTATGTATAATATTTAAGTATAATATATATGGTATACACAATACATACATTATAAATAAATTATTATACATAATATAATAAGTTATATACATAACATACGAATAAGTACATTGTTCGTACCTCAACTTGTTAGGTATATTGTATTGAATTTCATACTTGGGACCTACTCTATTTCTCTTTGTATCTATCATATATCTTATAAAATCTATAGGATACAAGATACTTTGTGAGACTTGCAAATTTTTTTTTTCCAAAATCTTTACATATTTTTTTTCTTGTCTTTTTAAAAACATCAAGATTATAGTCTTTGATATGTTTTCATATAATATGTAATTCTATATTATTTCATGCATTCAGTATAAACAATATGTGGAAAAAATTTTTAAAAATAATTTATTAATATCACACATTCTATAATATACAAAATTTATTTGTCTGAAAGTTGAAACCTCCAAAAAATACGTGTGGAACCTATTTATGCGATATTAAACAAAATTATAAAACTTCCACAAAATTCTAAAATTAAAAACTTTTGAACTACTTCTACATATTAATTAGTATTATAATATAAACATCTCTATATAATTTAGGAGTTCAAGTATGTAAATGCAACCATATTTCTTTTAAAATAAAAATAAAACTCATTCTAAAACAAAATAGTATAAATCCTTCTGTAATAAAACTTCCTGAAATATAGTTTACAAATAATAATCTTGAATATAAGTGGTTGTAAAATAAAATATGGAATATCATTATATTATATAATATTTGACAAGGTAAATACATGATACCTTGGAACCTATATCGCCCTTAATACCAAACTCTACCTGGTTGAGCAGGATTCGGTAGGTATCTTGTACGATAAGGTATCTGCTCACTACTAATAAGAATATGTCATATTTTCATTTGCATATTATATATAATATTTACATATAGCATATAAATTTATAATATAGCTGTAATACTCTAACCTGATGGTATTACAACCCGCCATGTGTCCTCTCTTGTGAACAAGCTAGGGCTATAAATTCACTAATCCACAAATATTCAATTATATATTTTCAATACTCACAAATAAGAGGAATCTGTTTATAAATATTTTATAACAAGACTTTCTTATAAACTTGTTGGCATAAACCAAAGTTAACATATCTCAAAGATAAAATATCATAAATAAAAACTTTTATCAATTATAAAATAATATAAAAACTCAATATGGTCTTCCATTAGCTATCTTCAATCCATAGCTACTCTAGGGATTAGTAGGATAATCAAATCCACTAACATTCTCCCCATCATCAACATAAATGTCATATCTGCATAGATCAAATATTAACGGATCTTTACCTGTACCTGAAAAATAAAGAAATGAAAGAAAACACCTAGTACGCCATACCACAAATAAATATGCATGAACATGCAACATACAATTTCACATACAATCCCAAGACTAATGCAGTAAACACAGGTTATTATCTTTGATTAGTCAAGCAAACAACACAGTTTAGAACCACTTGCGATTAGTTGTAAATCTAGAGTAACTCATGACCTTATATAAAATACTTTATATTCATATATTGATGTTTAGATACTCCCCGCACATCGTTGGGTACCACAATTAAGCTGGCACGACTCCTAATCTACCGGAATCATCTCTATGCACGAATCCACTCGAGACACCCTCACACATAGATCATTAGGGCGCCTCGTTAGTATCACATTCAGCATGGTCTTTACTAACCAATGCCAAGCACAAGCACCAAACTTTACAATTATAAGCCAGATAAAATTAAGTCAATTTATTGTTCTAACTCTACAAGCACATACAACAAACAAGGTAAGGTCGTACTTGATTCACTTTCAAAACTCCATTTCCACCAACGAGCAATCGAAAAGATTCTGAAGCATCTTGCAAATCCTTTTAAAAAAATTCGAAACCTTAATTTCACCAGAATTCCTGATCATCAACCCATTTCAAATCAAAATTTGATTTCATATACATATTTTTCATAGAATAATCATCTAAAATCTTAATCTCCAAAATAATCATAATTCTACACCTTCCTCCTTGATTGAAAAACAAAAATTCTCCAATAGAACCAATCTCCTCAACAATTTTTTTAGAATTTGATTTAATACAAATCAGGCCTAAAATTAACATAAAAATCATTTCTATATAATCATAAAGATTAAGAACAGTCAAACTTACCTAGAATTGGTTCTCAATCTCTCTTGATCACCAAGATCTAGATCTTCAAATTAAAACAGAGTTTTTCCTTCAATTACTCCTTCAAAACCAATAGAAAACCTTAAGGAATTGATTGATTCCCTTAGATACTAAGGATAAGGAAAAAGAGATCCACTCATGGTGTGCGTTTTATCCTTGACCAATTTTTGTTAATTTATAACCTATGATCTCTTCCTATGTACGGTCAACGCTAGGCAAGTGCACCTATCAAATTGTAGCATAGGACTTGATTATAGGGGCGTATTCCACAGAGTCATTAGCAAGTACCACTACTTGCCCTCTTGTTTATTATCTAGCCGATTGAATAAGATTGAGTTAAGTATATTAAATCTATAATTAACAGTTAATTGTATTAATTACAAAGATTTACTAACAGAACATACAAAACAAAGCTTTACTATAACAATATCACATTTACAACAGGTTACTCCATCATACTTGCATGAATTAAAACAAATTTATCTTATTAATTACTTATCTGCTGAAATTCTAAATTCATAGTCCTTATTCTCATAATGAACTAATTCTAACCCTGAATGCATCCACTAGAATCTCTTCTAAGTAAATGTATAATTCATAATTGCTTTAATACGTTCTTTTATCTTTAAATTTCCTAAAAAACCCAGCAAGCTTCCTAATAATATCTCTATTAATAAGAGTAGCTTGTTTTGGTGACTTAGATCTACTTGATGGAATTATTTCTCAACAATTTCCATCAAGATCTGGTGTAGAATCTTGTTGTGCACTATAATTTCCTAACTTTTATGAAGACCCATCACCAGAAATTAGTAATTAATTGGATTACTAACTATTAAATACAAGCTTCATGCTAATATGACTTCGTAACCCAAGAATTTACTCACACATGCTAAAATACGAAAACAAACTTGTCAACAACATGATTAACGATGAAAACAAGATGAGAGATAAAGAGAAAAAGAGAAACCCCTTTCTATTACAACAATAATGGTAGAGTCACGAACACAAACACTTGATTCCAGTAGTCTCTCTCCCTTTCCTTCCAGAATTGAACAAAATATAACACTTTATGAACAGTTACAAGATACGATGATGATAGAAACTATGAACAGGTGTGTGGCTATGTAGAATGAATTCGATGTCAATTCCTGAATGGGTATCATCAATTTCTACGTCTTCTCTTTCTAAAGGGGTTCAAAGATGAAAATATACAACTTTTACTAATGGATATACTGTTTGGACGAACGGTTGTAAAAGTCATATTGTTTCTTCTCAATCAATCACGGTCGTGACTTCAAGTTTTCTTCTAATTTCATGCTTCTCAATTCGTCAGTCACGGTCGTGATCTTCACCAAGGTAGATACTGGCTTTGATAAAGAACTCCTTTCCTCCTCATTCACGATCGTGATTCTACTCTTCACGGGAAAAGTTGTGGTCCTTGATGCAAGTCACGGTCATGATTCTCTTTAAGGTGGAAACTGACTTTGTTGCTACTTGAATCATGCCCGTGATTTTAAATCCTTTGGTCAAATTTCTTCTTTGATTTCTTTTAATCACTCCATTAGGTTCTAATTTGACCTGAAACGAAAATACACTCTAATTAAGTATCAATTCTAATACAAAATCTTATCTTTAAACTCAGAATTGGACTTAATTTGCTTATTATGAATAGATATAATCCATGCTTATCAAATATCCCCACACTTAAGCCTTGCTTGTCCTCAAGCAAGAAGCTGATAAAACAATTGAAAACAATAAGGGATTCTGGTGTTAATTCTTTTAGTGCTGGAATTAAAATATTTATTTTATCAACTCTTTAGTGTCCATTCCTTAGGCTAGAGTTCTAAAGTTAATCAGAATGAGTCAGCTTTTACCCTCACCGTTTAAGTTGGATTTTCAATCATAAAAGTAAACATACAACCACAAGTGAAAAATATTCAGCTACTTCCTTACATTATTTGCTTTCAAGTTAATCAATACCACTAATTATTAAGTTAAATCTTTTAGTGAAAGCATAGACATCAACCAACCCCCTGATTTTTCTCTCTTTTACTTTTCTCTTCTTCTTTGATTGAATTATTTTTTATTTTTTTTTTTTTTTCCTATAACCCATGTAACGAACTTTCAACCGATAATCCCGAGTTTGTCACTCAAGTTAACAGACGTTATTCCCTTAAAAAGGGCGCCCCTCGGATTTACTTATTCGAGTTATAGGACTTATTGAACTCTTTATTGTTAAAGTGACATCCTTGGTCAATCAATCCCAGGCCGGACGACCTTAGGTGATTAGGTTTTAAAGGGACCCCATCGAACCTCAATCACTTCAACAATTTTTTTTTTTTTTTGAGAAGAAGAGAAACAAAATTTGAGAGATCATCAAGTGATTAGTATCCTTTGAACTTTACACTAATAGTAATTCATTTCATTCTCTCTTCATGCTAATCAATTATAGTGGTAACTATTGAAAGTATATCCTGAACATCTTGAACTTATAGTTATATGCTACTTAAATGCAAAACTCCAAAGTAAACAATGAGGAAGACTACCCTATAATGATTCCACCTTGTTACCATAACCTTAGGAACATTAGACACTTAGAGCATCTTGCATTAGATAACTTTTATTTATTCCAGCACTTTTGAAATCCATTGAACACCAATTAACACCACATCATACCCAAGCATCTTGTTCAAAAAATAAGGATAAATGTGATAAACATTCATTATCATCATTCAATCAATTCAGCACATTCCATCTAACATGCTTGCATGTACCCTTCCCCACACTAATTTGAGACATTGTCCCCAATGTCGTAATAAATCACAAAGTAGGAAAGTAAAGAAAATCGTCAAAAGAGAATTGAACTCCCCTGGTTAAATGTAGTTCAAGCTGAATCCAGTAGCCTTTCCTTCCATTCATATAGTTCCATTGTCACATAGCCACATTCACCATAAAAGAAAACTTGATGTTCCTTTTTCACCAAATAACCAACAAGAAAAGTTAACCAAAAAGGAGATAGAAGGAAAGTTAATAAAAAACCAACCACATGAGTTCTACAAGTATACAATTAAGATCATCTCATGAAACTAAGTTGTTTAAATCAACAAAATAAGATTGAGTTAGTCAGCATCTGGTGATCAACTTGAATTGCTTTCTGCATCTGAGTCATCACTTTCTTTGTCACTTGGTGATCCATTATCACTCGGATCATCATCCTCTTCTTCCATCCTTGCTACTGGTTCGTCCTCCGCATTCTCCTCCTTACTAGAGTAGTATGGTTTACCAATCTTCAAAGCTTTTTAGTCAAGTGCCTCAAATTGTTCTTGTGGTTCCATGAGTTGCTGTACAGCACTTGTGCTAGGGGTAGTTTCGGGTGGTTGCTCCCTAGTAGGACTCTCAGTGAAACATGAAGATATGTCTACATTTGCCGCCTCAGCAAGTTTGGTTAGTATCTTAAGGAGAACATTCTGTTTCTTCTTCATTTCGACTACCTCAGCCTTTAAGCGAGCCACTGAACCAACTGAAAAACTGGAGGAGGCTTGAGAGGGGAGGAACTGAACCTGGTGCTTCCGCATCATAAGTGGGATTTGCTTGAATTCTCTGATTACCCCATGACTTAAATGTGCCATGAACTATTGGACTTGAGTTAGCCACACCATCTTGAGGTATCGAGAAGCTTGTGTAGGCCAGTACTTGAGATTTTTCAGAATTCTTGTAATCATTTGCCCCACATAAATTCCTTTCATCTTTTTCCCAGCTTGATGTTTAATAGCAAATGCAACCAGTAAACCCACATTCACCCGATAGTTGTTGACAACACTATACAGAGGAAGGATATCTTCTTTGGTGACTGCTCCCCCACTCTTTTGTTTTGAGTTTAATGTTTGTCCTAAGATGTGGTGAAATAGTCTATGGCTTGGCCAAAGGAATGTGGAGGCTTTTGATTTGCTAGGTCGAAAACGCACATCTCTAGAAATTGACGCCCATAACTCTCCTTCAGCAGCTCCATAAGGTACAATAACAGGCAGCTTTGCAAAGCTTGGGTCTTGTATTTCCTCCTTTGTATAGAGTCCCATTGCTTTGATAAAGGTCTTCATAGTCATCCTATGATTTTGCCCAAAAGCGTAAAAACTGACCTTGTAATCCATTGCATTGGCAATTCCTTTCATCTCAATCCTATATGATGCCAAAAATGCTAGAGTTGCCTCTTTGTAAGCTACTTCCTCTAGACTAAACAGTTTCAACCATGCCGGATCTCTTAACAATCTTCTCGTTGCTGGAACTAAACCATATTCGGATAGCACTGACCAATCAAGTATTTTATTAGGAAGGATTACCTTGGATTTATGGAATTTTTCAAACTTCTCATGATGTTGTTCCCATAACCCAGGTGGTATTGTCACTGATCTACTTGATGATCCACCCTCTTTTGAAGTAGTTGGTCTAGCTCTTTTTCCTTTAGTCTGCATGGGTTGTTTCCGTTTCCCCTTATGAATCTTTCTTTGGAGCCATATCTATCAATACAATTAGACAAAAAGGAGAAACAAAACAACACCAAGATGATTCAATTTTATAATTCAGAAATTTCTCAAAAGTCATTCCAACAAGCCTTGTACAATTTTCTTAAACTAAACATGACAGTCCTTATCCATAGTGCTTAAAATCTTACTTATATGCTTTTCATGTAACTCGTTTTAGTGTACAAGATATACCATGTAACATGATTATATATAAGTAAATGGCATAGGTTATTATCTTGTGATCTTGGAAGACAACCAAAAACAATAAGCAGAATAGAATAATTATGTTTCATTTAAGCATTTTATCAAACACTATACATGCATATTTAGTAAAAGAGGGAAGATATCACATTCAACCTTGTTTCCTAGCAATTTATATTACAACTCACTTCACCATACTACTAAATTATGGAATCAGCAAGGTTAAACTAAAGCCCTAAATTGCTACTCCCCAAAATTGGAATTTCAACTTCTAGGGTTCTACACTTCCATGCAATTAAACACATCCCATTTCCATCATTGTTACACCAACACGTAATATATATATAAGACAAGCAACTAACATCAATGGTGGAACGAATAAGAATATATAAACAGAGCATGATATATCCCAATGTGCAGACTATAACACAAGAATCGAAATAAGGAAATGGGGGAAAAGAAAATCATACCTGTTCTTGAATGCAAGGGATGTTATAGAATTGAGTGATGACAATGGATACAAAGTGTGGTGATGTTCTTGAGAATGTTTAGGGCGGCCGCAATTTGTTTATTTGTTTTAAAATGAAGTGAAATAGAAGAGGAAAAGAGGGATATTATTTATAGGGTAGGGGACTTACCTGGAACCACGGTCGGGATATGAGGAGAGAAACAAATTTTGTTCATGCCACTAAGGAATCACGGTCGTGATTGGCCCCCAAGTAGATACCTGGTCAAGTTTTATACTTTGCACCTGCATTAGTCACGACCGTGATTCATGCCCAAGTAGCTATTGGGTACATTTTGTAGGTTAGCTTGACTCAGTTCACGGCCGTGAGTTTCTCCAAGGTAGCTACTGTGGGGTGTCTTTGATAATTGGGAATACAAATCACGGCCGTGACTTTTTAACCTTCCATAGCAACTTTCCATTTTTCCCGACCGTGATTGATGTTTTCCATGAAATTATATATATATATATTTACCACATGCATACTTATATACACGTAAACATACATATATCTATATTGTCATACGTAAATAAATACATGGAAAATCTACTAAACACACATATAAAGAGATAGAATAGAGCTTAGTGTAACAATGAGTGTAAATATTAAGTCATGAGCAACATCCATACAACAATAACAATACATGCTAGTTTATTGTCTCTAGCTTGACATTTGTCAATACTTCACAAACAATTTTCTACTTGGAGAAGCCTTAACTCCTCCCTGCCTTCATCCATGTCAACTCTTTCATGATAAATTTTCAATCTTTGACCGTTGACCTTAAAAGTTCCTTTCTCCGGATGTGTGACCTCTACTGTTCCATATGGAAAAATTCTTTTGACAGTAAATGGTCCAGACCACCTAGACCTAAGTTTGCCTGGGAACAACCTTAATCTAGAGTTGTATAACAATACTAAATCTCCTCTCTGAACTGTTTAGGACACTTTATGAGAATCATGCAATTTCTTTATCCTTTCCTTGTAGATCCTATTGTTCTCATAGGCTATAGATCTCCACTCATCCAATTCATTGATTTGCAATCTCCTATGCCTACCAGCAGCCTCCAAATCCAAATTTGCAGTCTTAATCGCCCAGTAAGCCTTATGTTCAATTTCTACAGGTAGGTGACAGCTTTACCATACACTAACCTATAGGGGGTAGTGCCTAAAGGTGTTAAAGGCTGTCCGGTATGCCCACAAAGCATCATCTAACTTCTCAGCCCAATCCTTGCATTATGAGCTACTGTCTTCTCTAATATTCTTTTCAGTTCCCTATTTGAGACTTCTACTTGGCCACTGGTTTGGGGTGATATGGGGTGGCTAGCCTATGGTAAACACCATATCTTTTCAGCATCTTCTCAATTTGACTATTACAAAAGGGTTCCCCTGTCACTAATTAAAGCCTTAGGTGCTTCAAACCTTGAAAATAATCTTTTTAAAAACTTGAGCACTACCCGAGCATCATTAGTGGGTAAGGCTTGAACTCAACCCACTTAGAAACATAATCTACTGCTACAAGTACATACCTATTGCCATAGGAGCTAGGGAATGGTCCCATGAAGTCGATCCCCCAGACATCAAATACCTCACACTCCAATATGTACTTTTGGGCCATTTCATCCCGCTTTGATATGTTCCCGGTTCTTTGGCACCTGTCACAACTTAAAATAAATGTATTAGAATCCTTGAAAATACTTGGCCAATAAAAACCCGATTCTAAAACTTTTTGTGCTGTTCTATTGGCACTATAATGGCCTCCGTGGGACCACTATGGCAATGGAACAAAATCTGCTGCCCTTCATGTGAGACACATCGCCTAATAACCTCTGCACAAATCCTAAAAAGGTATGGGTCTTCCCAAAAATAGTTTTTAGCTCCGAAAAGAACTTTTTCTTTTGATAAGAATCCAAGTCTTGGGGAAGGACTTTCCCAACCAAATAGTTCGCTATATCAGCAAACCATGGTACTCCTTGATCTTCCATTGCATGTATGGCAATAAACTTTCCTCTGGAAATTTGTCATTGATCTCATCCTCTTTCAACTCTCCCATATGTGGGTTATCTAACCTAGATAGATGGTCTGCTGCTAAGTTTTTGCTCCTTTTTTATCTCTTATTTCCAAATCAAATTCTTGGAGCAATAACACCCATCTAATCAATCTTGGTTTAGCATCAGATTTGGAGAGAAGATACTTCAAGGCTGAGTGGTCAGTATATACTACCACTTTTGATAGGATGAGATATGATCTAAACTTATCAAAGGCAAATACTATAGCAAGTAATTCTTTTTCTGTTGTGGTATAATTCTCTTGTGTGGGTGTAAGGGTTTTGCTTGCATAGTAGATTGGCTGGAAATGCTTCTCCTTTCTTTGTCCTAACACAGCCCCTATAGAGGAGTCACTTGCATCGCACATTAACTCAAATGGCAAGTTCCAATCGGGAGCTACCATTATAGGGGCACATGTCAACTTCTCTTTCAAGAATTTAAAAGCTTCTAAGCACTGCTCATCAAAGTGGAATGTAGCATCCTTCTCTAACAGTCAAAGGTCTTGCAATTTTTGAAAAATCCTTGATGAATCTTCGATAGAAACTCGCATGTCCAAGGAAGCTTCTTATTGCCTTGACAGATGTCGGTGGTGGTAACTTGGAAATCACCTCTACCTTTGCCGCATTCACTTCTATCCCCTTCTTTGACACCTGATGACCCAACACTATGCCTTGTTGTACCATAAAATGGCACTTTTCCCAATTCAACACCAGGTTAGTCTCCTCACATCTCATCAAAACCTTCTCTAGATTTAACAAACACTTCCCAAATGAATTTCCAAACAACGAGAAGTCATCCATAAACACCTCCATCACATCCTCCACTAAATCCCCAAATATAGCTAGCATGCACCGTTGAAAAGTCGTGGGTGCATTGCATAACCCAAATGGCATTCTACAGTATGCAAAAGTACCGTAGGGGCAAGTGAAGGTAGTCTTTTCTTGGTCCTCCGGTGCTATAGGGATCTGGAAATACCTGGACATTCTATCCAAGAAACAATAGAAATCATGACCAGCTAATCGCTCCAACATCTGGTCAATGAAAGGTAGTGGGAAGTGATCCTTCCTTATAGCGTCATTAAGCCTTCGATAATCAATACACACCCTCCAGCCTGTTACAGTGTGCATTGGGATCAATTCATTGCTCCCATTAGGTACAACTGTCATGCCTCCCTTCTTTGGGACCACTTGAACTGGACTTACCCATGGGCTATCAGAAATTGGGTAGATAAGTCTTGCGTCCAATAACTTCACCACCTCCTTCTTGACTACTTCTTTCATATTAGTCTCCTTTGTGGCTGCACAAATGTCTTGTATTCATCTTCCATCAGAATCTTATGGGTGCAAAAGGATGGACTAATCCCCTTAATGTCCGAAATCTTCCATGCTATTGCCCTCTTGTGTTCCTTAAGCACAGATAGGAGTCGCTCTTTTTGGCTTGAGTCAAGCTCTGATGATATGATCACTGGAAGCTTAGAATTTTCAGCCAAAAAAGCGTATTCTAGATAAGAAGGCAATTGCTTCAGCTTTAATTCAGGGGGTTCCTCAACTGAAGGTTTCAACCTAGCAATGTTGCTTTGGTTGAACTCCTCAACCCCAAAATCTTTCTTTTGTTCAGCTCGGACTTCTAAATGAGCACTAATTTCCCTTACTTCCTCTATACCATTAGCTTCACTTCCTTTTGCTAAACATAACTCCAAAGAGTCTTTACTTAAGGTATCCTGCAAACAGTCAGAAACAGTTAGCTCTAAAGAATCAATAGCAAAACAAGTATCATCACTGCTCATTGGCTTCCTGAAAACATCTGGCATTCGGATGACCATCTCTTCACTTCCAACCCGGAGAACTAATTTTCCATCTTCGACATCGATAACGGCACCAGCTGTTGCCAAGAATGGCCTCCCTAATATGAGTGGAACTTCAATGTCTTCATCCATGTCCAGTACTACAAAATCTGCAGGGAAGATAAAGTCATGAACTTTTATCAAAACATCCTCCACTATTCCCCTTGGAAATCTCATGGATCTATCAGCAAGCTGGATACTCATTTTGGTGCTCTTTGGTTCCCCCAAGTTCAGCTTTTTAAACATGCTATAGGGCATGAGGTTTATGCTGGCACCAAGATCTGCCAATGCCCTTTCAACCGATAAGTCTCCTATCAAACACGGAATGGTAAAGCTACCAGGATCCTTAAGTTTCTTAGGCAACTTGTTCAAGATGACTGCAGAACATTCTCCACAAGAGTAACAGTGAGAGTTCTTCCAATTTCCTCTTGTTTGACAAGAGTTCCTTGAGGAACTTAGCATATTTAGGCATTTGGCTAAGCTTCCAGAAGGGTTGATGTGCAACTGTTTAAAAAGTTCCAAGAACTTCTTGTAATGTTCCTCATTCTTCTCCTTCTCAACCTAGAGGGGTAAGGCAATGGTGGCTGATATTCTTTTGGTTTTGTAGCAGGTAAACTTTCTTCCATTGATTTTCCAACTTTCTCACTGGTTCACACTTTCCAATCCGACTTCCATTCTCACTCTCTTGAGCTTTTGCTGGAGCTTGTAATTCCTTTCCACTCCTCAAAGTCACAGCCTTGACTTGCTCCTTAGGATTAGTTTCCGTGTTACCCGGTAATGATCCCGGAGCCCTCTCAGACAACATTTTAGCCAATTGGCCAAATTGTTGCTCTAAATTATGGATAGACGCCTCTTGATTCCGATGACGTGCATCAGAACTTTGAATAAACTGTGTCAAAGCATCTTCAACATTAGATTTCTTCTCAGGTGGTGGTAAAGCGAGGCGTTGCTGCGGTGCTTGTAATTGTTGAGGCTGTGGCTTCTGAAATCCTGGTGGAATGTTTGATCTTTGTGAATTCTGATCTCTCCAGGAAAAGTTAGGATGGTTCCTCCAACCGGGATTGTAGTATTACTATAAGGATTATAATTCCCAGCTTCTCTATTTGTTCTATTAATAAAATTCAGATCTTCAATACTTGAACTTTCTTCAGAAACATAAAGTCTCCATCGAACTCACAAAAAATCACTTTGAGGTAAAGCTTCCATACTTGCTTTCATTTTACTCATGGGCTGTAAGTGATGCTACTTGTGCCTTAAGTTGAGAAACCGACTCGACTCATACATTGCAGCGACGGGTCGAAGATTGTTCCTTTCACTATGCCAACTAATGTATTCCTAGCCAATTCTTCAATCAAGTCATAAGCCTCAGGAGCACTTTTCTTCATCAAACTCCCACCAGCTACAGAGTCGATCATCGTTTTCTTGATCTCCAAGTGATGTATAAAATATCCTGACTAAGTCATGCAATGAAATCCCATGGTGAGGACACCGTCGAAGAAGTTCTTAAACCTTTCCCACGACTCATAAAGTGATTCTCCTTCATACTGACGGAAGGAAAATATCTCATTTCTTAATTGAATCGTCTTATTGGGTGGAAAAATTTCTCTAAAACCTCTGGGCCACTTGATTCCAACTTGTTAATGAATGAGGAGGCAATGACTCCAACCAACTTCGCGCCTTGTCCTAAGAAAGGAAACAATAAAAGTCGTATTGATTCGTTTGGTGTTCCATTGGCCTTTATAGTAGCACATATTTGCAAGAAATTCTTCAAATGAGCATGTGGGTCTTCTGAAGCTCCTCCAAAATTGATTAACTTGTACCATCTGAATCAAGCAGGCTTCAACTCAAAATTATTTGCATGAATTGGAGGATATTGAATGGATGGAGCAACTCCATCGATTGTGGGCATGAACATGTCCCACATAGGTCTATGAACTTCATCTCCAACATCTCTAACTGGATCATTCTATTTCCACCGGCTTGATTTACATTAATCCCAGGATCCTCAACTTCACCAACCCTCTGGATTCAAATTCACATTCCCGGTATCCATGCTTGATGATTCCGGTTGAGTTTCTTTTACTTTGATGGGTGATTTTTGTAAATCTTTCTGATCTTCCTTAGCCTTTGATGCGCTGTTCTTTCAGGTTCGATCAAACTTAGCTAAATTGGTTGTACGACTTCGGGTCATAAACCTGCAATTAAAAAGGAAGAACAGAGTTTAGTAACTTAAAAAATGGAATTAGTACACAAAAAGCTAGATTAATAATAATCAGGTTTTCTTAATATTGCTAACTCGTTCCCCCAACGCGCCAAAAACTTGATGTGTTTTATCCTTGACCAAATTTAATTAATTTATAACCTATGATCTGTTCCTATGTACGGTCAACGCTAGGCAAGTGCACCTATCAAATTGTAGCATAGGACTTAATTATAGGGTATTCCACAGGGTCGTTAGCAAGTACCACTACTCGCCCTCTTGTTTATTATCTAGCCGATTGAATAAGATTTAAGTAACTTAAACTTATAATTAACTAATTAATTATAATTACAAAATTCACTAACAGAACATACAAAACAAAGCTTTACTATAACAATATCACAATTACAATAGGTTACTCCATCATACTTGCATGAATTAAAACCAATTAATCCTATTAATTACTTATCTGAAATTCTAAATTCATAGTCCTTATTCTCATAACGAACTAATTCTAATCCCGAATGCATTTAATAGAATCTCTTCTAAGTAAATGGACAATTCAGAATTGCTTTATACGTCTTTTATCCTTAAATTTCCTAAACATACAGCAAGCTTCATATAATATCTCTATTAAAGGAGTAGCTTGTCTAGTGACTTAGATCTACTTGATGGAATTATTTCTCAACAATTTCCATCAAGATCTAGTGTAGAATCTTGTCGTGCACTACAATTTCCTAACTTTTATGAAGACCCATCACCAGAAATTAGTAATTAATTGGATTACTAACTATTAAATACAAGTTTCATGCTAATATGACTTCGTAACCCAATCTACTCACACATGTTAAAATACGAAACAAACTTATCAACAACATGATTAACGATGAAAACAAGATGAGAGATAGAGAAAAAGAGAAACCCCTTTCTATTACAAATAATGGTAGAGTCACAAACGCAAACACTTGATTCCAGTAGTCTCTCCCTTTCTTCCAGAATCGAACAAATATAACACTTTATGAACAGTTACAAGATACGATGATGATAGAAACTATGAACAGGTGTAGGTATGTAGAATGAATTCGATGTCAATTCCTGAATGGGTATCATCAATTTATACCTACTCTCTTTCTAAAGGGGTTCAAAAATGAAAATATACAACTTTTACTAATGGATATACTGTTTGGACGAACGGTTGTAAAAGTCATATTGTTTCTTCTCAATCACACGGTCGTGACTTCAAGTTTCTTCTAATTTCATGCTTCTCAATTGTCAGTCACGGTCGTGATCTTCACCAAGGTAGATACTAGCTTTGATAAAGAACTCCTTTCCTCCCCATTCACGACCGTGATTCCACTTCATGGAAAATTATGTCCTTGATTCAAGTCACGGTCGTGATTCTCTTCAAGGTGGAAACTGACTTTGCTGCTACTTGAATCACTCCCGTTATTTTAAATCCTTTGGTCAAATTTCTTCTTTGATTTCTTTTAATCACTCCATTAGGTTCTAATTTGACCTGAAATGAAAATACTCTCTAATTAAGTATCAATTCTAATACAAAATCTTATCTTTAAACTTAGAATTGGACTTTATTTGCTTATTATGAATAGATATAATCCATGCTTATCAACTCACCTTAATTTGGTCTTCTCAAATTTCTATGTATGATAGAACACACTCGTAGAAAGGATTTCTAGGTTTAGAAATGATTTTGAAGAAGGAGAAAGCTTAATTTATATAAAAGACGAGGGATAGCTGTTTATCTTTAATAACACCTCTTCTTCTTTAATAATGTCTCTTAGTACCGTCTCTTCTCATCTTTAATGACATCTCTTCATCTTCATTAATGTATCTGATAACCGACAAAAATTTAATTAAGCTTTAGGGTTGACTATGAAACCTTCTTATTTTATATCAAATGATATCTTTGCCCTTTAATATAAAATATTTATTTGTATATTACAATAGAGTATGTCATGTGTATGTATAACATACTATAAATTATATATACAATATATTTCGAATGATATATAACATATCATATATATGTATATATAACGTCATGGATTATATATAAAATATAGATAGCATATGGATTTTATTTAGTAAAGACATTATATATATGTAAAGTATAATCAATATGTTAATATATGTACTTGGTTATAAACCATTGAACAAAGTATTAAGATCAATGTCAACTAAAAATACTGTTCCACATTGACCAAATTAACTAAAAACGCTATTCTGTTTTGAAAATCGAACTTATTTTTAATCTAATTGAACCTAATTAAATCGAGCCCGAGCTCGAGATTGATCTTAAAAATTTTAAAATTCAATGAGTCGAGGCTTTCAGCTCTATTCATTTAGTGCCCTACTTAATTTGTTTAAAGTTTGTATTTACCAACAAATGATGCCATATTGCCACGGCAATCCTTACAGGAGAGGGAGTAAATTCGATGAGTATAAATTTAATTATGTGCGACATTTAATAACTTTAAATTTCATACAAAGTACTAGCAAAACCCGAATTACATCCTCACATATAATCAGAATCTTGGAACAATCCATGGAGCGTATCTTTCATCAGAAAACACGAACAAGTGAAAAAGAACTGGAGTATACAAAGATTATGAAGTGTGTGTATATATAAAAGCTAGCTACTTTAAAAGCTACATTACATATATTTGTTTGGCGGTGGATGACCTCCTAAGGGGGGGTATGTCGGGACAGTGGTTCCGGGCAGAGGATCAGCGACCCCAACAGGCTGGATGTGCCCACCATGCTGATGCTGGGCGTGAGTTGTCCCTGGTTCAGCTTTACCATAGGGAGTACTTAACGGATGGTGAGCATGAGCACGGCCATGCTTGGTTTGCAGCTTCTCGGCTCCATGCCTTGCCTTGGCCTCATGCAATTCCATCTTGGCTTCGGCTTCTTTTGCCTTTCGGATCTCGCTTGCGATATGTTTCTCCTCTGACGTCCTCGCCGTAGCCTTGTCTACCTGTAGAAATGAATCAAATCGGTTCGTTAGTTATTGATTAGCTATATCATCATACTACCAAAGTACGATGCATATGCCGCCATCAGTTTCTGTGTAACGAGCTTTAGTCGAAGTTCGGATAATGACAAGCCAAATACGCAATTTAGGATCTCATTTTTAGATATTGAGAAATTAGTATTGGGTACTTTGTACGATTTAACATCTCTAATAAACAATATTTGATGAGTATTTATTTTAATCATAAAATAATGATAGATAAAGCGCTTGCAATATAAGCTGTTTCTTTAGAATTTAATAATTTTTTACCAAATACATGCAATTATTTTGTTTTATCATCAAAATAATTATTCGTAAAACAATATTAAACAAATATCCTAAATTGCATATACTTTAATGGTATGTTTGATTCATAGAATAAAATAAAACTACAAAGAAATACATACTTTAATTTTAGATAAAATATGCTTTTGTTTGGAAAACATTTCCTCAACAAAAGAAAAGAATGAGAATTCTAATGTATTTCACATCATATGAAATATATGTTCTTATGGTAAAATGTTTTACAAATCAAACAAAGGAATAAATACTCTATAATAATAAAGATAGAGTATCAATTCTATTCTCACAAACCCAATGCAACATCATGCAATACTAATTTGCCAAAATCATGGGACATTAAATTACTAAAAATTAAAATTACAAAAATTTAGTCTATCATTATGCTACCAAAGTTTTAACTTAAGAAGGAGAGAATATTTACTAATAAAGGTAAAATCAAACCGGGTTTAGAAATCGGGTACAAGTACAACCTTCTCTTCAAGCTTAGCTTTGCCGATGTCAAGGTGCTCTTTGGCAGCACTTGCGACGTTCTTGACCTTCTCTCCGGTGGACTGCATCTTTTCCTATGCTTTGGTGTGGTGACTAGTAAGGCCCTGTTTGGATGACACAGCAAGAAGCAATATGTTGAAGATAGTTGCTGTGATCTTTGTTATTTGTTACCATGGCAATGCTATAAAGCTCGGCGAAGCGGCGTGGGTGCTTCCTTGGAGGCTACCACGTATGCATTTTGCATGGCACCTATGCAGCTTGACACGTGGAAGTGCGCTGCCACATCGGCTTCTTTTAGATTATAGCGGCATTAAGGCCCTAGTGTTATTGATTCCGAAATGGGCTTAGAAGCCTAGAGCTTTATTGGGCTTGTGAGCTCCAAATTGGCATAACTTCCCAAGTTTAGGCGAGTTGGGAGAGCCCCAGAGGTGATGGACAGGTGGAGTAAAGGTAATATCATGAGTTCAATACATGTCTAAGGTTTCTATATAAAATAATTATTAATATATCTTTTGGATGAAATTAATTATCAATTTTCAGTTATAAAATCATGTTTAAGAAACAGAATATGCAATTTTATACAAAAATCGCGTGAAAGAATCACGATTTAATGTTTGATTACGATCGTAATATCGCGATTAGTATTTTGTACGGATATCGTGATTAATAATCGTGATATTACTTTGTACGTCATATATATATCGTGTTTTATAGTCGCGATATGCACATGTATATCACATTTTAAAGATGTGATATACGTGCATTTACTGTTCACTCGTATATCCTGTGATAAAAACGTGATTTTGGTGTAGTAAATTGGTAATTATTTTCATTTTAACCTCATTTAAGGAATTAATTTCAATTAGTGTCCTAAATAAGAAATTAATTCGTAATATAATATTTAACTTTCTTCGAACTGGATTGAGGTTTTGAAGCTTTTATATTAGAGTAAATAAATATTATAAAAGTTGAACCTCGATAAACTACTCGAAAAGTTTGAGTTCAAGTTGGACCGCTCAACTCTATTATTATTGTATTGGATTTCAAGCAAATATTCTGCTAAACTCAAATAACCCATAAAAGAAGACATTTTTTTTTAATTAACTGTGATTATTAACTGTGATCTCGCAACCCATTGCAGACTCGATTTCTGGCCGACTTCCATCTATTTGGCGTAACATAGTAACTGTAATAAAGTCTTTTTCCCCCAAATACTGAAAAAGAGAAGTATTTTAATATAATTAAAAATATATAGTATTCAATTGAAGTTATTCCAAATAAATATTGCAAAGTTCAAAACTATTTCGTCACCTTTCGGAGACAAATATCTTATTTTATAAAATTTAAATTGAAGAATGTGTAAGAACTCCCCTAATTTAAGTAAAAATAAATAAATGAACAAATTGTGAAGGAATGATCGATTGCATGTGTTCTTATTTTTAAGAGTAATAATGCACTAATGATTCCCTCCTCTTGACTAAAATAGAGATACAACTTGTCCTCTCTAATATATATTATAATATATACACACATATATATAAAATGGGTGCTTTACACCATTATCAAATATTTTACATTTCATTTGGTATCAGGAACGATCCCAAGAAATTCATATTCCATTCGAATCTCATATTTTAAAAGATGAAATCGTGATTTTGGGAATGATAATTCTGGTTTAAGAAGTTAAAAAGCAAAATTATGTTTCCAACACTCATTACTGTAGTTACCCTTTTTTATCTTCTAATATATTTATATTTATTATTTCATATCTATTATTAATGATATTATTGATAATAGCATCTTTTTGGTATTCATTTCATTTCTTCCATTCTAATTCATTCTACTCTAAGTGTTAGTATGCATTTTATAATTAAAAATTACAAAAATAAAATAGTTTTTTTAGAAAGTTAAACATATAATTTAAATTATATTATTTTGGTTCATTTTTTTTACTTGTGACACTAGTGGTTTTAGAGTTGTTAATATATTAATCTCGACAATTTAAAAAAAAAATAATTGTGAATTTTCATTTATATAGCCAAATATTTCAGTTCTAAAATTTGAAAGCACATATTGGGTACAATCCATTCTACCTGATCCCGCACTTTGTTAATCTGGACAATTTCACTTGAAAGAAATGTGATACCAATAAATCACATGGCCATTGGCTGTTAACCGGTGATACAAACAAACGGAGCTTTACTCTACTCATCATCGTCCACTCTATCCACTTACAATCGTATCACCATTCGAAATACACACATACACAAAAACACACCCCCCACCATAAAAATGGACCTTTTACTTCCCTGCAATTTCCTTCACCACAATCCCTCACTCCACCGCCAACTCTCTTTCCCAAAATCACCAAACCGCCGCCGTGTCATCACCTCAGAGCTCCAATCTCCGGCGAGCATGAACGGCCAATCTAGTGGCGCTTCATCCACCACCATTCCGACCCATAAGGTCACCGTAAATGATAGACAGCGTGGAGTTGTTCATGAGTTCCTAGTCCCCGAGGTAAAAAATAAAGAACTAAAAATGGGTTGTCTTTGTTTTGCTTGAAAATGCAGCCCATGTTGCAAAGTTTCGACCTTTTTTATAGCACAGTAGAAATAAAGAAGTGAATTCTTATAACCTTCCCGCCGCCACAAAAACATTCCCCCCAACATAGTTGCTAGCGGTTTCCTTTTTCCATTGTTGGTAACGAGTGCTCCGGAGGTTGTATAGGAAATTTGCAAATTTTGATGTTTATTGTATATCTGCACGAGCTAGACTGCTGTATCGAAAATTGTAGACGCTTTCTTCCTAGGAGTGACGAGGAACTTCTATAGGAACCGAAGACCCTGCATTTTATACATAAACAGTGATGATAATCGTATAAAAGAGTATAATTTTGGAATTTTTTGTAAATCAAGCAAGTGGAAGTTACTTTGTTTAATTCTTATCGAGTGCTACAAGCACCTGCTATCAACATGTATTGGTATTTGCTTATTAATCTTTGCCTAGTTGCTACCATTTAAAATTATCCGATGTACTGAGTGATAATGGCTAGTGTTTGGAGGAAGCGGCAAATATAGTAGCTGGTCACTGGGTATAGTTGGTTCATATCTGCATGGAAAGTTATCTCCAATAGAGAATAACATATGTTAATTTTTTGGATGAATGTATTTTCTATATGTGTTTGGTGTTATTAGGGTTGGGAGAGCTTGAACTTTTTGGGGGATAAAATTGTACGAAAGCACACCTTAACTTTGTTCCCCTTTTGATTTTGTGTAATGCAGGACCAGTATATATTGCACACAGCTGAAGCACAAAACATCACTCTCCCTTTTGCTTGCAGGCACGGTAATTGCTCTACAATTTGTTTCCATCTCCATGTTCAAAAGTTATGTGGAGTTCGTCAGTAGTTTCAGCTATCAAGCATAATTAACCATCCAATCTTTTAACCACAGACTAGTACCATGTTCCCAAAACATCAAAGTATATTATTGCGAATTAGTCATTTGTGTATTAAAATATTGTTGTTCCTTCATAATATGATAATATGCGGTGGACATGTTTGCCAATAGCTGAGAAAGTACATAACCCCATTGCTACCGTTGTAAAGAGATGGTGCAGCTCATTTGCACTTTTAAGTTTTAACCAAAGGAAATTTGTCATTTATGAGTTGGGTGCTTTAACCCTTCAGCCATGGATGTTTAGCAGAATCCTTTGATTCTTCCATAGGAGTCTCGGTCAGAAATTGAATTTGTTTGCATGTTCATGGGGCCACTGTTGAAACAAATGGTTTATGACTCCATTTCTCTGCTTCTTCTTTTTTCTTTTTTTTCCCATCTGGTGGAATAAGTTATGAATGGTATGATGGTCAGTGGGTTTTGCTAGTTGGCTCCCCATAATGAAATAATAGGGAACACCAGGCTAGAAGTAGTTCCTTTATTAGGATCGGATAGTTGTCCCATCAGGTGTTACTATTCAAATATTTTGTTCAATTAATGCAAATTGGCTGTGTGATAGGTTGAAGCATGGTTATCAAAATTGCGATTTTACTATTCACTAGAATATATAGAATTGGTAAAACCTTATAAAATCGTGCAAAATCAGAAAAATCGTAAACGTGTAAAATCGTATACCTAAATTCATAATTTGACTTAAAGTTTTCACATAATCAATTTTGCATCTATTTTAATTAAGAGAAAATATAGAAAATTATAAACTTATAGAAACGTATATTTGACTTGTGATTTTGGCAACTATGGGTTGAAGGGGTAGAATGATGATTAATTTGAGTCAGATATATCAGCTGGAGACACGTAAAAGTGATAGGATCCTCCGGCTTATGGATAGTAAGCTTTTTGCTTGGGGCTATACTTAGTGACTGATGTTTGTTAGAATTTCCATGAACTATAACGACAGTATGGTTGTTTGAGATTGCAGTCTCTTAATACAATACAAGACAGTAGACACCATGGTTATCACTCATAGGACTTGTGTCTGCTTTTTGCATGTATAGATTTGCTGTTGTCAATAAGCAATGTTTTTATTGATTATGCATGTTCTTAATCCTCATGTTGCTGAAACATAGAGTCTATGTAGAAGTTAAAATAGAAGTATTCAAATGTAACATGATAAGCTCATATGATTTAAGCAAGGATTTTTGCAATGCTATGCTTTTCTGGTTCCTATCTGCTTCTGTTTTCTCGTCACCTGCTCTTTGTTTGGAGGCTTTTAATAGAAGCTGGCTGCATGGCAGGTTGCTGCACAAGCTGTGCTGTTCGAGTAAAATCAGGAGTGCTCAGACAACCTGAAGCACTGGGAATATCTGCTGAATTAAAAGAGAAGGTACATATGGCCCTTTCATTGATACTTGATAGGATAGGGTTATACAAATGATACTTGTTGCTCAATGTTGTCATTCTTATTTAATCTGATCACATAGTTGCATTATTGTCTCTACTCTTAAGACAAATGGATGATTTAAATATTTGTTTCTTTAGTCTACTTTGATTGTGCATGCTCAGAGTTTAGCAAACTGCTTCTGGGAATCTTTATTCTCAATTGTGCTGAATTGAGATGTGATTGATGCTTAAGATTTTATAATGGTGAGATGCATAAGTATCCAGATATTCAAAGAATTATTATATTCAATATGAAAGGATTTTAATCCTAATTTAGCAAGATTAGGGCTGAAAGATACACACTACAGAGTGAAATGCTTGTAAACAGAAAGCTAAGAGTTTCTTACACTCTCTGCTAGAGAAAATAAGAAGATTGCTGCGTTCTCTTTCATCACCACTGTGCCTATTTATATTTAAGTCCTCTACTTGTATGCCACATAGCAACACCTTATTGAACTCCCTAATCACTATTTTACTGGTAGTACTTATTATACTTATACTGCTATAAAATTATATCAAATAATTAACAATGCCATTCTCTTAATATTGCCTTGTCCTAGAGGCAAGCAATTGAAGCTTTTCAATTGATGGCTTTAGTGAGTGGTCTTAGGGCTCGGATGAGCAACGGAAAAGCTGACAAATTAGAAAGCAGAAACAACATGAGCCACAAATTGCCTCCATCAAACAACTATAAAGCGAAAAGAAGTAATTTTCCATATAACTAACTTGAACTCATTTGTTTGAAGTCCTTTCAAGCAATGATGATAAAGCTGATCAATTTTGAGCAAGCCCTGTTCTTTTAGTTCTTTGGTAGCAAATTGACCACTTCGCTAGTGAATCTAGGGAAGTGATTCTTTAGCTGGCTCACTATTTATCTTTAAGGTGCAACTCTTTGCTTTACAAAATGAGGAGAATCAGATGTGCTTCTTCGTGGAAGTGTGCCTTGCTAATAAAAGACACGTGCAGCATTGAGTCCATTGCAAAACCTTATTGTAGGCAGAGGCTCTAAGGACATTCAATGGGGCACCAGCCTTTGCATCCACAAACTCTGATGGCACTTTATCATAAGCCTGCAATTGAATTTGAGGCATCTAAAGTGACCTTTCTTCATGAGTACCATTCTGGGCTCAACTTCAATCACCAGCCACACCTTTGATAGATGAATTTTGCTGTATTTGAAACTTTAAATGCCCCCCTCTTTACACTGGTCAACAGCTTTATTAACTCGCCTCTAACAATTTGACTCAGAGTTCTACCCTTCCAGTAACAGCCGAAAACACTTCTCAAACTTTTGCCACAGCTCTGGTATGCTAGAAATTTTCCTTTGGGTCTCACTTGCCCACTGGTATGTTTGCTGTTCACTCAAATTTGGAAGCCTTGCTATAATGCTCTTGCTTCAGTTGCCTATAACAATGGATCCTTCCTTAATACTTTGGTCTGCTTCAGTCATCAAAAGCCAACTCCGGTGCTACTCTTTCTTTTTGTTCTTTTCAAGATTTCATCTTGTTTGAGCTAATCCATGGTCTTCGTCACAAGTTGTTGCAATTCGTGGATCCAAGATTCCCATCATTGGAATTTTGTCATTCTGATCATGGCCATCAAATCACCTGAGGAGGAGAGCTCAGTTGGTGTATGGGTAGGTGTGGGTCAGTTGTGTAGGTCAGTGTAAAGGATCCAGTAAAAGAGATTTACATGAGTTTAGGTATTTGGGTGGTTTTTTTGGATTTTTTTGGTAGGCACATCCTTCTGTCAGTTGAAATGGTGGGTTCGTAAAAAGGGTCAGACTAGGGTTGGGGGAATGGAGAATAATTGGGTTTAAGTAGAGTTTAGAAAGACAAAGTATGAAAAAGAGAGAAGAAGAAGACCTAAGGTTGGTGGGTTGGTTGTCTGTTAGTCATAGAAGGGTCAATGGTTATGACATGTTGGTGTGTCTCTCCAAAAAAGAGGGACAGAGGGGGGTTGGGTGGGGGTGTGGGGTGTGTGGTGGCAGCGGGTTGTTCACAATGAATCCGACAGATTGGACCAATTAACAGGAACTTGGAAATTTAAATGCTGATTATATTTAATATAAAGTGATTACAAACGCTAATTTGGTGGAGGTCAGGTTAGAACATATACACTCCAGAGAAAATAAGAAAATAACCGCTTTCTTTCTCGATGCTACTCTCCCTATTTATATTATTACTTTGCTATTCATATGGCACATGGAAACACATCACTGGACTCCTCGATTAAACGCTTCTGCTAATTCTTACTCTACTAATACTGCCTATTAACTGTACCTGACAGCAGGCCAGTTGCAAACTTGGTTGTCCATGCTCTACAATTTGTCCGTTTATCATTTGTTCAGATTTTAGACAAGCTGCATTAATACTCATCATGTTATATATCTGTCTTCTCATTGAGTTCCGTTATCCATTGCTGTCCTTTTCTTCAAGTATATATTGCGTTGTTATTAACTCTCTTATGCTGACTGGCTTTACACTGCAGGGATATGCTCTTCTGTGTGTTGGCTTTCCGTCAACTGATCTAGAAGTGGAAACACAAGATGAAGATGAGGTATGTCCTTTGGTTATTTAGAACATTATGATACATGAATTGAGTCCGCTGATACTTCTTGCACACTCAATGCAACTGTCTAATGAAACCCGTTGTTTTTGCTAAAATATGGATTTACAATCAACTGGCCTGACAATAAGATTGTATATGGGTGTGAAAAGTTAATGGTGGCATGGGTGTGAAAAGTTAATGATGGCAAATCCCTGTGGATGAAAGGGCCTGGCTTCACAACCTTAGAAACCACATCCACAACTGGCAACAGAAGGCAACAGAAAGAAAGGAAAATGTTTGTTATGGTTCTGCATAAACTAGAATTTCGGTCTAAATAAATACTTGGTGTCCTCCTTATGTCAACTTTTTAGCCAGAAGAATTAGCATACGTTGTATATTAAATGGATGATCAGGCTGCAGCGGTCAACCCTTAAAGTAGTCACACATATCATGTTTATATATTTCTTGTCGACTCTCCTTTTGCAGCTGTGAATTCTGATGTCTGATTCATGCTATCTATAGGTTTACTGGCTCCAGTTTGGAAGATATTTTGCGAGAGGACCAGTAGTAAGTCCCCGGTTCTGATTTGTAGTTTAACATCTGTTTATTTCAAGACCAACTTGAATAAAAATAGCATGGCAAGTAGGTCGGAGGATGAGACAACGAAAATAACTTTCCAAGTGCTAATCCTATTGATCCATTAATTGCAGGAGAGGGATGACTATGCGCTGGAGTTAGCAATGGCCGACGAGTAAGCGACATCTGATGCTAGATTATCCCATCATGTATGTAGCAAAAAATGTCATTTACCCGGTGTAGCATATAACATTTTGCCAATTAAACCCAGTTCTTCCCTGTAATACTACTGCATTTTTCCCTTGAGCACGGAAATCCTCTTTTGCCATTAAATAAGTTGGTGCTGCGTCCTCTGCTCTTTTTCCTTTTAGCATTCCTGACAGTTTGATAGCTGCATCATTGCTATCAAATTCAGTGACATGACCAAGATGGACCAAGGTCTCTAAACATTGTTTAAGCCTCTTGTTTCCATGGAAAATGTCCACTTTTTTTGGGCTAACAAATTTCCACACGAGAAGGATTAATAATATGCAGCAGAAAATCAATTCCCTTGCATTCCAAGAAATCTGAAGTACACGTAATTAAGTTATAACATTTCCATCTATTTGCAATTGAAAGTAGTTCTTATGATGAATCTGAGATTCTGTTAATATAAGACCGAGCTACAATTACAAGATAATTCTTATGATAAATCGGACATTCTCTTAACATAAAAACTTCAATTCTTAGCTTGACATGTTAGTATTTTAAAAATCTATTTGAAAAAAAAAAAAAAGCTATTATTTGGAGGACTTCACTTTATTTTTGAGATCATTAGAAGGGCTTTTTCTTTTTAAGTGTTTGTGTGTGTATACATATTAAGGGTCTGTATGTTTTATCATTTTTGGATTATTTTGGTAATAATTTTTTGTCAAGAAATTAATACTCATGAAAAACTGATAGTTTTACTCATAAACTGATCAAATAAAATCGATACTAATATAATATATATATGATATAGATGAGTTATAGATATTGATCCAATATAAATACAGTACAGATAAAAATCCAATAATCCATACGACTAATGTCTTTCTGCGTATGCAAAAAGTTTAAATCCATATGATACGGATAATTTAACAGTTGCAATTGTAAGTTTGGCAATAATATCAATGCGACCAAGGTCTTGCTGTTAAAATCGGTTTAACGGTGTGAGGTCTCTCTGTGCATGCATACAGGAAGTCGACAGATACACTTTCGTCAAAGATGATTTTTAAAAGATAGATGCTTTAAAGCCCATTCTAAAACTAAAACTTATGGATAGACAAAGATTGGAATGAGTGCTTCTTTGAATGGACATGAGAGAAACGGCAAAAGTTAAAGTATCCAATGTCCTTAAAATACGCATCTAGAGGTTAAAGTAAAAGGAATTGGAAATTTTACCATGAAAAGAGTTGCAATTTTTAGTGGTTTACTTAAGACTGTATAATTGCAACCCATATTAAATGTTGTAACTTGATTTTAAATGTCTTCTAATTTGATTTTGAGCTTATACGATATTTATCAAAATTAGAACTTTAATAAGTTATCACAAGTTAAAAATACTAAAAGCTAAAAGCTTTTTGCAATAATGGAGGAGAACCAAAGTCAGTCTTGATGGTGAGCTAACAATAAAGGAAAATATCAATAAAGAACAGAAAAGGAAAAGAAGAAAGGGAAGGTTTTCATATTTTAAAAGGGAAATTATTGTTTGTTTATATTTTCCCTATCTGAAGCATAATGTATTGTCCTGTAGTGTATGTAGATAAGATAATGTAAAAGCTTGATCTTGACACTTCATTACAATATGATACAAATGTAGTGTTTGGTAATAAGAATTGGACAACACAAGAGAAAATCACATAGCACATTGCAATGTTATCAGAAAATACAATTCACTTGTATTGTGTTTGGTATACATGATACTAGACAAGGATTTTTATACTATATTGTTTGGTACACACCAAAACAATATAAAAATATTATAAAAGCTTTGAGTTGTCTAATGAAAAAACATTTGTCTCACCTTTTACATGGTATTGTTTTCTTTTCAAATTTATCTAGTACCTTAAGGTTTGTTGTTCAGTGCCAAAGCTTATGACAATAATCAAACAAACGACTAAAATTTTTTGTCTAATTCAGTCCACAAATTTATTCAAACTAAACGCCCCAAGAATGTCAATACAATGTTAAGATGTACTCATATTTTCAAATTGGATGGTTGTGGATTAAACTCAATAAGTAATCATATATTAGCTTCTGGGCAACACATAAATTTCATATACTTGCAGTTCCCGTACTGAAACTGATACACAAAAAAATTGATACACCAAAAAGAACTTGTTTTTACATGCCACACTGCGATAGGGAAATATTGAGCCTGTCTCCATGAAAGCTCAAGAAAGAGTTTTCATATTACATACGCATGCACAGATTTTTAACTTCCAAAACTGCTTATTCATAAACTTTCGCGCAAATGATAGATAACTCTATACATTCTTCAGAAATAGATGGTTCTCTACTGGGCTAAGGCTGATAGGAAGTTGCAGCAGCTTTAGCTTTGTATTCAAAATCGTTTTTAAAGTCACTCGCACACCATCACTTCACAGCATTAGCTGCCTAGCTTGGGCTCAGCCGAGCTCGTTGAAGCCTGGAAATCGCGAAATACTCAATCTAATGCATCACTATTAAGGAAAAATAATGAACATCTATAATATACATGCAGCAAAGTGGTAATGTTGCAATGTAGATATTGGAAAGCAGTAGCAAACAAATTGTAAGTTCCTCCTAAGGGGACATTGCTATATACAGTTAATGAAATGAATACCAAATCAGCATGTAATTAGTGACTGTTGGGTTGAGATATTATAATTGGTATAAAAAACAACCTCAATTATAACTACAATTTGGGGATGGAAAAAGGTGGAAGCTGGTGGCTTTGTCCAGCCTGAACAGAGGGTTGTTAAGGGTGCGCAAGGCCATCATGGCATGGCCTGGGAAAGATATGGTTCTTGGCATCCTTCTAAGACACTGAGATTAGGGGAACGAGGACCCAATTATAAGGTGATACAATAAGGACTTCGGTTGCTTAAATGGAGAAATATTGATAATCCAAGTGAATGTAACTCTCACATGGATTGTGGAAAAGTGATGATAGTTTGTAAATACAAGACAATAAACAAGTTAATATCAATTAGGAACTTTTGGATAAAGATGACATAAAATTTATTAGATAAGTTGGGTTGCTGCTCCAACCAAACTTGGGGATAATTTGTGAAGCATGACAGAAATAGATGAAATCAACAACAAAAGCAATGCGACGTTTGAGTATCATACAAGCCAAAATTAACTAATTACCCCAAATGATGTCACAAAATTGCAAACAGCACATTTTACCGATCTTGCTCCATATTGGTACATCAACAACATCTTGCAGCTTCCACAATTTACATATGCCACTTGGTTTGCTGTAAAATTTAATTAAAAAAAAAAAAAACCCCTTTATAAAACATTCATTTCATATACATAAGATAGAAAAATTATATGACTACTAGCAGACATTGAATTGAATCTGCTAAAATTCCTATTCGTATTACCTTCCAAAGCGAGGTTGACAGTATGACAACAAGAGCACTGCACACTGGTTGCGCCGCGCATATACATAAGCAAGGTATGGCATCCTCCACAGTACAGTTGAGCCATTTCAGTGCCTGTTCAAAAGATTGTATTAGCTAGTTATTTGTTCAGATAACACAGATTAAAACCAACTTGGACCTTATGCAGATTTATATAAAAGAAGAGTCATATGCTTTTACCCAGAGGAGGAACATTTGTCACAGCATTGCAAACAGCACAGCAAACAGAGGTAGCTCCTAAAGGATAGATCAAAACATTTCGACAACCCGAACACACTAGCTGGTTCTGTGGACCTGGTGATGATAAAACAAATCAGTAGATCGATTATAAAAGCTGCAAACAAATTGTGGAAACTCAAGTATATCCGATTGATACTGAACAAAAAAGGCTATATTCGCGCATAGAAACGCTTTGGTTATGTGTTCCCTGTTGCAACAATTTCATTTAGGTTTGGATTAACCTCAAAAATACTACCCAATCTTAACACAGATTCCTCAATTCAGTCCTACTACTTTCTTTTGTCATCACATGAGCTTTATATTAAAATGACAAAAAGAAAATGAAATAGATGAATTCCGGCAGCCGATAATCCCCAGCAAGGAAAAAGGAAATTCTGGCTGTAAATTCAACATACTTATCACTAGATTGGATAAATAGTACAAGTTGAGCAGTAACAACAAAAAATAAAATACATATACTCGGGTTGAAAATTATGCCGTGAAAAGTTCAGTAGCAAATTCAACAGTTGTGAATCATAGACGAAGTCACGTCTAATATAGTGACTGAATGGCTAAAGATTGGCTTAAATACCACTTGCAGGAGGGGGTGGATAAGGAGCAAGAGGAACCGGCATTGTACACTCCTTCAAGTTCACTGTCTCTTTCTCTAACCAATCGTCAATAAAACTTTAACCCAATGCTTCAATCAAACTCCTTTTTTTTTCCTCATCACTATGATTCCTGAAACCAAAAAGAGGACAGCATTATAAACTAGTACCAAGTTTGCATGGTTGAGACTAATCATAGTAAATGGCATTATTATTACTATTTTCAAGGTTCAGCTTTACCTTGGGGACATGACATGAAATAAAGATGTACATATGCAAAAAAAAAAAGATGCTTCAAGGAGACAAAACAGGAAGAAAAATCCTGAGGAACAATGTAAGTGGGAATTTACATAAATTACCTTTGGAGACAACACATGAAGTAGGAGAGAAGATATATATGTTGGGAGGGACAACTTGGTATGTAGCAAAGTTAGGAAGTAGTTTTAGTAGTTTTTGCTATGTGAAACTTTTCTTTACATAATCTGGATAGATTGTAACTTGTAAGGATAGGTTTGATACGTCTGTGGAAACAGTAGTCCAATGACAAGTAATGGTATATACTATCACACCTACATTTCTTTATAGCTACATGAAAAAATAGAGTTTGGATAAAGATGTCAACCAAGTTGACTGTGAATGCCACTTTATTTACGCCAGCGTGATGCCTTCGTCCTTGGGTTAAGGAAAAAAAAATACATTTATATATATATATATTTAAAATACTATAAAAATTCTGTCAAATTAAAAATAATCTAAAAATAGACAATTAAACTCTCTCTTAAAAAAAAAAAAAAAAACTCTTGAAAAGATAAGTTTAGATTATATTAAATTTGCCTATTCAAGAGAGAAGTTTATTAAAGTTGTCATGGACTCATTTTCTAAAAATACAAGTTGATACATGAACTCATTTTTTGTTTCTTGAAAAGATAAGTTGATTTCAGTTATGTTAAACGCATCTTTTTAAAGAAACGAGTTTATTATAACTCAAACTCATCTTTTGGAATAACAGGTTTAATTTACATAATTTTGGGATTATTTTCAATCCCGAAGAATTTTTTAATTTTCATTAAAATATTATTATTTATAACTTATCCCCTCTATATATTTTATTTTTTAATCTTTCTTTATGAGTGAGATGGTACTAGTTATGGTTTAGTGTGGTTTAATTTAGAGAACACTTAACTGCTTTAAAAAATTGTTCAATTTATACCTTTAACAAACTAAACACTTTCAGTTTTTTAAGGGTCCATCATATTCTCAGTGAAATGGCTCAAAATTTGACAAAAACAAAATAGGTGTTTCAAAATAGAGACAGCATAAAATTATTTAGTATCTAAGTAAATAATTTTACCTACATAGTTTTATTGATACAATGCTTCCCCCCTAGTGCAATTAAATGCTAAGAAGAATAGCGTGGCAGGCATGTTGCCATCAAAGATTGGAGGCTACTAGGATCTAGAACTGGCGACATTTATGAATGAAATATGAGAACTTAGACTAAAATTCATGGATTCAGGGTTAACCAATAATAATAATAAATCTGTTATTTCTAAAGTCCTTTATACATAAAGTGGTCCTACTCGTATTTAGCAATTTGGTCTTAGTTGATTTCCAAGTCGAATCGTGAACTGTTTGAATTTTCTTTGAATTAAACTATGTACTACTGTTTGATAGTGTTTCCCTCAATTCCATTTCCATCTTGATATTTTCTAATGGCCAACATATTAATGGACCTAAGATTTTTATCTTATGTGATCTAACACAAGGTTTTGCTCCTGGTGAATTGCGTCAAAAATTTTGTTTTTATACCTAGCAGATTCATTCAGCAACGACTCTAGACATGCTTCGCAAATTAGAGCAAGGGGTTTTGTATGATCTAAAATTTGTATACTTCTATAACCTCTCAAAACAAATATATCTACACATATGTGTGGAAACCCTATGAAATAGAGGAGAGAGGAATTTGACTGAGCCAAATATATAATTAAAAATAGAAGGTAAGTGGGCTAAGATTGTGATATAATAATCATAATGGGAAGTTTAGAAATTGAACCTCAAGTAATTGGATGGAGTAGATAACTTCCTATCAAAATAGAAAGATAAAAATGAAAAAGAAAATCCTTAATTAGATGGTGCTTACCTTTTTTATTGTATATAGCTTATCTATCCATCCAAACCTAAAATTCTTATCTTGATCATCAGAGAAAATTGATTGTATTTATACTATATAGATATGTCTAAGGTTGTAAACAAGTTGAGCTGAGATAGTATAATACTGAGATTGAGTTTGAGCTCAATTAAAAATTTTAAAGCTTAAGTTTAGTTTAAGCTTGATCAATGTTAAGATTTTAAGCTTGGGTTTAACTTAAAGTAACCCTACACAACCTCGAGCTCGATTTGATTAAACTCGTTTAAGCTTGATTTATAACAAAATATTTTAATTCTAATTTAAGTAATTTTAATACACAAACTCAATTTGAATTTGATTAATATTTATACTCTGTTTGAGCTCAATAGAACTCGATTAGACTCTCAAACTAATCGAGCTAAACATATGAAGCTCAATATCGGTTTGATAAACTATTTGGATTCGAACTCGAATCAAACTCGAATAAATATCAATCGAACTTGAGTATTTTGTGAACCAATTTTGTTCATTTGCATCCCTAATATGTCAATATTTGATATGGCCATATTCTTATTCAAAAAATAGTAGGACATAATACAATTACAATGTAAATAAAACACAAAATATATGTTTATATATAATACATTATTTCAAATATTTGTAGATGTATAATTCATAAAAATGGTGGAAGCATATTAAAATAATAAAAAGACTCACTCGCAAAGATTCAAGATTTCCTTTTCTTATAAATGATGATTTTCTAGCTTTTGTATCGTATAATGTTTATGCTTTTTATTGTTGAAGGACTTGGACTTATCACCTAATATGAGGGGGATAGAAACTTTAGGGTCTGTTTGGATGATTTGTTCTTCATCTGTATCCGTATCTTTTTCAAAATGATATATGTAAATATGTTCGATTTGCATCTATATTTTATCTATTTAATATTTTGATGAGAACTGCCAACTTTTTTTTCTCTATATCTATTTCTTCTTGATAAATAATTTTTTAGAAAAAAAAGTTTGAAAAAAGTGTCTGTATCTGCTAGAAAAGCCAAACAAACAGACCCTTAGTTACCCGGGCTAGGGCTATAAGCCAGTTTAGCTATCTAAATAGTTGTACCCATGTCGGCCGAAAAAAGAAAAAAGAAAAAAAGAACCAGCTGTACCTATATGCTTCATTATTGTTAATATTATGCTAACTTTATTTAACAAAAAAAAAAATGATATCGATATTTTGAATTTGACATATCCAATATTCAATAAAAATATTTCACAAAAGAAAATTCAATCTAAAACACAACCATGACAAAGGATTTAAATCCGTTTGGCATTCGGTATATAGCAAATGATTGACACTTTTTTCAAATCTTTTTTATAAATTGTCTGTTAAAATATACATATAGATGAAAAATATATGATAGTTCTCATGAAAACATCAAATAGACCAAATATAGATAAAATATATAAAACATAGTCGGAATCAAATACATTTACACATAAAGTTTAGATAAATATACAAATACAGATAGGAACCATACACTCTAGATTATTTCTCAAAGATAATAAAAATTGATTTATTTAAGATTCTTGTAGTTTAGTGATATGATTATCGGCCTTCTATTAGGATCGATCATATTCTATTTATGAAGCATATAATTGATAATAAAGAGTGGGAGGAGGGGGGTGATTTTTTCTTTTTTATTTTTTTTCCTTTGCCATTGCAACTTGATGAGATTTTTGAACTTGATAATTTTTACCTGAGAAACCAGAGAAGATGCTACTAGATTACAAGATTATTGGCAAGATGACAATTAATAGGATGGTGGTGGTTTGGATGGAACAATGAAGTTTGCTAATTAGTAGGTATCTTAAAAATTTAAATAAGATATTAAAGTATTCCAAATGTACGAGCATAATTTATATTTATTTTATTTATTTATCCACAGAGCACATTTTTCTCATGTTGTACATTTATTTTAGAAGTCAGACTCTTGGTATGATACATAAAAATAAATATTGATGCATCATAGGTTAGGCACCTTGTAATATTGTTAAAGAAGCTTTTCCAAAAACTTCTCTCAATAAAATTTTAACAGCATGCTGAAGCTAATGCTGTGTTTGGATCCCAATTGAAAAGTGGTAACAGAAAGAAAGCAACGAAAAAAGGAAGAAAACTTTGTGTTTTGCAATTTAAGTTAAAGTAGAAATCTATAGAAAAGAAGAAAAAAGAATGGAAAGTTTTCTACTTTTAAGTCACTTTTCCCCCCCCCAAAATTGGATAGAAAGTGGTAGAAAGTTGTGGAAAATAAAGTGAATTATCAAATTATTCTCTATACTAATATTTTATAAAAATGTTATAGGGATAATTTTGTCAATTACTAACTCTATTTTTCTTCTTTTCCTTCAATTTCCTTTATGAGTTACCAAACGCAAAATAAACTTTCTACTCATTTTCATTTCCATCCGTTTCCACATCTATTCTTTGCTTTTCGTCCATTTCTACTTATTCTCACTTGTTTCCTCTTTTAATAATGTTCCCAAACACAATGTAAGGCTATCCAATGACAACAAATGGGTTTAGGATACTACCACTATACTTCTTTGAAAACAACGATTTGTTAAAATGTATTATGTGTGCATTCTCAATTTCGTTGATGAAACATCTCACAAATCATGTCATCTTAAGGGATAAACAGATGTAAGTTGAATTTAGATAAATGGAGATTGGGGAGAATGTATTCTTACTTATATATATATGTATGTATGTATGTATGATCATATGTCCTCTATGAAATGGAAAATAGATGTTTCTCATTTTCTTATTACTAATTTCTATCAATTTACCATACTGCCATCATGCCACATTAAATAAATGTAAATTTTTTTATATTATAATGATATAACATAGTAGTTAAATAATTTAATCAATGGCAATGGTTTTTACAAATTAATGAAAACAAAGGAAGGAGGATTTTTTTTTATAAGTTTGCCTTAAAAATTATAAATTTTCTTTTTAAGAAGTTGCTATTTCATTGTTATTTTTGCAGTGTTTAATTAAAAAGCAAGCCATTAGTCTTTTAATTTAGTAACATTTTCTTTTATCTCTCCATTAAGAGATATCGGCTTGGAATCTCCTCTCTCTTGATGTTATGACGAAAGGAAAAAAAATGAAAAATCAGGAAAGGAAGCGGACCATTTCAAAAGGTTGAAATTGGTGTATGTTTGTCTTAAGTTTCACATCATTGCTCCTTAATCATTCTTAATCATAATTTGACCTAGATTGAATCATAAGCAATCTGTCTATAGAATGTTAAAAGGAAGTTTTCAATTGTTTGAATCACTTAAAACATTTACTGAACGTGATTCCATAATTTGGACGCATCATAATTGTCTGGTTTATTTAGTGGGAATAGAATTGGTCATCAGTCTCATTATTAAGAGTCGTTGGATGTTATCTTCTTTGGGTGGAATATCAGGAGATCAAACTTTGGATAAAATCTTTAGGACCCATCTTCTCATTTATTGTGAAAACATACATGTGAGTATGCCATAACCCACTGGTCCTTTCCTCCTACACGATTGAATGGCTCAAAGGGAGCCACCTCACTCAAATGCTGAACAATCACGGCCTTTGCAAATTTCGCTTTTTCTGACACTAGATTCATGTGACGACCAAATTCCCCAATTATATATCTATATACATATATATATATATGTATATATTTGTATACCTGTAATGATATTTTTCACTTGCACTTAGAGCTAGACGAATGAGTCGTAGCCTGCGAGCTGGCCCGTTTAACCCGTTTTTAAAACGGTTAGAGTTAAATTTTTTCAACCCGTTTAAAAACGGGCTAAATAAACCCAGCCCATTTAACCCACGGGTTAAAGCAGGTTAACCCATTACTGGCCGGGTTGGCACATTTTTTTTTTTAATAAAATAGGTTTGCTTTACTTAAAACTTAAAAGTTAAAACTTTTAAATCAAAATCCTAAAGCAACATAACATACAGATAGCACCTGCCCTACCTCCTCTTCTTCTTCTATAGAAACAACACAGTCGAGTCCTCTCCTCGTGTCCCATTTTTTTCATCGTTGATTCATTGTTTGCTTCACTAATCGGCAATCATCATTGTCCACTAGTATGATTATTTTCTTCTTCATCTTTTTGATTACTTGTTCATAAATCTCTTTATATCCTACATATAGTAATTATAAATCTTTTTTATTTAATTTAATTTGATTTCTTCTCGAGAGACTTATAAATTGATGCATGTATCTTTTATAGTATTAAATAGAATTATCAAATCATATATATATATGAGATTTGACTCACTGTTATGTGAAAATTGTAGCATTTGAATAATGTTTAAAGGTTTTTGGGTTTGAGTTATGGTTTATGTTTTACAGATAAATATTATTTTGGGAGTATTTTGTTTATTATTATCTTATATGTGTTTTTCAATGGTTTTGATATTTGTTCTTTAACTTATGGAATGGGAATTTGTACATGAAGTTTATCTTTCCAAAGGCATGAGTGATGTCCATCCTTTTTGTGGTTTCTTTGTCGACAAAAGGACATGAGTGATGTGGGAAAAATATGACAATTATCTCATGTTAGATTTTTGCATAGTATTTTTCTCAAATGGCAAATGTGGGACGATGACTTATAATTTATGGTTTACTGTGAATTTACATTGGTTGTTGTTGGAAAAACAATATTACATTTATTAAACAGGTCAAGTTAGTGGGTTGGCCCATTTAACCCATTAGCCCACATGGGCTGGGTTAGGGTTATAAATTTTAGCCTATTTATCAAGTGGGCTAAAATTTGTTAGCTCGTTTAACCTGGGGCCAAAGTGGGCTGGACCCAGTTGGCCCGTTTAACCCACTTGCCTAGCTCTACTTGCACTAATAGTAATTTTGTTCATTTTCTATGATCTAAAATGAGTTAATGACAGGTTAATTGTTTAAATTTTTCATTTTTAATAATTTAGATATACTAAATTACTAAAAGTTAGAAATAAAAGCATTTAATCTATCATTATCTCATCTAAAATCTATAACAATATTTAGGTTAGATAGCCATAAAGAAATTATTTCTATTTATACTCATTTAAATTAGAAATAGAAAAGAAAAATGCAATTAAAATTCAATGAGATGTTAATGTAAATAAATGTAGCATAAGCATGTGTAAAAGGTCATTTCGAAGCCCAATTTAATGCTACGGACCGGTCTTTTGGACCGATCGTCTAGGCTAGTAACAGAACTGAGAAGACTGAGTCCAATGTGAAATGTCATAAGGAGACTCAGCTTGGTAGGCTTAGAACATAGATCGTCGGATCAGTTTATTCTGCTCTTGGCTTGATTCGATTTTCTCATGTGCGAAAAAGTAGCTCAAGAAATATCTTCATGTGATGATTTGGGCTTTATTTGACTAAATTAAGTCTTAAGCCATTTTATATTGAAAAATGTATTTTAAATAAATAATGAGCTTTTTTTATATTACAAAAAGCTCTTAGACTCTCTTCAAACCCATTTACAAGCCTAACCCAATACTAAAGAATATAATGGTTCAATCTCAGTCGTTAGATCCTTAAGAATGATCCAAAGGCCAGCATCAACTTCTAACATTTATAAATAAGAGGCTCTCTTCTCATTTAAGGAGGATTCTATGCATTGCTAAGATTGAGAGTAATGTGGAAACTCTGCCAAACATCTTCAAGAAAGATCAAAGCATCTATTCTACGAAAGAATGAGTCAAGAACGAATGAATCTATTTGATTTGATATTTTTTCATACATGCGCACTTGAGAAATTGAATTTTCCTATTCCTCCTTTCTACACCTCTCTCCACGACATCCTATATATGTCATTAGTTTAAGACTTCTCTTAAGTTGACTACTATGCCTATTGCACATGATCGACTAACTGCAGTAACCCCACCATATAGCATATGACCTTATTCTTAACAAATTAACTCCACAAAGAAGAATAGCATCAAATGTAGAAGAATATAAATTGTTGTATCGCCAAACCTAGCCATTCCACCTCTGAATAGCTATGCCTAGATGAATTATCATAACCCCTAACAAAAAAGTGGGGATAAAGACAGATTAACTACTTATACTTTCAATTTTTAGTAATTTAGTGTCTTACTTTTATAATTTGATAAATTGGTATTTGTACTTTTAAAGTATGTGTAATTTAGTAACTGTGTTAGATAATATGTGATAGACATTTATCTTGATGATGAGAAAATAGCAAACACTTGATGAAAAATTGCCACAATATAAAGATACGGCGCTAAATTGAAAAAAAAAATGCTAAAAATTGAAAATATATGGATTTAGCCTACCATTATCCCAAAAAGATGCAAAAGACTACTTTATTAAAAAGAATAATGATGGTACAAGTGTTTGTATTTTCAAATTTTATTGATTTAGTATTTCATCTTTAAATTTGAGTAAATTAGTGCTTATACTTTCAAAGTATGTGTAATTCAATGACTTTATTAAATAATATTTGAGGAACATTTATTCTAATAACAAGATAATGACAGACCAAATGCTTGTACTTTCCACCATGGACAAATCTAGAAGGGGCTGGAAGGGGCCTTGATCCCCATAGACTCAGAAAAGTTTAATTCTTTTGATTTTTTTTAAAATATATATATATGTTATATGTATATATTATAAAGAGCAAATAGTAATATGAAAGCAAATGTTGTTTAGTGTTTAGGTATTCAAGTTTATATCCATGAGCTCATGATTTCAAATCTCATGAGTGTAATTTTTTCATTTTCACTTTTTTTTTCAATCTTTTCTCTTTCATGTTAACTAAAAGAATTAAATTCATTTATCAAAAAATATCAAAGAAATATATTTAACTAATTAAATTCTTGTGAACATCCATTTTTTCTCCATAGTATACCATAAATAATGATTATATAATCCATACTACAATTCATTTTGATTTTATCACATAAAGTTTTTTAATTTCTATTAATAATATAATTTGAGATTTCATGTATTAATTATATTGATAATTAATGTTCATGTAATATATATATTTTCTTGCCAAATGCACTACCTATACTTAATTATTTATTGGATGAATTTTTTTCACACATATTAACTTTTGAAAAATATCACACTAAAATCATTAATAAAATTCTTATAACTATATAAGATGCGATATAATTATAATTGCAAGAAAACACATTTAATAGATTAATTAAGTATGCCTAGTCAATTCATCTTGTGTCCGACTCTGCTTTCAACTTTGGCAATTTTTTGACCAAGTTTATGTCGTTATCCCATTATCAAAATACACGCCCATCAAATATTATTTAGCATAAATATATAATCATATATACTTGGAAAGTACATACACTAATTTGCTTACAATTGAAATAAGTCACTAAACTGTCAAAATTTAAAAGTATAGACACTTAACTTGTCTTTAGTTCCTATTAGAAAGAGACTAAGTTTGATGATCATAGAAGGACTTATTGCAGTAAACTTTACCCATTAAGCTCATGATAGTATATAGTTTTTATAAACTTATTCATATATTATAACTTTATTAATATTATACTTTACTAATTAATTTATGTGACATGTTAACACCATTAAAGTTTTTTCAAATAGAAGTTGTTGTCACTTGCACCATTTGGTTCATAATATTTAATGTTGGTTAGTTACTTGCACCATTTGGTTCATAATATTTAATGTTGGTTAGTTAAATTGTTTGGTATCTTCAGTGTGGGATTGTCATCACTTTCTTTTTATTATTTTTTAATTTTTTCCTAAGATTATTAGTTTACCCGTACCTCTATTACCATCTTCTTATGAAGAGTTATATGACGTTTAATTTACAGTAACATTATTTTAAAAAAAATATTAAATAGTAATTTTTATTCAAATTGATGAATGATAATTCAATATAAAGATTATCTTTTTTTTTTCCTAAAATATCCTCATTTGAATGAAATATTAACAAATAAAAATATTATTATAACTTTATTTCATTTTTTTATAATGAAAATTTAATTATGACCTTATTCATTTTCAGTTAAGTGAATGTCAAGTAAATTTGATAATAGCTTTAGCAAAACAAAATTTTTAGTGGCAATCTCTTTCTTTGAAAAAAAAAAAAAAAGGATTCAATACAATTAATAAGTTATGGAATCGAAGTGAAGGAATAGTACATAATTTTTATAAAAATATTTATAAAATAATTTTACTGATTTTTATATATTCTTAATAATTTATTCAGTTTTTAAAAATTATTTTCCTCCTTTTGAGATAGACCCATGAGTTTTTTTTTTTTTTTAATCAAAGATTGAAAGGAAAAAAATAGAAAGAAAAAACTCACATCAAAATATATAATGCTGATGTTTAATATTGGGCCTTGGTTTTTTTTTTTTTTTTTTTTTTTTTTTTTTTTTTTTGCCATGGTATCCATATGGTTATTGAAAAAATATTTTTCCTCTACTAGGTTGAAGTAGACCTATAAGTCTATGACCAATTACTTCTGTGGTCTCTGTATATGGCGTTGTCATTCATGTCATCCTACTACTGACATGTTTTTGTCAAGGCAAACCCGACACGCTCTCTGTTCCTGGCTTGGCCTTTTTTGTTTTTCTCCATGGACGCTTACATCTGGGGCAATTGTCAGTGTGATCTGATACAGGAGCCACTGTGGCGGATCGACGATTTAATTTAACCTGCATTGGTGCAACGGTGCATGTTACCGGACGTACCGTGTTGTCCTACATGCATTGAGTGACTTACAGAAGTTACTGCATCCATTTTCTCATGTCATTCATTCCTACCTTTGAAATTTAAGATTATTAAATTTTAGATTTTATATGTCAAAATTTACATTCAAGATCTCAAATTATAATATATTATATCCGGTCAAACTTTTAGTTATTCAAATTATTTATTTTTATCATTTTAAGAAAGATGATGCAATAAATGCTTATTGGAGAGATTAAAATTAAGTAAACTTAGACTTAAAAATTTGATTAGATCTGAAATTTAATGAAAATTTAGGCAGGAAGTTGAAAAAATAATTTATTTTTTCTTTATTGAATGGACACGACCACCTGTTGTTAGTGTGGTCTTGGAATTGATATAAAAGCAAAGTAAAAAATATAAAAAAAAAAACCCAAAAAATAAAAAGAAGAACAATGGTAGTGGCTAGTGGCTGATTAAGGTTTTAACTTGAAGGTGCAAGTTGGAAGACATAATATCTCTCTCTCTACTTATATACAAGCCAATATGAATAGTTTTGAACTGTAAATCCACTTTTTTCATTTAAAATTACTTATATAACCAGGCTTGTTTGTTTTCAAACTGATGTTTGTCAACAAACTGATATCAATAAAAAACTAACAATTTCACTCATAAACTAACTAAACCAAATTAATATTGAATCGATACTGATATGATATAGATAAGTTATAGATACTGATCCGATATTGATATGATATCAATAAAAATATGATAATTCAAACATAATAAAAATTTTGCTAGAGGTTTTGTTATTTTTTGGAACTTCCATAAAAGATGCCATTATAATGAATACCTATTTAGAGTAATTATGGATCACTCCATAGTTATTAATATTATTTTCTCCACAATCATGTCTTTCATTGTATCTCTATTTATGTTCATTTATATTATTAAAGTAAAGACATCAATTGTGTCTTTAGTTTTTATATCTTTATTTTATTCATTTGTTCTTTAGCTATGATAAAACCATAACTCCATCTATAAAACTCAATTAAAGCATATAAAAAATAATTAAAATAGGCCCACTTTTTTTAAAAAAAAAAAAAGCAAAGATAGGACACTTGAAATTGTATCTTCAAGACATGATTTTATTACATATTAAAATTGTGTTTTGGTGTAATGGTAAGACTTATTACTTTTACATGAGAGATTTAGGTTTAATTCGAAGTATTAACAAAATGCTAGGTTATTTTGTTTTCATTGAGAACATCGTTGATGTTAGATTATGACATTTAAGGTAAAAAGATTAATGAAAAGCTTTATAGAAGCTTCATTTGATCTTTATTGTATTTAACTTCATCTAGGTTAGATATCTTGTTTGCTGTCTATGTTTGTGCTAGTAAAGTACTTACCAGTACACCATATAACAGCATGTAATACTATACTTATGATATTTTATTTAATTATTTTAAAATAATCTCTTTAAGACATTATTTTCTCCATGTAGTTGTATCAAGCTAGCATTCTAAGAAATATGTTTTTATTTATACCTTTATTTTTGGCATTTTCTTGCATTACTTGATTTGTGCTTTTCGAGAGTTTAAAATCAAATATACAAATCTCTATATTTTTATGCATTTGAATTTTCTTTCTAATATGTACAATCATTTTTTTAATCCTTATACAAGCATGAGATCATGGTGTGCACTAACTCTAAGGCATTCTTATTAACTGGGAAACACTGTGCTAGATTATTTTGTTTCCAACAATAAAGTACTTTCCACTACACTATGTAACAAAGATAGAAAATTTTTCTTTTTCTTTCCAATCGTAGTTTAAATTTATAAAACTCTTTCTAAAATAACTACGAAGGAATATAGGCAGCGAACCTATCAACGTAGTATAATGTTCAGATCGAGGTCGTCCACGGAGAAGAAATAACTACTAGTAATGACTCTATTTCTACTATCTAGCAAGATGAATAATGATTGATTGATTGACTAAAATCTCTCACTAATAAACTAAAAGAATTAAATCGAATTTAGAATCACAAGTACTTAGAATTCAAGCAAGATTTCAAAAATCAATTACTTAAACCGACCTAGATCTCGTTCTTCATTTAATTTCATCATGTGAATCATAGAACACTAAAGATTAAACTAATTGAGTTCTTATACCATTGAGTTCCTTATACAAATTGACAATCCTCTCGGATTTATCAATTTTTCTAACCTTAGATTGATTAATTAGGATCTCTCCTTAACTAATTACAAACTAAGATCGCATGAAGAATATGAACTCAAGAAAAACAGAGAACATACGGAAGATTCTTGCAACCTATCTCTAGGATCACAATCAAATCTCATCAAATTGCATAGATCTATTCATGAAAGCGATTTCTCAATCAACTTAAATGAAAACAGAAATAAACTTGTAATCCGGATTTACAAATTCAAGAAAACGATGAAGAACATGCAATTTGATTATAAGAACATCAACAACAGATTATTAAGATCAAATCCTCAACACATGATGAAATTAAATCCGAACATGATCTAGATCTACGAACCACTCCTCCATCGAGATAAAAGAAAACAATTGAAATTCAATAGAAGAGTATGAATTCATGAATACAACCCTTAAGAATGAAGCTCAGCTGATGGAATTGGATCTAGATCTTCAAAAATGGAATAAACCTTCACTTGAATTCTTCAATACTTGTTTTCCTCTAATGCTCTCCAAAAGTCTCCGGAAAATTACAAAACGAAAAAGAAATGACAAGAAAACAAAATATCTCTGGCGTGTAACTAACTTCTCTCTCTAAAAATGGTATTTATATGACACCAAAAATGAAACAGGGACCCAAACGGCCTGTGGAGAAGGCTGTTGCGCATTTTAAAATGAATCCTGGTTGCAAACACCCTCCAAAACACCCCTGTGGCACGAGCTGTAGCGCATACTGATGTTGAATAAGTCATCCTGGTCCAAAACAGCCTTCAAAACAGGGTGTATTAAGGGATGTTGTGCCTTCTAATTTCTTCAAAACAACACTATTTGGCTTCATTCTTGTCGCATTTGTCTTGTTTCTTCATGAGGAGATCAAATTTGCCTGAGATTAACAAATTAAACAACTAAGAGCCATTTCTAAATGATTTTTGCTTAGAATATCAACTAAATGAGCTCAAAATCATCTTAGAAATAAGGGTGTTATATCACTTATCAAATTTCCCCACACTTAACTCCTTGCTTGTCCTCAAGCAAGATGATTCATATTAAAAACTAAGGAACAAATGAACTAATCATCAATCATGATTCATATAACAAGATTCATTTCAATTTCTTCATTTTCACAAGATAACTCTCACTTTACAATGGAAAATTGAATCAACCAAATACTTTAATCGATTTTCTAAAATTAATCAAAGTAAACCAAGTTTTACCCTCACTTTTTAAGAACAGCTTTCAAAGTAAAAAGTAAATCTGAGGTAAAAACAAAGTAAAAAGAGAATTGGTCCACTTCATTTGTTCACTTGGGAATATATAATTCCATTAATCATTTTTCTAAGCACAAGAATCTATAATAAAAGTATATTGCATCAAAATCTCCCCTAGGCTTCTCTCCTTCTGTAATCTTTATAGAAATTTTATTTAGTAATTTTTTTTTAATTTCAAATTAATAGCGGGGTCAAATCTTGCTCTTCTGAGGGACCAAGACCCGCCCATATCAACTGAATTTTATCATTCTAAGCACTAATTATTTATCTATTTGGCCTTCAGAGGGGGAGGTTTTTATCTCCATCTTTTATATTTCCTCGGACGGGTTTTTGCCCGCTTCTTTTCAGCCTTATATGCCCTTTTAACCTTCTTGTTATAGTGAGATCATTAAGTCGGCACATCCCAGGTTCATCACACAAGTGACCAGGTTTTAAAAGGACCCCAACGGACTCTCACTCATTCTAACATTCAGATTTTTATATTCTTGACCCACTTATCTGAGTCAGTGGAGTAAAGGCATTTTTTTTTTTTTTATATTCCAATTAGATACTTAAGAGAAAATTCCAAGAGAAACATCTCATTTGCCCTTTCATTAGAGATTAAAATGCTTTCAAAATTCTTAATGAAAAGATATAATCCTAGTGAACTTAGAAATTAAACCATTTAACATTTTACTAAGGACCTCAAATCTAAATCCAACTCTAAAATCTATTATTAAAAAGCAAGTAAACTTGTTTCACTAAGATTCTATCTTAGAACTTTGACCAAGTATTAATGATTCACAGCAAGTCAAGAGAGAGTTCAAAAATAATTCCATAGGAAAATTTCATGATTTCAAAGTCCATCTGTAAGCAAAGAATTAGCGAAAAATCTGAAACACCCTTAGTTCTATTCTTTCTCCTTCCTTTGTTTGTTAAAAACTTTGCTTTCTCCTCCCCACACTTAAGTGAGGCATTGTCCTCAATGACTAAAATAAAATTCAATGAAAGCAAAGAAGCAACAAATTAAAGTTCAATGAGGAAGGAAAACTGATACCGCCCTGGAGATTAAGATGACAGCACGATCAAAACAAAAGAGCCAGAAAAAGAAAACCCTTCTTATGGAGCTTCATAATCATCAAGTTGTTGATTGATATCAGCAAACTCTTCATCAACAGGTGCAGCAACTCCATATGCCCCAAGATCATGGATAGGAGAAAATCTCTCTATCTCATCATATTCATCACCACTAGATGAGCTGATACAATCAGGCAATTTTACTTTGAGCTTTTCAGCTATTGCCTTAAAACTGGAAACCATGAATTGTTTTAGACCTTTCTGCCTTCTTAAGATTTTATCTTGTTGCTTCTTTAATGACTTCATTTCCATAGTTAACTGTTGAAGAGATGAAACTGAAGTATTTTCTTCATAGCCAGTAGATTGAATTGGATCCTCCTCAGAAGTGGAAACTTTGGGAATACCCCATTGAACCATAGTACGACTAGTCATGGAAAATGAAATACAAGCAACATCACCTAGTTCCTCAGATGGAAAAATACCCATGTTCTTTAGTATTCAGTCATCATGCTATACATGGCAAACAAATCTTGTTGACTCATCACACTAGTACTGTTGATTCTACCATTCAAAGAATGGACAAGAAGCCAATGAAGTATGCGGGTACTAGTCTTCTGAAGGTGAGTTCCTCGTGATGCAGAAGAATTATAGGGTCCCTTGGTAGAAATGGAATGCCGGAAATCATTCATAGCATTTAGCTGACCCCATGTATTTTGAAGATGTTGAAAATCATCATCTTGCATCTGCTCATCGGTATAAAGACCTGTATAGGCACAAAACTGAAGCATAGGAAGGTGATAATATTGTCCAAAAGCTGAAAAGGAAACCTCATTATGTAGCCCATTAACTGGATAAGGGAAAGCAATTTTAAAGGATGAAAGAACTTCCAAAGTAACTCCTCTATAAGTTTTCTCGTTGATACTAAACAATTGCTCCCAAGCTGGATCAGCAAAGTATGTTTGAAAATCTGGGGCTAATCCATATATTCTCATGACTGGCCAACTAAAAACAACATTGGGTTTGAAAATTTTTGTGGTAACCATCTCTTTAAATTTATGCTTATGTGCCTCGGTTAAATTTGGTGGTGGTCTTGGGGTACTGCTAGATCCGATACTTGAAGTCCTGGGCCGTTTCTTGTTAGCAACTGTTTTCTTACCCATCTATGAAATTAATACAAATAATCGATGAGTTCATCATAGAAAACCTTGGTCAAAACAACTCCTAAAGATATTCAATCATGATAAAATTGATTCAACAGCTCAAGAGAACTTCAAAACTCATGATGAAAACATAATGTAGCTCAACAAGCATTCATGAGATTCATTTCAAAATAAAAAATTAGGAAATGAGAGTCTAAAGAACATGAATAGCAACTTTTCAAAACACGATGGTCTCCCATGACAGCTAAACAAATTGAAATGAACTCCTAAAAATCAAACCACATCCAACGTGTTATGAAAACAAAATTTGGCAAGCAAACATGGTTCAAGAAATCCTTGAGAAAGCTAGGAAAGTTTCCATTAATAAGAAGTAAAAATCCAATTAAATTGAAAACCCTCCTTCATCATATAACTTGAAACCCATTTACAAATCATCCAAACATGAAACCCATTTGTTCCAAATGCAACAATCCACATCACAATACTGAAGCAAGGTAAACAAAATAGTAAACATGAAAGCTCAAAATCTTGGTTTACAAAAGAATTTTCAAGAGACCCACAAATTATAGAATCTAACAGCAAACCCCAAATTACTCAATCAAGAAATTGCTCAATGACAGCAAAATATGAAGAAACCAAATGATATACAAGGATCAAAGCATCACAAATCTAGCCACCAAAATCTAAACAAAACTCAAGAAATGAGCTATTCATGAGATAGATCACCAACCTTTAGAAGTCCTTGAAATGAAAACGAAAAAGAGAAGAGAAGAAACATACCTTTAATGGATCCTTGAAGCAAAAGAATGAGAGAAATGATAAGTTTCTTCTTGAAAAGGAGAGGAAAAGAAATTAGAAGGCCAATGTAAGTGTGGAGAAAATGAGTTTCAGAACAGAAAAAGAACGAAAATTCTGTATAAAAATAAAGACTCTTACCTACGTGGACCCCTACATATTTACAAACACTCTTAAAAAAATAATTCTGGGTGTAAACATGATGGAAAACAACCGTGTATCTCACCCTGTTGTGCTTGCTGGAATTGATTTAGTGAAAGCTGGAATGTTTAACACAGCTGATAAAACACCCCTGTTATACATCCTGTTGTGCTCTCTGGACACCACCGTAGGTATTGCCTCATTTACTGCAACCAGTAAAATGCCCCTGTGGTGCATCCTGTTGCGCTCGCTGGACAATTTTTTTGGTTTAAGCCAGAAAATTTCTGCAATCCCAAGTTCTTTTCCACGACATTGCCTTGTGCCCCCACCAAAAATCAAGAAATAACTTTAAGATTCCACACTCTTGTCCAGCCATCTCCTTGGATTAAATGCGAGTGGATCGGGATACAGATACAGATCATAGTTAATGTCTTTGGTGTAGACATATATTCTCCATCCTTTTGGAATTATATACCATAAAATCAATTCCGTAGTTGCGTGATTTTAAAATCCTGCTTCGCTCGAAATCCAAATGCTTCTGTACGTGAAATCCAAATGGCTTTGCTCCTGTTTTACGTAGCCACGTGAATTCCAATTGATCAACGCATGGATTTCTTTGACATTGATTTACGAAATCCAAATGGCGCAACTCCTGCATGATTTACATTGTTTGGTCTACACGTGTTTTGAAATTGAATGCTCCACGTGAATATTGCCGCAGCTTGGTCTTCGTATTCATCTGCTTCCCAAGCAAGTTTTTCATAGGATTTGCTTTAAAACATTCCTCGGAAGATTAAGATTGAAAGCGAAATTGCAGTTGCCAAGTCAGAGGACTCATTCGAAAATAGTTGGAATGACCAGGCTTCTTTGACATTAAAATCCAACTGTCTAGCCTGCGTGATTTACATTGATTCCTTTGACAAGAGTGGCAACAGGAAAACGGCTTATATGAGATCTCCTTGTATGATTTAATCATCAAAACTTTCACTAAATGTTCTCCGATTTGTGTGATTCAGAAAATTTCCCTGCAAATAAAAACAAATAAGAGCATTACTCTTACATCTAAACTTGATTAAACCAACAACGAAGCAAAAGAAAAAGAAAAAGAAAAAAAATTAGGCATGGGTTGCCTCCCATGAAGCGCTTTTGTTTAATGTCGTTAGCTCGACAAACTTCCCTTTGCTTGATCACAAATCTGGTGAATGAAAACGAAATTCTTCACGCCCCATTTGGTCTAGATCAGCTCCCAAGTAAAGTTTTAGCCGTTGACCATTAACTTTGAAAATTCCTTTCTCTGGATGTTCCAATTCAACAGCCCCATATGGAAAAACTTGTTTAACTAAGAAAGGGCCAGACCATCTTGATTTCAATTTTCCCGGAAAAAGCCTTAACCGAGAATTATATAAAAGAACTTGGTCACCCTCTTTGAACTGTTTTGGATGACGAATTCTTTTGTCATGGTAAAACTTTGTTCTCTCTTTATAAATCTTCATGTTTTCATAAGCAAGCCTTCGCCATTCATCTAATTCATTGATCTGAAGTTTTCTTCTCATACCAATAGATTCTAAGTCAAAATTGACTTGCTTAATAGCCCAATAAGCTTTGTGTTCTAACTCTACTGGTAGATGACAAGCTTTTCCATAGACAAGCCGGTATGGTGTAGTACCCAATGGTGTTTTATAAGCAGTCCTATATGCCCACAATGAATCATCAAGTTTTTCTGCCCAATCCTTCCTATTGTGCTCTACCGACTTCTCTAAAATCCTTTTCAAATCACGATTTGATACTTCAACTTGTCCGCTGGTTTGGGGGTGATATGGTGTTGCAATTCTATGAGTCACCCCATACCTTTTTAGTACTTTCTCCAATTGAGAATTGCAAAAATGTGTTCCTCTATCACTTATAATGGCTCTTGGGGTTTCAAGAGCTTTTTAAGGAACTTGGTGACTACCCGAGAATCATTGGTAGGTAAAGCTTGGGCTTCTACCCACTTTGAAACATAATCTACCACCAAATATATTTATTCCCAAAAGAAGTTGGGAATGGTCCCATAAAATCGATACCCCATACATCAAAAACCTCACATTCAAGAATATAATTCTGAGGCATCTCATCACGTCGAGAAATGTTCCCACTTCTTTGACATCTATCACACATAGTAACAAACTGATGAGCATCCTTGAAGATAGAAGGCCAATAAAATCCGGATTCCAAAACTTTTTGAGCTGTCCTATTCGCATTATAGTGACCTCCTATAGGACCAAAATGACAAGCATGCAAAATTTTCCATCCTTCTTGATGAGAAACGCACCTCGAATTATTTGATCTGCACAAACAAAAAAAAACGGATCCTCCCAAAAATAATACTTCAAGTCAGAAAAGAATTTTTCTTTTCTTGAGAAGTCATTTCTTGGGGAAGAACTTTAGCAACAAGATAGTTGGCGAAATGTGCAAACCAAGGAATGTCAGAATTAAATACCTCATTCACTGCATATAATCGCTCCTCGGGAAATTCATCATTAATATCTTCTTCTTTCAATTCCTTCAGATTGGAGTTCTCCATTCGAGACAAATGATCAGCTGCCAAGTTCTCCATTCCCCTTTTGTCTCGAATCTCCAGGTCAAACTCTTGTAGAAGGAGGATCCAGCGGATAAGGCGTGGCTTCGCATCTGTTTTAGTCAAAAGGAATTTAAGAGCAGAGTGGTCAGTATAAACAATTACCTTGGATAAAACCAAATATGACCGAAACTTATCAAAAGCAAACACCACTGCTAATAACTCCTTCTCAGTAGTAGTATAATTCTCTTGAGCACTATTCAAAGTTCTGCTGGCATAGAAAATAGGATGAAAGTGCTTCTCCTTCCGCTGACCTAGAACAGCTCCAACAGCAAAGTCACTAGCATCGCACATTAATTCGAATGGTAAATTCCAATCCGGAGCTATCATGATCGGTGCATTGATGAGCTTTTCTTTAAGAACATTGAATGCATCAAGACATTCTTGGTTGAAATCAAATGGCACATTTTTCTCTAGAAGTCTTGTCATAGGTCGGGTTATCTTAGAAAAATCCTTGATAAACCTCCTATAAAAACCCGCATGACCAAGAAAACTACGGATTGCTTTAACTGATGATGGAGGAGGAAGTTTTGCAATGACCTCAATCTTTGCTTGATCCACTTCTATACCCTTGTGAGAAACTTTGTGTCCGAGAACTATACCCTCCTTGCACATAAAGTGACATTTTTCCCAATTAAGAACCAAATTTGTTTGCTCACAACGAATCAAAACTTTGTCCAAATTTTCAAGACAATCATCGAATGAATCACCATAAACAGAAAAATCGTCCATGAAAACCTCCATTATTTTCTCTACCAAATCATCAAAAATAGCCAACATACACCTTTGGAAAGTAGCTGGAGCGTTACAAAGTCCAAAAGGCATCCTCCTATAAGCATAAGTGCCATAGGGGCAAGTGAATGTTGTTTTCTCTTGATCTTCCGGAGCAATTGGTATCTGAAAATATCCCGACATACCATCCAAATAACAATAAAATAAATGGCCTGCAAGTCTTTCCAACATTTGATCAATAAAGGGCAGCGGAAAGTGATCCTTGCGAGTGGCTTCATTCAATCGTCTATAATCTATACAAACTCGCCATCCTGTTACTGTTCTCATCGGAATCAATTCATTCTTCTCATTCGGGACCACCGTCATACCACCTTTCTTAGGAACTACTTGAGTTGGGCTAACCCAAGTACTATCGGAAATTGGATAAATCAAACCAGCATCCAAAAGTTTAATCACCTCTTTCTTCACAACCTCTTTCATATTTGGATTTAATCTTCGCTGAGGTTGAACAATAGGTTTGAAACCCTCTTCAAGTAAAATTCTATGAGTACAAAATGAAGGATTGATACCTTTTATATCAGAGATTTTCCAAGCTAAAGCCTTTTTGTGCTTCTTAAGAACAATCAAAAGTTGTTGTTTTTGCTCACTTGATAAATCGAAGCAATGATAACCGGAAGCTTTGAATTTTCAGCTAGAAAAGCATATTCAAGATAATCTGGAAGTTGTTTTAGCTCTAACTCGGTGGTTCTTCAATAGAACTTTTCAATCTCAACTCCCCTCATTCTTCAATTCTTCAAATCCTGCTTTACATGTAAACTCCTTAGCAGAATCAAGTTTCTCTAAAACAGCAACAACTTCACAATTCATTTCACTATTCTCTTTGCCATGAATTAGACTCAATGCTAAACCATCTTTACAAAGAATTTCATCCAAATGATCAATGACTGAAAAATCAACAATATCAATGGCATAGCAAGAGTCATCACCATTCATTGGTTGCTTTAAAACTGAAGAAAGCTTAACAACAAACTCTTCATCACCAACTCTTAAAGTGAGTCTTCCACCTTCAACATCAATCAAAGCTCTAGCTGTTGCTAGAAAAGGTCTCCCTAAAATTAAAGGAACATTTCTATCCTCATCCATATCAAGAATGACAAAATCAACAGGATAGATAAAATTTCCTACCTTCACCAACACATCTTCGATTATTCCCTTAGGAATTTTCACTGATCTATCAGCAAGTTGGAGGCTCATCCTTGTAGGCTTTGGGTCAGCAAGTCCCAATCTCTTAAAGAAGGAATAAGGCATCAAGTTGATGCTTGCACCTAAATCAGCCAAAGCTTTTTCCACAAGGACATCACCTACCACACAAGGTATCGTGAAACTACCCGGATCCTTCAATTTTGGAGGTAATTTATTCAAAATAATAGATGAACAGCTCACTCCAACTTCAACAGTAGAAATATCCTCCAATTTCCTCTTGTTAGACAATATTTCTTTCAAAAATTTAGCATACTTGGGCATTTGAGACAAAGCTTCAACAAAAGGAATGTTGATATGCAATTGTTTAAACAAATCAAGAAATTTACCAAATTGTTCCTTTTCTTTTGTTTTATTTAAACAAGAAGGATAAGGAATCCGGGGCTGATATTCCCTTACAGCTGGTGGAGAAGAATTCTTTTCAAATTCTGTCTTTTTAGTCTCTACTCCAGTTGATGATAACTTCTGATTTTCTTCATTTCCTTGTTGATGTTGATGCTCCAAATGCAACTCTTTGCCACTTCTCAAAGTGATTGCCTTAGCTTGCTCTTGGATTAATTTCAGTGTTGCTTGGAAGAGAACCGAGTTGCCTTTCAGACAACATCTTAGCAAGCTGACCTACTTGAGTTTCCAAATTATGAATTGATGCTCCATGATTCCTCAAAGTAGTCTCTTGGTTCTTCAAGATTAAATCAAGAGATTTTTGCCTTTCATCAGAATCCTTGATAAATTTCATCATCAAATTCTCAAGTTGAGAATTAGAGCCTTGAGCTTGTGGTCTTTGAAAACCGGGAGGAGAAGGATTTGGATTGGAATTTTGATTGCTCCTCTGAATGCTATTATTATTGTTGCTCCAAGAAAAATTTGGGTGGTTTCGCCATCCCGGGTTATAAGTATTGCTATAAGGATTATTTTGAGCCCGGATAGGATTCCCCAAATAATCAACTTGCTCAGAAAAAGACTCTTCACCACCAGATGGTTCAACAAAAGCTAGTTGCTGCTGAGGTGAAATTGACAAACCATCAATTTTCCTTGATAGAGCTTCCACCTTAGACATAATTGAGGTAGCCACATCTACATCCAACATACCAGCTGGTCTTTTATCTCGACTCCTAGTGTGTGACCATTCATAGTTGTTTGTGGCCATATCTTCAAATAGCTTCAAACTTTCCTCAGGAGTCTTATGATTAAGAGTACCACCAGCTGCGGCGTCAATCATTTGTCTTGTTTGATAGTTGAGTCCATTATAAAAAATTTGGACTTGCAACCATTCCGGAATACCGTGATGTGGACATCTTCTCATAGATTCCTTGAATCTCTCCCATGTTTCATATAAAGTCTCCATTTCCATCTGATGATAAGATTGAATTTCAGCTCGAAATTTTGCTGTCTTGGAAGGAGGAAAGAATTTATCCAAGAATTTCTTTATAAGCTCCTGCCATGTAGTAATTGAATTTCTTGGCAATGAATTGAGCCATTGCTTGGCCTTGCCTCTTAGTGAAAATGGAAAGAGACGAAGACGAACCGCATCATCACTCACTCCATTAAATTTAAATGTGTCACATATTTCCAAAAATGATTGGATGTGAGCATTAGGATCTTCGTCTTGAAGGCCATCAAATTGTGCATATTGTTGCACCATTTGTATCACAGCTGGCTTTAGCTCAAAATTATTCGCCTCAACCCGAGGACGAACAATACTAGAATTGGCTCCAATTAAAGTTGGTCTTGCAAAATCAGAATTTGTTCTTGGAGCAGCAAAATCAAAGTTATCTTGCTGGTACTCTTGGCCTCGATTTTCCGGTGGATCATATACTACTGTTAGAGAAGATGATTCAGCTATGTCTTTGTTCTTCTTCCGATATTTGAGAATAATCTTTTCCGGATCAGAATTAAATTCAACAAGTTTCTTCCCTTGACTCCGGGTCATGCACTAGTACTGCAAACACACGATTAAAAACTGCTTAGAACCACACTTGCAACAAGAATAGATTTCTCAAGGTAAAAGAGCTAAACTAGCAGATTAAGAGCTTTCCTAATATTATTCCTATCCCGATAGCAACGGCGCCAAAACTTTGATAGAAAATTTTCTTTTTCTTTCCAATCGTAGTTTAAATTTATAAAACTCTTTCTAAAATAACTACGAAGGAATATAGGCAGCGAACCTATCAACGTAGTGTAATGTTCAGATCGAGGTCGTCCATAGAGAAGAAATAACTACTAGTAATGACTCTATTTCTACTATCTAGCAAGATGAATAATGATTGATTGATTGATTAAAATCTCTCACTAAGAAACTAAAAGAATTAAATCGAATTTAGAATCACAAGTACTTAGAATTCAAGCAAGATTTCAAAAATCAATTACTTAAACCGACCTAGATCTCGTTCTTCATTTAATTTCATCATGTGAATCATAGAACACTAAAGATTAAACTAATTGAGTTCTTATACCATTGAGTTCCTTATACAAATTGACAATCCTCTCGGATTTATCAATTTTTCTAACCTTAGATTGATTAATTAGGATCTCTCCTTAACTAATTACAAACTAAGATGCATGAAGAATATGAACTCAAGAAAAACAGAGAACATACGGAAGATTCTTGCAACCTATCTCTAGGATCACAATCAAATCTCATCAAATTGCATAGATCTATTCATGAAAGCGATTTCTCAATCAACTTAAATGAAAACAGAAATAAACTTGTAATCCGGATTTACAAATTCAAGAAAACGATGAAGAACATGCAATTTGATTATAAGAACATCAACAACAGATTATTAAGATCAAATCCTCAACACATGATGAAATTAAAATCCGAACATGATCTAGATCTACGAACTACTCCTCCATCGAGATAAAAGAAAACAATTGAAATTCAATAGAAGAGTATGAATTCATGAATACAACCCTTAAGAATGAAGCTCAGCTGATGGAATTGGATCTAGATCTTCAAAAATGGAATAAACCTTCACTTGAATTCTTCAATACTTGTTTTCCTCTAATGCTCTCCAAAAGTCTCCAGAAAATTACAAAACGAAAAAGAAATGACAAGAAAACAAATATCTCGGCGTGTAACTAACTTCTCTCTCTAAAAATGGTATTTATATGATGCCAAAAATGAAACAGGGACCCAAACGGCCTGTGGAGAAGTCTGTTGCGCATTTTAAAATGAATCTTGGTTGCAAACACCCTCCAAAACACCCCTGTGGCACGAGCTGTAGCGCATACTGATGTTGAATAAGTCATCCTGGTCCAAAACAGCCTTCAAAACAGGGTGTATTGAGGGATGTTGTGCCTTCTAATTTCTTCAAAACAATACTATTTGGCTTCATTCTTGTCGCATTTGTCTTGTTTCTTCATGAGGAGATTAAATTTGCCTGAGATTAACAAATTAAACAACTAAGAGCCATTTCTAAATGATTTTTGCTTAGAATATCAACTAAATGAGCTCAAAATCATCTTAGAAATAAGGGTGTTATATCACTTATCAAACAACATGTAATACTATACTTATAATATTTTATTTAACTATTTTAAAATCATCTCTTTAAGACATTATTTCTCCATGTGGTTGTATCGAGCTAGCATTCTAAGAAACATGTTTCTATTTATACTATTATTTTTAATATTTTCTTGCATTATTTGACCTACGCATTTCGAGAGTTTGAATAAATTTATAAATCTCTATTATTTTATGCATTTGAATTTTCTTTCTAAAATACATAATCAAATTCTTTTTCCTCATGCAAGCATGAGAACATGGTGTGCACCACCTCTAAGGCATTCTCGTTGCATTAGTAAAAATTTAAATTAAAATAGAAAAAATATAAAGCAAAACTCACCTAAAAAAATTTAACTACCTCAAAAAAGTAAAGAGACGAGACTTGCCTCTCTAGATTAAAGGCGAGGCTGAGGTGACTCTTGTCTCATATATTTCCATACACACACACATATATATTTATATATATATCAATCACAACTCTCTGCCTTCCCGTGCTCTCTCCCTCTCACATAGAGGTCGTGATGCATTGCACCTCTAAATTTCTTAAAAATTTTATTTTGATATTAAATAATATTGCTAATTTATTGTAATTTGTTTTTTTTTCAAAGATATGTTTGCTAAAAGTTTTTATTGAAGATGTATTTGTACTCTCTCACCTACATGGTTAGTAAAAAATTGTTATTATTTTATTTATTATAAAATATGTTTGCAGTTTTAATAGCGTTAGATAATTATAAATGTTTAATATATGAACATATGCATATATAATAACGTTTACATTTTATTCGTGTAGGAAGAATCATGATTTTCTCAACATGATCATGGAAGATGTAAGGGTCCACCCTGAATAGTTTACAAGTAAATTTCCCATTCCAACTCATTCATCCATATTGTAGTAGCCATGCACAATCGATATACTGATTGTTCAATGCTTTTTTTAGGGGGTCATTCACTTCGTTGGTCACCAATTTGTAAGGTGAAGGGGTTGACCCTGATGATGATGACGATAATTACAGGGGACACAAAAAATTTGGGCCATATGAGGAAATTATGGTCCCATTAAACTTTGACCTCGAGGACCCAATTGCTATAGCTGTTGAGTAGGAGGAGATAACACGTATTGCTACTCAGGAGGAGGTCGATCTTAGGGAGTATGCACAGCACCGAAGCTTATATAAGGGTAAAATGGCAAAGGAGCATTTCAAATAAACTAACTGAAGGGCTACACTTAGCATGCCCGAGGGTTATAAGGGAATATTAAGTGTTCACTAAGGATGATTAGGATGGAGTTCCTACTTCATCATAGAGCTTCGCCAAAGCTCTTCATTGGGGGAGTAGGCGATAATGCCTGGTTGGCTTTTCTAGAGGAATATCATCACGAGATCATTAGACGGGTTATGGTAAGTCTATGTTTTATCTGGCGTGTTTACCAAATCAAGTCTTGTTGTATTTTCCTATTTACTATCACACTTAAATTGTGTTAATGTACAATAAACGTCTGAGGTGCCATCCAATTGGAAGAACTAATGAAAATGGTGGACCGTACTCAATTCTACGGCTAGTAAATCCTATAGCTAGTTTCATTATAAGTTGAAGTTGTACATTAAGGGAGGGGACTCTATGGATAGCTGCAAGCCTTTCTATCATACCCCTATAGGGTACCCTAGAAGTGACAATATATCATATAACTAATTGAGGCATCCAGAAAATTATATGATTATTGTACAACTAACATGCCTTGTGGTGTGGGCAAATTTAATAGGATCGAAGGTTGTTTAGATCAAGAAAAATGTTGCATATATATATATTATATATATTATATATAGTCACATAAGAGATTGAAAACACAAGTTTAAAAACTTAACATGAAAGATTGCAATTTTGCCTTCATAAATTGATCCTAAAGCATAACTAACAAAGAAAACAAAATATAATAATCCTAAAACTTATACTATTACAAGCATTAGCTCTAAGTCTTCATTACGAAAATAAAGTCTTCCTTCCAAACTTCAATACATAAGCCCTCAATCTATTCTACTCCGTACTTGGCCTCAGTCCCGGTTTTCTTGCTTAAATTCCTATAAAACAACAGTATAAATGAGTGTGGGCACAAAATCTTAGTGAATAAAAGAATCTTAATGCCACATAACAAGTCATATAATGTTTGATTATCATCCATATGAAATGCAATAATCAAGCATATGTTTAAAAATAGTTTGACTAATTGGAACCTAAACTCGTAGAGATTTATGCCTTCTCTTAGGGGTTGAACAACTAGCTTTGTATTTCCCACCCAAGAAATCCAAAGAACTAAAGAAGGAGTGTTCATTCAAACTTAATTATCATTTTTTATTTATAAACATATATATAATATTTCCTTCACTTCATTTCGTTTTTAGAATTATCACTAAGTATTATTGTTTCGTGCTAACCCTCATTAGGCGACGTCCTTTAAGCTGCTTAGTTAATGCAGCAGAACGCAGCCTAGCCAAAGTCAGCCCAAGGCAGCCGGCATTGAAGACCAAGGCCGCCGGCATTGAAGGCAAGGCTGCAACCTTGTATCAGTGTAACAATTTTGCTGAATGCAATGTAAATTTAAGCCAACTCAAAGGTTACTAGTGTAAAACCAGCGTAACGTCGTTGGCCTAGAATCTAAAGCCATCGCATTTAATGCCAAAGCTGTTAGCTTTATGTAAGCTTTTGTTCCACATGACTTTTAGTTTGTTTGTATTGCATTTTCCTTTTTGTTGAGACTATAAATAGTCTTTAGGGCTTTTGCAAAGGTAAGTCATATTTTATACACTTTTGAAACCTATTGAGAGAATTTTCTCTTGGAGATTGCTTTTTTTCAATCATTATGTGTGTTTTAGAAATCATCTGGTAAATTGATTTATGTTTTTATGCTTTCATCCAGTTATATTGGTATCAGAGAAAGGCGAGTTCTTGCAACAATGGCAACCAAAGATAGTGTTGACGACGGTCGCATTCTTGACAGTGATCAGGATGTGGGCGGTCCGAGGAATTGAACAAGTGGTTCCTAGGGCAGTAACTGAATCCATGAATCAAAGAATCTGACGAGTGAAATAGTATCTTAAGGATTTGATCGGACGTTTCGATGCGATGGCGGTAGATACCAATAGAGACAGGGATATTGATGGGAGAGAACCAAGGATAAAGGATGCTTACGGTGGTCTGATTAATCGACTTGTAGTTGCAAATCGATGGGTACGAATTTTTGATGAAGACTTTGCCAATGAGGATGAAATTTTGTATGAAGAGAGACAATCACAAAGACGAGGCGGTGAAGGTGGAGGTAGGTATTGAAGGGATTATCATATGCATGACCAGGGCGACGGCAGTGGTTTTCTTCTGAAGGTAGATATCCCCAGTTTCAATAGCAATCTTGATATTGAGGAATTTTTGGACTGGTTAGCAGAAGTGATAGATTCTCTGATTATATGGAGATTTGGAGAAGTGTAAAGTGAGGTTGGTTGCATGTAGGTTGAAGAGAGGAGCCTCTGCTTGGCGGCAAAGGTTACAGAATAGAAGGTACAAAGAAGGTAAACAGCTTAGACGGACGTGATTCCATATGAAACAACTGCTACAAAGGGATTTCTTGCCACCTGAGTATGAACAGATCTTTTTCTAGTGGTATTAGTGATGTCAATAAGGAACACGTTCATTCCATGATTACATTGATGAGTCCATGAGACTTGCTGAGCGTGACGATCTTAGAGAAAGTGAAGGCCAACAAGTAGCACGATATGTAGATGGTTTGAAGTTGCAGGTCAGAGGGGATTGGGGTCAATGTGTTGAGGACTCTGAATGAAGCAAAGAACATGACCCTTAAGGCTGAGCTGATGTTGCAGGAGCAAGGCACCAGATTTGCAAGCAGTAAAAAGGGTTATGGAGTTGAGGGTGCTAGTAGTAGTAGTAGGGTAGTGGCTAAAAAAAATAAAGGTGTTGTAGAAAAGCTAGTGAGAGTGTTGAGAAGAACGTTGATAAGGTAGTTGGCAAGAATCCCATAGAGGCCAGAGAACCCTAGAGGCAAAATAATCCCTATGCTAAATATCACGCCCCATATGGTACTCTAAACGTGATAGTCCGCCGCACATAATATTAAAGCTAGCGAATGACTAGCACAGTCACATAATAGCTTCAATATCACGTGGAAGGTGTGCTTTCAAGATCATAAGAGACTCCAATAGGGTATTATATTTAAGCAAATAAAAAAAGCATGCAAGCATTTATAAATGTAAACATATAATAATCATCAAGATCAATTCGTTACATATCTTAGGGGCATTCCCCTTGTGCCTAATGTCCTAATGGTTCAAAATATTCTAAGCCAAAAAAACATGTATGTCTATATCAAAAGTTTACTATAGAGATTTTTTTCATAAGTTTACATCAAAACTTTATTGTGCAAACTTCTTCCAAAAGTTCCTAGTAACCTTGGCTCATACTGACAAATAAGGCACCTTAAGGCAAACCATAACTATTCAAGCTATAGCAAAAAGTTATAGGAGTATAAGCAACACTATTAGTGAGATAATTCCCTTCTTCAAAACGCTTTCATAATTCATACAAGTATTTAGACAAGTATATGTATATGCAACAATCATATAAGCAAAACAAATACATATGATTAACCTGAAACTATATGTAGAATAGATTTATGCTCTCCATATCGGCGGTTGGGTGGTTACCGACCCATACGACCATTATAATCCTGCAGACTTTCGGCGCCTACATGCCCATCCAGACTTCCCTGGCTGCTATTGGCAACTACTACGACTCTTCGTTCCCCACATGAATAATAATAGTGAAAGGTATAATGTGACTCATTTAGTTTTATACATGATTCATTTTTAGTATCGATTTTTTCGAATAATATTAATTTTCAAGTTAAAAGTGGCCAAATAATATATATATATCAAATAATCGCAAGGAATAAGTAATTTAATCATCAATTCAAGCTTAGATATACTTATTCTTTATTCAACAAACATCACATATCGTATACATTTATCACACGCAATTCTCCATTATATCTTTTCCTATCTTCTACTGCCACTACTTACAAGCACAAGTAAGGAAATGTAAATAGTAAGGAAATAACTCACTTCACGATGATCGGTCATAGCCGAAATAATCTTTTGGAATAGAAGTATTGGGTCCTCCTTCACTTAAACAAAAAAAATATCTGGAATGAGTATCTCATGAAGATGGTATTTGAATTCTAACTCTATTAATTGAAATTTGGGTCTTTTTCCCGATTAGAGAAATTCTAACTTAAAACAGTTATAACTTGCTCACTTTAAGTCAGAATTTCGCATATAAGTAGTTGTTTTCTACCTACTCAAAAAGATCTATCGATTTCTAAGGTTATTTATAATATTTAAATCCATTTAGGTCCCAAATAAGAATGGTACAGATCTATCTTCTGTGTTCCAGCCCTTAAATTCATGCATTTTCCAAAGTTTTCTAACACCTAGATACTTTAAAGAAAATATATAAATATATCTTCCTTTGAAAAATCATTTGATATAATATTAACTCTTATGATATGCACAACCATAGTGATGTTGTTCCCAAGAACGATTTTTGCAAAACTACTTATTTTAAAGTCTTGAAATGGTAAGTTTATGATAACTCCTTTTGAAAGAAAAATTAAATTTTCATTTTGTTATAGTGAGGCATCTAATTATTAAAATTATTACTTTCTTATATTCATTTGGTTTCATGAAGATAATTTATTTTTCAAAACTTAATTTTCTTTGTCGAATACCAATTTATTTTTCAAAACATAATTTTCTTTATCGAATACCAAGTTTCATTCCAAGTTAGTAAAATATTAAATTTGCCTACAAAGAACATTTGAAGTTAAAGAAAACATAATTGAGAGGATATTTTATTTATTTAAAAAACTTCTTCTAAGTGTTAAAAATAATTTCTCTTGAAGGTTAAGTCTCAAATTAATAAATTTCTTTATTTTTTAAATTCCAATAAAACAATACCATCACTTTATGACCATGCATGCGTATGAGAAAAAATATAGTAAATACATATAGAAATTAACGATAGAAAAGCAAATAATGAATATGGAGAAAAATAAAAATCTTAGCTTATTATCAAAACTTTCCGATACTTGAATAAATTTCAGTCACCTTAAATAAATAAGAAAGACGAAAGAGAGAGAAAAGAAGGAAGAGAAAGAAAAATTCATAGAAGTGTTAGATTAATCTCAAGGTGTCCCAAGACTTGAAAAGATATCAGTCTCATAAAAAGAATAAAGATAGCAAAGAAATAATTACGAGAGTCTTAGGCTTTAACAAGACTTCCCAAGACTTGAACATTACCAATCTCATGAAAAAAGCATAATAAGCAAATAAAAAGAAGAAGAAAAAGAAAGAATATGAAGTCTTAGATTATTTTCAAGGCTCCCGAGACTTAGAAATGTACTAGTCCCATATTTATTTTGATTTGATTTGGGACAAGTCTAAGACTAAAAATTGACTAGTCTTATTTATTGCATGAAATAGGTAGTAAAGCATAAAATAAGAAGTTAGATTAAAGAGCATCTAGGCTCTAAGAAATATATAAATATACATATACATAATATCATAAAAAAGTCGAGTTAGTAATATGAACAAAAAGATGATTATATGAACATGGAAGAAGCATGAATAGAACGAACATAGTATGAGCATGATAGAAACATGATAGTGTAACATGAATGTAAATGTGTTGTCTTTGTGTTTCCATTCCTAGCATCAACCCTCATGGGAATTTATTTGGAAACAAAAACATGAAATACACATGGACATTATAACATGAATAATAATAGAGAGAGTATTTTGGATTTTTACCTAAAGGAAGATGGAGACTTGGAAAGGTAGAGAAGAAGAGAGTGTTGGTGAAAGATTGTTATAGAGAGGAAAGTACGAAGTGATTTTGAGAGAGTTTTGGTAGTGAATGACATGTGTGAAAGAAGTGGAGGGAGATGTAATATTTATAGAAAAAGGTAGAGGGGAATTAGTTGTAATTAAAATAAATTGAAATGAAAAAATTAGAGGGGAAGAGGGTATGGTTGGTGTGAACTGTAGGGGAAAGGGGGAGAAGAGGGAGAAAAAAAATAATTTTAGTAGAAATGTGTAAGAGAAATTTAGTGAAAAGTGATGTACAGTTTTATGGGGAAAGAAAATTGTAAAAATAGATTTATAGGTTGTAAGAAAAATTATAGATAAAGAAATAGTAATGAATAGTGGTGATAGTAATAATAGTAGACCAGACAAATAAAATACCAATAGTAAGAAAAATCCACTTAAATAAACTATATTTGATATTTTTCGAAGCTGAAAAATTTTATAACTGATATTTTATAATTCCTCATATTATTATGATTCCATATATGTTATCAAGATATTTTTACCGTTTTGCATACCAAGACCCTGTTTTTACAAACTGATCCCCTTTGGGTTCGAAAAGAGCGAAATTTTGGCAAATATGATATTTTTAAGTTATATAACATTATTCCATACTAAAATGTAAGGTCGTATTACTTTTATTGTTTTAGGATTTCAAGCACGGGATTGCTGGACCTAGAATCTCTATATTTTACTGTCTAACCTTATATTTTGGGTAAGTGCTACCATTGCAAGCAGCCATAGCACAAGTCTAATGAGTGTCAAAATAGAAAGAGTATGCATATAGTAGAGCGAGATGAAGATGAAGAGGTTTATTGTGAACCTGATGGAGAAGAGAATTATTTTGATGAGGATGATGAGGATGTTGAGCAAACCTATATTGTCAGAAAATTGATGTTAGCGCCCAAGCAATAAGAGCATACCCAACGACACCAGATGTTTCGCACTAGGTACACTATTGGGGATAAAGTATATGGTTTAACTATTGATAGTGGGAGCTGTAAGGATATTATTGGGCGAGAGGTTTTTAATTAGCTACAATTGCCAGTAGAGAAACATCCTTATCCTTACACTATAGGGTAGATTAAAGCTGCTAAACGAATAGAGGTGAAGAAGAGAAGTAGATTACCATTTTCCATTGGCAAATATCAAGATGATGTCTACTGTGACATTGTAGACATGGATGCATGTCACTTGCTGTTTAGAAGACCCTGACAATATGATGTGAATGCTCAACATGCAGGGAAGGAAAATGTGTATAGGTTAGAGAAGGGTGGTGTGAGGTACACTTTGTTGCCTCTAAAGATAGCGGATGCACAAAAGCCCATAAGGTAGAAGGGTACTCTTTCTTGACAATCACTTATTCAGAGAAAGAGTTCGAAGAGGATTTAAAGGAGTCCAGAGTTGTGCATGTGTTGATTGTGAAGAATGTCATGACAGTAAATAAAGAGATCAGTAGTGGAGTGCCACAGGGTGTGAAAGAGGTGTTGGAGGAATTCAAAGATATGCTGCTAGATGATTTACTAGAGAGACTACTACCTTTGAGTGATATTAACCACCAGATTGATTTGGTGCCTAGGGTAAGTTTGCCAAACTTGCTATATTACAGGATAAGTCCCAAGGAGACTAAGATTTTACAAGAGAAGGTTCATAAGCTGTTATAGAAGGGGTTTATTAGAGATAGCATGAGCCCATGTGGTGTACCTACTTTATGGACTCCAAAGAAGGATGGTAGCTAGAAAATGTGTGTTGACAGTAGAGTTATCAACAAGATTACTATTGGGTACAAATTCCCAATACCTTACCTGGAAGACATGTTAGACAAGTTGAGTGGGTTTGTTGTGTTCTCCAAGATTAACTTGAGGAGTGGATATCACCCGATCAGAATCAAACCTGGAGATGAGTGGAAGACCGTATTCAAGACGAAAGAGGGGTTATATGAATGGCTAGTAATGGCTTTTGGCTCAATAATGCGCCCAGTACTTTTATGCGTGTCATGAACCAGGTATTAAAACCCTTTATTGGTAGATTTATGGTAGTCTCCTTTGACAATATATTAACATATAATAGATCTAAAGATGAGCATATAGATCATTTGAGAAGTGTTTTGTCTACGCTGAAAGATAGTAAATTATACTAATTTGAAGAATTACATTTTCATGTCAAAGAGATTATTGTTTTTGGGGTTTGTTGTTGTAGTAAAGGAATAACGATTGATTATGAGAAGGTGAGCGTTATCAGAGAATGGCCTATTCCAAAAACTATGATGAAATTGAGGAGTTTCCTCAGTTAACTAGTTTCTACAGACAATTCATCAAGCACTTAAGTGCTATTGCTGCTCCTTTAACTAGCGCCTGAAGAAAGGGAAGTTTCAATTGGGAGAGGAGGTTAAGACTTGCTTTGTTGTTTTAAAAGAGAAGCTGTGTAGTCCTAACTTCGACAAGTTATTTGTAGTCAAATGTGATACTAGTGGAGTTGGTATTGGAGGTGTATTATCTCAAGAAAAAAGACCAGTGGCTTTTTACAGTGAAAAATTATGTGATGTCAAGAAGAGTTAGTCAACTTATGACAGGGAGTTCTACTTTGTAATGAGAGCATTGAGAGTTTAAGAGCATTATTAATTGGAAAAAGAGTTTATATTGTACTCTAACTATAGAGCTCTAAAGCATCTAAGTAATCATATCAGAATTTGTAAGGATGTGCATGCTAGATAGATTCAATTTTTATAGAAATTTCCTTTTAAACTGATGCATAAGTTTGGAGTGTAGAATAAAGTACCTGATGCCTTAAGCAGGAGGCTGATTTGCTTGTTACTATGAGCTTTAAAATTGTGGGATTTGAGCAATTGAAGAAGTTATATAGAGATGATGTTAATTTTAGGGATATATGGGAAAAGTGCATTACAAAAGAGCCTTGTGGTGATTACTATATACCTAAAAGGTACTTGATGAAAGGGAACCAACTATGTATCCTTGAGTCTTCTTTGAGAGAGAAGTTGATTAGAGACTTACATGGGTGAGGATTAGCAGGACATTTGGGCTGAGATAAGACTATTGCAACAGTAGCCGATAGGTACTATTGGCCTCAGTTGAGGAAGGATGTCAGTAGGATTGTCCAGATGTCACGCTCCAAGAACGAGTAGTAGCATACATACCACACATGTATACTATTACCAATTTTATCTTTAGGGATGACATATTTTTAAACAAACTGAATCTTTTAGTTGCATTGATAAGAAATGACAAAATACATGTGAGCCATAAATTAGTAAAATAACTGTCATCATAAGTTTGGAGTAATATAATATTATAGACCAACTTCCTACTCTATAGGTTCTCCAAAATACATAAATTGATATTTCAAATACTAACAAAATAACAACTAGGAATTAAAAGTAAATAATTTATCCCAATTATCCCATAATCTCCTAGCTTTTAAATCTTACCGGAGTCATGCTCCTAGAAGTAATAAGCCAGGGTTGTAGTATCAACCTAAAAGGTCTTTAGGAGTGTGAGCGAAACTACATGATCAGTGAATAGCCAGAAATATTACACATCAAATGAGTTTATTAACAAATCATACGTAATGCAACAATCAATCATATGCATAGATACAAGCTTAGATGATCTATAATCCAAACAGGAAAAAGATTTACGCCCTCTTTTTAGGATTGAAGGATAATTGCTTAATGATCCACCTGCCCAGAAGAGACTAATTACATAAGAAAATCAACGATTTCTTATTTTAGGATTATCACTTTAACTTAAAGGTATTTTAATTGACAATTTCCTGCTTCAATCCTTAGAAACCCCCTAATAATTAGTAATTTCAAAGCGATACTACGAACGACATCCTCTGTTGCTACTTAGTTCCTGTGGGATCGACGGAACAAAGAAAACCTTAGGAGATCTAACATTTTAGAAAAATCAAGCATTAACAGAGAATCGAAATACTAATACGTAGCAAACTGTCACCTTTTTTAGAATATGCAATAATGCAGTTCGTGTAATGCATGACTATTTTAATTATAAAGCCAATAATTTTTAGTCAGGCTTATGGTGATCGTGCATTACCCACACAACATATATCATGCTTTTCTCAAGTCATTATATATGCCACTAGTTACAAACACAAATAATGTAATAGATCTGGGTTACTCACCTACTCATTTTGTCTAATCGTAATAGTCAATTGGAAAGTCCTCAATAGTATCAAAATTACCTATTGAGATGAATAAAAATATTCATTAATAAATCATATATTATAAAACTAAACTCTCATAAGTGCCTAAATATCTTATATTGATATTTGATTTAATTTCTATTACTTATATTTGTCTTTTAAGGTAAGGATCCTATGATAATAGATTTTTATTATTTAATATTTATTTTCATTTTTCTTGTCTTGACCTTAAAATATTTTATTTTTATTGGGTAATTATAGAGTTTGTATTCAACAATTCAGGATTTTATTATCATCATCGTTTAGTTTGACCATTTTATGTTAACTAATATTATTTTCTATTACTTATTTTTCATCGTGTTTCTCTTTATCTTATTTTATGTTATTATATGTTATTTATGGAGATCACATTATTCTTAATTATAGCTAATTTATATTTTCCATTCTTATATATTTACCTATGTAGGATAGTTATCGGACAATTATCATAATGTAATCATTTCGTTTAATAAAAGTGTTTTCTATTTCAAACTGTTACTAAAGTTTAATATTAAAGAATTATTAAATTTACTAATCTAAAATATTTTTATTTATTTATTAATTTTATCTTCTATTATTTATTATTATTATTTTTCTCTCTTTATATATATAATCTATTACAGATGATCAGGTCTCGTTTTGGGAAAATTTTGCACGTACATCGGCATCAACATCACCAGCGTTGAACTCTAAACTGTTGGTGTTCATGTAATTTTTACATATCATTTGTTCCAGGGAATGCTGGCTTCCAAAGGTGCTGGCTTTACAATGTATGTCGCCGGTGTAGATAACATACACTGCTAGCATTTGTTTATTTTACGTAAAAAAAAAATTCACTTACTTTTTATTCCAATGCATGCCGACTCGAAGGCTGCCAGCTATCCACCTATGCTACCAATTTTGGGCACTTACCTTTGCTGGTGTAAGGTCAGTGTAGGCACTGTTCATCTTCTTCCTCGTTTTTCTTCAATTCGTATCTTATTTTTCTTACGCCATATATGTATTATATTAGTGTTTAAGCTACTTCTAAGTGTTTTCCATGATTATTAACTACTATTCGTGATATATCTAAACCTATAACATCTAAGAATCATTCCACACATGATTTTTCATAGTTTCTATATATATGATAACTATAGTTATTGTTTGAAGTGAATATTACCTTGTTTGAGCTATTGTAATTATATTATGACCTTTCCCTTGGTCTGACATGAACCTATGCTGATAGGAACATAGTTTAAGTTAATGTTTAACATGTAGTCTTACTTAAAATGATTTTTTTCTTACCTTTACTTACTCATTTCCTAACCTTGTACTGTGCTTGCATTTTGTTGCTCAAATGAGGCTGAGTTTATGGGTGTATGTTGTTGTTCTTGGGCTGTTTTTACTGTTGTTTGGTGTGGTTTTGTTGGTTGCCAAAATGTAGGTTTAATTGTTATGTTGTTTTGTTCATTAAGTTAGTGCTTTTATAAGCATATGGCAGCAACATTTTCAGCCAAATATGGGAAGATTACTCCACCAAATTCCAATTTGCAAGCATGAGTTTGGCTGCATTTAAGAGAGTATCTCATTTAGAATAATTTGATTGGCTAAGCTTAGTCAATTTGACCCCTTTGGTGCAAATTTGGGCAAGTTGTTCATAAGTTTCGACTATACAAATTTTGAGGAAATCTCAGTTGTATATCCTTTACAATTTGCACCGAATTTGTTTGTTAATTATTATAATATTATTCAATTAATTAATTATCTTAGTTTTATGGTAGTTTATTAAGTTAAACAAGTGTATATATGTCAGTTATTTAGGAGTTATATCTAAAAATTTATTTAAAGTTCTAAAAATTTTCTAGATTATTATTGAGTTCAAATTTGAGTTTAAAGTTTACGCGATTAATTATTTTTAGGATTTTATCTCAGCGATTTTGATTTTCTAAGCTTAATAAGCTAATTTTGGTTTCAGACTCTAAGAACTTTAGAATTCACTAACTAGAATAATAGTGTAATCCAAATATTCATTTGGAGTTTGGATTGTTAATAATGGATATGTTTTTGTTCTTATTGTTTATTTATAACTCTAACAGTTTATTCTTAAATTATCGTTTTCTAACTATAAGCTTTATTGATTATTTACTTCTTAATGTACTTGAAATCATATTTTAGTTATTTCTATATTTTGAGTTTTCAATACCAACTACGAAATTTTGTATTTAGTGTCTATTACTATCTAAAGAGCTTTGTTTTAGGTTTAAAGATATATATAGGTTCACTACTCGTAATTCTATTCTAGGATCTTTGTTGAGTCCTACATTGACTATCTTAATTTTATATTTGCATTTTTATCTATTTATACAAGTGTGAAAATTCTCGAGGTTTACAGCAGATGTATTATATCTTTCAAACATCTAAGGGAACAGTCCTAGAATATTAGGTTGTACACACCATTACAAGTACTTGAGAATATCTTGGAGAACCTATCCATGGACTTTTTGCTGACCTAACGAGGTGCTGACTCTGTATTTATTGTTGTACACAAGTTCTTCAAGATAGTTCACTTTATTCCTTGTAGGAAGACTGCAGATATCCATGCTATTGCTAAATTGTTTTTCAGGGAAGTCGTGCAATTACATGGAGTACCTAAGTCCATTACATCAGATAGGGACAACAAATTGCTCACTATTTCTGAAAGACACTTTGGTATATGTTTGACTCATCATTGTACTTTAGTAGTATGGCCCACCTACAGACTGATAGGCAAACAGAGGGGACCAACAGGACTCTTGGCAATCTAATAAGAAGTATATGTGGTGTGAAGCTAAGGTAGTGGGATCTATCATTAGCTTAGACAAAGTTTACTTACAATTTTTGTCCATAGGACCACAGGAAAATCTCCTTTCTTTATAGTCTATACCAAGACACCACAACATTCATTGGACTTGGTTAAGCTTCATAAAAGAGTTGAGTTCAGTACAGCTGTAAAGAATATCGTTGATCGGTGTCAGGATATCACAACTAAAGTCAAGGAACGAATTAAGAAGGCCAATGCAAAGTACAAGGAAGTTGCAAATAAGCACAAAAAGACGTAGTCATTTGAAATGAGGGATTAGGTGATGTCTTTCCTAGGAAAGAACGATTTCAGTGGGTAAGTATGGCAAGTTGCAGCCTAAGAAGTATGGCCCTTATAAGATTATAAGGCAGATCAACATTAATGCTTATGTGGTTAGACTTCCTGACAACATGAATATTTCCATGACTTTCAATGTGGCCGATTTATTCCCATTCCATCCTGATGACTCACCTTTCTATCTAGATGAGAACTTAGGGTTGAGTTCTTTGCAGGTAGGAGAGAATAATGCAGTAGGTATGCAGTAGAACATAGCCCAGCCAAAGCTGGCCCAAGGCTGCTGGTGTTGAAGGCAAGGCCACCGGCCTTGTACCAGTGTAACAATTTTGCCAAATGCAACGCAAATTCAAAGCCAACCCAAAGGCTGCCAGTGTAGAACAGACGTAACACCTATGCCACCAACCTTCAATTGCAAAGTTGCTAGCCTTTGTTCCACATGACTTTTAGTTTGTTTGTATTGTATTTTCCTTTTTGTTGAGGCTATAAATAGTCTTTTAGGGCTTTTATAAAGATAACTCATATTTTATACACTTTTGAAACCTATTGAGAGAATTTTCTCTTTGAGATTGTTTGTTTGCAATCGTTATGTGTGTTTTAGAAATCATTTGGTGAGTTGATTTCTGTTTTTATGCTTTCATCTGCATCATTAATTCCTATAAAATTAACGGCTTTATGGTAATTTTACTAGATTCACTGAATTTATTCAAGTATCACGATAGAATTGAAATGATAATACATGACGTGAACCCAATAAATGCAAGTATGTTGTGTAGTGCAATGCATCTTTAATTTATTTATGGATCAAATAAGCTTTAGATCGATTTATTAGATGACCATCAAATTCTTAGATAATCCACAATGTTCATTCATCAATTAATATCAACCGATTGGCGATCACTTTGAATATTACCAGATTATTCAATCAACAAACATACAACATGCATTATTTCCCAATCCTCATGCATGAATTCAAAATTTTTATTATATCAGGTTTACGTGCAACCATACTACAATCACATGTAAGTGACAAGATTCCATTACTCACCCATGTATTCTCTTCAATCATCGTAGTAATCAAATAGAAAGTCTGAGTCTTGATTTAGGGCTCTTATAAGATAGAAAAACATGTATTACTAATTGTTTGACAAGAAAAAGGAGGATTAAAAAAGATTTTAAAGCTTTAAGAGATAAAAACATAAACTAGAGGCCATATGTCGTGGCCATGCCCTGTATCAAGGAGTGTATGGAGCAGGGTAAGGCACAGAGGCCACCACTGGTGTTTAGAAGCCACCACGCCACGTGCCATGCCCCATATGGAAGGGTGTATCAACCCAGGTGTGCATACAGGAGCTACCATACTCTTTGCCATGCCTCGTACAGAGGGGCATATCCGCCTAGAAGTACCTACCGAACACACCATGCCCTTCACCACTCCCCTATATCAAAAACCTAGCGAACACACTTCTAAACTTCACACTTTTACACATTTTAACCAACTTCAAATACACTCCAACATCATCATACAAGACTCATATTCACCCCTTTCACTTTCATACCTTACAACACTTAATCCATCTCCACATCAAATTCAACCAACCATTCATAGCCCATATCATCCATATTATAATTTAAACCACAACTCCTTATCTCTACTTCAAATAACTAATAACAAAATTCATAACAACCCTATATATATCAACAACTAACAAAACTTCTTACCTACACTTATTCATAGAACAAAATTCATAAAACAATATTTACAAAGCAAAAGAGTAGAAGCAACTTACCTATATGAGTCTTAGCTTGATGATATGTGTGTTGCTTGAATTTCTTGTTGATTGGAGAAGAGAAATTGAAAGATAAATGTAGGATGTGTGTGTGTGATACATTAGATAGAAAGAGAAGGAGGAGAGGAGTGAAATTTCTATAAAAAAAAGTTGATATTATCCTTATATAAGTAAAGCAAATTGTTGTCTCTTAAGGCATACAAGGTTTATTATGTGTGAGGAGTTGAATGTTAAGTATGTGGGATTAAAGGCTTAAATTTTCATAAATTGGACTTGGCTTATGTATCAAAAGAGCATGGTTTAATGCACACATTAACTTCTACATATCTAATGCATTAGAATCAACAATTACTTGAAATGAAAATAAAGTTTAGAATATTTAGTTTATAATTTCTCTTTAATCAGAAATTTTCTTGTGAGGATCTAAGTTGATTCTTTATGAATTAGAGGTTAAGTTCTTGAAATGCAAAATTTTTAAAGAATAAGGGACCAAATATTTGATAACTCATTTGAAATATCTCAATTAAAATTTTAAGTTTCTATATCTTTTAAAGCTATTTATCAAAAACTATTATAATTGAATTTACTCAACATACCATCATTTAAATTATATTAAAACTTTATTGATTTTAAATTCAATTCTCAAAATTCACCTATGTAAAAACTTGGGGGTTACAAGAGGAGTGGAGGGATTTCTACTACTTTCTAACTACTGACTAAGGCCATTAGGTATATATATTTTCCAAAAGCACATTCATATGTGACCTCTCATAATGCTCTAACCTAACACTATGTTGGTATTGCATTGTGCAACATCGATTAAAGGTAAATATAGAGAATAGAAAGAAGCAGAAGTCAATGCACACTGTGGGGACCAAGTCGATGATATATCACCTAGTGACAAATGTAAGTAAAAAATTGTATGTTGTACTTCAATTCAGTATACTATCGTAGTGTATACATTAATTCTTCACAATTATTATTTTTTGTATCATGCACCACATTTTAGAATCTTTTGCCAATAGACTATTATGGGCACATGCACAATTATCGGGTCAATGGCATAGAAACCGATAAGTGGGAATCGAAGGTGTCGCATCAAAATTATGTAAGAATACATCATCAATATTTCTATAGTATTAAATTGCGCTTATTTATTCATACTATTAATAAAATTGCCATTTATTTGTTGCTTGCAGTTATGGATAGAGGCGAGGAGGGAGGAGTGAAAGTGCGTGTTGCTACTATGGGCTAGGAGCCTATGAGTGGCATAACTATTATGGAGGAGGTCCTAGGGCATAGGTTTAACTAATAGCACAATATAGGATATGGTGCCTTGATCCCACGTGATAGGACATGCCTACTATGAGCAACCCTATGATGACTATTATGTGAGCTCGGGCTCTAAGGTTAATGAATTGAAGCAGAAGGTGGCTTAGATGGAGGAGATGCCCTGAATGTTGACTACCTGACCCCCTATATTGTTTTACGGCCAGTACGCACCATACCCTCCTCTTATGGGTGACTCAAATAGTGGCATGGGTCCAAGACAACTGACTTATACACCGATGTCGCCTACACTAGCAGGACATTTTTAACAGCCGCACTTTATGCCCTAAGGGATGCTGAGCTAGCCATGTAATCACTCTCCACCACCAACTCTCCTACCTGGTTCAGGTTTAGCCTAGCATGCTCCTGTACAGCCATATCGGTAGTATGCGCAAGTTACTTATGGATAGTATCTATCATCACTTTCTACTAATTCTGCCTCCACTACCTAGACAGCCACGGGCACCAGTTCTAGTCACTTCAGTCAGTGTTGGGTGCATAGAGGCTAGGGTTGATAAGACTTTTGTTATGTCTTGCTTGATCAGACTTTGGATTTTGGTATCTTCCTTTCTATTTACACATACTTATATATATATTTGTATTGTACGCTCGATCAATGTTTTGATAATTTTATTACATATACAGCCCGTTCACTTTACTGAATAGAATAAGGGGAATGAAATTCTAATTTAAAGGGAATGTAATAGAGTTGTAATGGCTATCATAATATTCACTGGGTGTAAAAAGTAAAACAAGTAATTATTAGAGTAAATGTAAAATATCTATAATCCCTTATATTTATTACAGAGAGAGGGTAATTGTATAGTTGTTATTTTCAAGATAGAGGTTGATGACAAAATTGAAAAATAGACCATTGAATGGTAATTCATAGGTTAGAGACATGAATTACTATTCATGATTTTATGTAATAGCAATTCATTATGAATTGTCGTTTCTTTCAAGTGAATACAGTAATATTAACTTTACGTAGAATGAAGAAAAAATGAATAGCTATTCATGTCAAGTGAACGAACTAATAGTGTATATGTATGTTTTGCCCATACTATGTATAACATATTCACATGTTTTCCTTGGATTATTGGTTTGTACTATGTGCCATAGAGATAATTTATAAAATAGCATGTATAATATGAATAGTTGTATATATATATATATATATAATTTATAAATATTATATCACTAACAATAATATTAATTTAATTCATATTTATATTCAAATATTACATATAATTTATAAAACATATATCACTAATAATAATATAAATATATATTAATATAATTATAATGTAAATATATATACTAATATATTCAAATTTAATAACACATAAATAAACATATATTAATAAATTTTTTCAAAAAAGATATATATTAATTAATATATAATTTATATTTTAAAATTTTCAACTTTGGTGGCCTAATTTGGGAACACACGTTGTGGGAAATTTGAATTTTATTACTAAGGCGAGTTTCACCTTGCTTCTCTAGCCACGCTAGCGGCGAGTTTTGCCTGAGTTACAAGAGGCGAATCTCGTCTCTAGATCCCTATATGAATGCATGTGCCTTGTTCTCGCACTTCACATTTCTTAAACCTTTTCCTCTTCCTTTTGTTGGTCGGATTCTTCATATTTTTCTCGTGATGTTTCGGTCTCTTGTCACTTCCCATGATGAATTTTCCTCAACCGGTTAAGTAAGGTGTTTGTTTTATAATCATTTTCACAACATATAATTTTAAATATTAACTAATATATTATTTCTTACTATTTTCAGGTGTTCAAGTAATTTGAAATCATCTATTTCGCTATTTCAATGGTATCAAAAAATCACTTATTTGTACTTTTTTTTTATAATAATACCTTAATGATTACTATATAGTAAATTTAATAATTAATATTTAACATATAACTATTATAAATTGAAATATTTATTTTTGACATAAAAATAAAAAATAAATTTATGTTTTAATGTTTAGCAAAAAATTTATATATTAATATTTTATATAAAAAATTGAATTAAAAAATTAATATTTATAAATAAATTGAAATAAATGAAAGAAAAAAAAACTATCAGTCTTTATTCTAACAAGATTAGATGCACTAGAAATGAGGCAAGTTTTACCTCTTTTTACCTCCTATTCTAGTATGTTTAATTGCGCCAAAATAGAGACAAGTGTTGCCTCTTGCTAAATAATCGCCTCTATTTGTTTTTGTAGGCGAAATTTGCCTCTCAAGCCAAAAAGTGGTAAAACTACTCAAACGACTGTGGAGAAATGATATTGTTGCCTTAGTAGGCCGAAGTAGCAAAAAACTTTGACTTTGCCTATTTTGTCCATATTCTCACCTGTGTTGATCAGGAAACTTTGTGTAGGAAATATTTACGAGAGAACTTTAGTAACGTAAGCTTGTAGACACGATCAGCCTTAAATGAAAATATCATAGTCATGATCCCTCCTATTTATGCCAAATGTGCCTCAAGTTGTCATACTCTTTGTAATGATGACTGTCATACAATATTTCTGATGAACCTAATTCATTGATTAGTTGTCAAACAAATTCCTATTTTATGTTCTAATATGTTCAAAAAGGATAGTAGAGAGCTAAGATCAGTTGATTCCTTTCTTGATTAAACAATGCATATTCCTTACCACATATTTTAATGACAATGATGGAAAGTTCAAGGCAACAGTAAAACTAATTGATCAATGAAAATATAAAACAAAATTCAAAAGCATGAAAATATAAAGATTTGTATATTTATTTATTCTCTCAAAAGGCAAAGATTGAGTAAGGCATGAAAGTGTCAAAAATGAAAATACAAATAAAAACATATTTCTTAAATACAACACCTGAAGAAATAATGTCTTATAGAGATGATTTTAAAATAGTTAAATATAATATTACCACTATAACATCACATTTGGTTGCATGATGTAGTGTTAAGGTCTTTGTTGTTGGAAATAAATATCCCCATGTAAAAGCAATAAGTCGAAAAAAAGAAAGACTGTAAATTGCTCTCTTAAACTTTTACTTTAGTACTGATTCATTCCCTAAACTTTTAAAGTATACTTAAACTCTATAAACTTTCAACATTTGGTATAGTTAAGGATAAATAACATTTTCAATCGGCACTTTGAAAGTTTAGGGGTAAACCTATACCTATATGGAAGTTTGTAAGTCTGGACACAGATTAAAATTTGTTTTGGGTTTCGAGGGGCGAGGTAATTTGCAATTCCCTTTAACAAAAAAATGTTAATCATCATCAATCATGCCAACTTTTAAAAGTTTAAGGGGTCTAAAAGTGCACTTCAAATGTTTAGGAGATGAATTTACACGTAGATAAAAGTTCAAGAAGGTAATTTATAATTTCAAAAAAAAAAAAAAAGTTAGCACTTTGTTAACACTTGGAATTAAATACAGATCTCCCATCTAAAAGCAATAAGTCTTACCACTACACCAACATGTGTCACAATCTTATTGGCTTGAATTAATCAACTTACAAAAATAGTAATATTATTAAATAACTAACATAAAAAGAAAAAAAATGCAAATTAAAAAAATAGAGGAAAAAAAGAAGTGATTTTCAACCTTTGAACTACAATGGAAGAATAATAAAAAGAGAGAGAAGTTCAAATCAAGTTTGTGCAATTTGTTTTTATCAATAATTTGATCAAATTTGTCAAAGATACTATGAAGATTCAACATATCTCATTTCGCAGCATCAAATTATTCACTCATATAAATCTTAAAATTTTCAACAATCTCCTTTCTCTCTTAAAAAAAAAAAACATTTTACATACTTAAATTTCTCTTTAAATTTATAGTTATTCTATGCAAAATCGAAGCAAAATTTTGGAGTTAATTTATTCCTGAGCATGTAAATATTCATAAAAAAATCAATCATTCCATTTGATCTATTGGAAAAACCTCAGATCTAAGAACACTAAAATTGGCCTTTCTGGAGTTCATTGACCACCCACAATAACACAACAACCTTGGTGCGAGGCTGCAAGTAAGCGACTAAATCGTGATGTCGTGCTTGAAAACTCCATACCGAGATTGCCATGTCAGTTTTTGCCTTTTGTCTTGTCTCAACTCATTAATTCTCCATTTCCAAAGCTTCCTTTTATCCTTAGTTTTTCATTTGCTGGTTTTCTTTTTTTTTATTCTTTCTAACATTTATTTTAATAACATTATTCTCTTATTAGGTTAATTAATTTGGACAAATAAGATTATGCCCGTGTATCCATATTAACATTAACACTTAAGTAGCAAAATATAGGTCATTAATTTGTTAGAAAATACAACCTAGGTCATCTCTTTACAAAACACTGAAAACATAAATCATATTTTTGTAATTTATCCTTATAGCACGTTAGGTGCAATGTAATAGACCCGTAATAAAATAGCGATTCAGGATTCCATTCCTTTTCCCATGTTTGAAATCGTAATTAGAAGCTGGAGTCTCGATTCCTTGAAATTAATAATTCCAACTTTTAGGAGGAATTCGATTTCTCCTTTGAGAAATTAAAATCGAGATTCCATTCCACTTTAATTAATGGTTATGGGTTTATTTATATTTTTATTCTACACATATTTATTTTATATATATTGGGAATTGTATTTTTGATAAATCTTATTACATACTCATTCCATTCTATTCCATTCCATAAATATATGCAAATATAGGAATGGATTTGTCATTCCGTTATTCGTTCAATTCCATTCCATCCTATTCCATTCCTTTGATTCTAATATATTTCATTTTAAATGATTTTAATGTACCAAAAGTAACATTTCTAAAAGTTTTAATATCAATTTTTATACTTTGAGTTTTCTTTACACCTACCTTTTATTAATACTTACTATCTTCTCTTTCGTTTTCATTTGGGAAAATATCAAATTTAGTACCTAAATTTTGCACAAAAATTCAAATTTGTATTTAACATTTGATCAATTTATTACTTAAATTAAAGTTTTTATAGCTATTTTTATTACTTCACTAATACTATTTACTTTGTTTCCTAACATAGAAGTAGTGACTTATCAATACTAGATGATGTAAGGGGCATTAAAAAAAGTTCAAAGATATGCTGTCTGTTTTACATATGCAGACAGAATAAACAGTATTAAGGAGTTAGTAAAAGTAGCTAGAAAATATTTGATTGAACTAAATTAACAACTTTAAAGTTCAACTTCTAAATTAAATATTCGTGTAAAATCCAAATGACAATTTGATATTTACTTTTTTCCATTTTCCTCTAGCCATGTACAAGCATAAGAAAAAAATGCTATAAAAAAAAGGAAAAAGGATATTACTCAATTTCCTATTTTATTTAGATTATCCAAGTTTTAATTTGTGTCTATACAATAAGGTTAGTTGCTATAAAGGGTTACTGTTATGAATGGTACCTTAACTTTGACAAAATATGTAATTATGTATTTAAATTTTAAAATTGATCACTTTAGTACAAGAACTTTAAAATTAATCAATTTAATACCTAAAAAAAAATTTCATGCATTCTAATAGTATTTTCGTCAAGTTTTTTTAGGTAATAAATTGATCAATTTCAAAGTTTATACCTAATTACATATTTTGTCAAAGTTCATGAATCGTTTATGACATTTTCCCTATTATAAACTATTAAGTTTTCAGTGAATTTTATTATTGAGATTATTTTGAATTTTCTACCTGTTTTAACTTAAAAATTTGCATAATTCGTGTGATGTTTGTTATAATTTAGGTTATTTGATTGATTATAGCCAATAGGCCCAACTTTCTATATCTTTGATTTCTGTTTATCTAATCTGTAGGTCTAGGTTATTGTATATACTTGGTTGTTGATTTACTATCCATCAGGTCATAATTTCCCTCTACGGATTCTAGTGTTCTTGGATTATATGTACCCATCAATTTCTTTTACACATTCTGGAAAGTTTTTAAGATTTTCCATTTTTGTTTTAATCAGTTTTAATTTTTTTTTTTTCAAAATTTCACTTAAAACGAATTCTATCTGATGAAATATACTAAATTTCATGGATGCAAGGCAAGGGTAACAATGCATAGAAGTAGTGATGCGAATGAATCAAGTGTAATCCAATTCAACTTCAGGGAATGATTAAAGATTGAATGAATCTAGGCAAACTCGATTTAAAAATAAAGTATTAAGGCTCAAATGGGAAGATAATGTAGATCAAGTGGTTTCAACACGAAAGAGCAAAGCTATCCAAAGCTGCAGGAGCCTATATGCTGGCCCAAAGCCGTCATCTTTGATTCCCTACACCGCGGTGTACCTCAGATACACTGCTAGCCTTCAACAGTGTTTAACATGCACAGAATTAGTTCTTGTAAAGCCACTTATGTACACCGCCAGCTTGTAGGATATAGGCCGCTAGAGTTGCATTATAGGCCACCAGCCTTCTTTGGCGAAACTTGTGTTTTATTTTTGTGTCTTTTTATATTCCCTTGTCCAATTATATATAGGTCTTAACTTTGTTTTAGAGAGAGAGACATTTTATGATATTTCCCTAGTGAAAATCTTCTCCTTTGTGAGAGTCTTGAGAGTTGTTGTGATAAGAACTTGTGTTGTATCAATTGTAATGGTTTATGAATTTTGAGAGTTATCATTCCTTTATTCATGTTCGTTGATTGAATCATTGATTCTCTTAATGTTGTGATTAGATTTGTAATTTGTGGAATCTATCAGATTATGAAATCTAGTTTGATTTTGTGATTGGTGTTATATCGAATTACGATTTCATTCATATTCTTTACCTTTTCTTATTTTTATTTATCTATTACACAAAATCCTAAAAAAAGATCCTTTCTTTTCTTTTGTGAGTTTTAAAGAAAGATCTTATCTTTCTTGGTGATATAGTTGATTTTCTTGATAACAAGAAGGAAGAACCCTAAATCTTAAAGGAAAGAATTTCTGACCCCCTTGGATTCATATCATTCGGTATCAAAGCATTTGATTCGGCATGCTTCAATTCGGTAAGACGTCTTATCATCTTGATTTGCGATTTTGGGAATTGGGGGCTGAGTTTTGGCTACAAACAGATCTGTGTTTGATTGTTGTAGTGAATTGAGGAGTTGAGATTTTGATGATAATTGATATTCTACTAAAATCATGTTGAGACACTATGATTATTTGAGAAATCCTTATGATAAAGGTAGTTATGAATATCATGCATGGAATTTTTATAATGGTAAATCAAGGCCTGTTGATAGCAATAATAGGAGAAATTTTTGTGATGAATCTCATAGACATTGTGAGATATGAGCTATGAAATGAGATTTAAATCAGGTGATGAAAACTATAGATGATTGGCTGGAGAAGTTTAGTTTTGAAAAAGCATTAAAGAATTTAGAGAAACCAGAAGTGAAGGTTGTTAAGGTTTAGCCAAAAATTGTAGCTTTTAATGACAAGAAGGTTGAAAAGATTGAAAAGGCTGATGAGATCATTGATGAAAATCCACCTAAGAAAGAAGAAGCCAAGATTGTGATTGCTGAAGAGAGAAGGTAGATGGTGATAATGGGGAGATAGAAGAGGAGAAAACCATTGAAATTCCTATGGTGCAATTTGAGGAAGAAAAGATTGTTGTTTCTGCTATTTCTTCTCATTTGTAGGTTCAAGACAACTATTGTCATCGAGAGAATCTATTTCAAGCTCGATTTGTGGTGCAAGAGAATGTTTGTAAATTGGTTGTTGATAGAGGCAGTTGTGCCAATGTGGTTTCACAAGATTTTGTGAAGAAAATGAACTTGTAGGTGAATTCCACATCCAAAGCCATAGAGCCTTCGATGGTTAAATTCTGCAGATGTTCTACTCATTCATAAACAGACACATGTTTCCATTGCTATAGGAGTTAGACTAATACTATCACTTGTGGTATAGCTTCTATGGATTGTGCACATGTTTTGTTGGGTAGACCGTGGCAGTATGACAGGCTAGTTATCTATGATGGATATCAGAATACCTACAAGATCCTAAATGATGGACTTGTTTTCCTATTGCTTCCAATGACCTTGAATGAAGCTCACAGTAGAGGTTTGAACATGTTCGAGCTAAAGGTCAAAGGACCTTACTTTTGTTTCCTTGCATGTCTTCCAAGATAAGAAAGAAACGACCTCAAAATTTCCAGAAGGTATGACAATTCTAGGTCAAATCTTTTCCAAGAAGGAGAGAATGATGTGAATGCATCAAGTGCAATCCAATTCGACTTCAAAGAAGGATCAAGCATTGAATGAATTTAGGCAAACTTGATTTAACAATGGAGTATCAAGGCTCAAACATAAAGATGATGCGGATCAAGTGGTTTCAACATGAAAGAGCATACCCTATCCAAGTTATAGGAGCCTGTATGCCGGCCCAAAGCCGTCGGCATACCATATACACCACCGATCTTCAGATGGTGTTCAACATGCATAGAATTAGTTCTTGTAAAGTCGCTTTGTATGCTGCCAGCTTGTAGGATATAAGCCATCGGCGTGGCCTTCTTTGACGAAACTTGTGTTTTATTTTTGTGTTTGTTTGTTTTTCCTTGTTCAATTATATATAGGTCTTAGCTTTGTTTTAGAGAGACAGATGTTTTATGATATTTCCTTGTGAAAATCTTCTCCTTTGTGAGAGTTCTAAGAATTCTTATGATAAGAACTTGTATTGCATCTATTACAATGGTTTATGAATATTGAGAGTTTTCATTCCTTTATTCATGTTCATTGATTGAATCATTGATTCTCTTAACACTGTGATTGGATTTGTAATTCGTAGAATCTATAAGATTACAATTCTCATTACGATCTAGTTTGGTTTTGTGATTCGTGTGTTATATCAAATGACGATTTCATTCATATCCTTTATCTTTTTTTAGTTTTACTTATCTATTACACAAAATCCTAAAAAAAGATTTTTTTTTCTAATGTGAGTTTTAAGGAAAGATCCTATTTTTATTGATGATTTAGTTGATTTTCTTGATAACAACAATGAAGAACCCTAAATCTTGAAGAAAAGAATTTCTGACTTCTTTAGATTCATATCAAGTAACCTTGATGCTTACATGACATGACCATATCTAGGTTACATATCCTATCCTACAATAGTTGGATTTCCTAACAAATAAGGCCATTTTTCTTGGCAAGCACTTTTGGAAAAGGTCCCCTTTCATATTGTGGTAGTTGGGTCAGCATATGGGCCAGCAGGTCATCACTCATCACAACATTAGTGCGTGTGATGTCACTCATGAGTCGAGTCCTCGTAAGTTCCATTATCAATAATTCTACAAGGTTATCCGTGCGCAATACGATATGTACTTTATATATTATATATATATTATATAATTTTATTGAAGTTTAATTGTTACAACTTTTATTCAACGCATCAACTCCATAACTAGATTACGAGATAACTATCCATAGATGGAACTTCGGAATACCTTTTTAGCCTACCCTTAAAGTACATGCACGGTAAAATAGACCAAAACTTGTGTAAGCTACCCTTACTGTTTATTTATTTATTTTTGTATTAAAGTGATAATCAAACTATAACCAACAGTTATGAAATTGCAGGTTGTATATAGTCCAGGTTTGAGGTAACCGTATAAGTTTGAAATAAATGGAAAATTTGTGTAATTTTAATGTTCGTCAGGTCTGTGTAATTTACATAAATATAGGTTATAATTCCGCTGTATTTTATTAAAGAGTGTCCAATTATAATATAAGGATTTTATAGTGATACTTCAAAGTTAAGCGTATTTTGTGTAGAATAATCCCATAATGGATGATTTTTAAAAAGTGTAGGTATCGAAATAAAAAAACCATATGGCATATGAAAGCAAACGATACTTCACTGGACAGAGGTCCAAGATATTACTTATATTACATATACAATTTTACATGTCAAAACTTTTATTTTATAACCCAGTTTACATGCATGAGTAATATTCTCCTATAAAGGTGAAACTTGTGTCATTTGCTCATTGCTTGTAAAGTGTATTTTTGGCCGATTCCCTTCTCCCTCAGTATATAGCATTGCCTTGACAAATAATATCCGATTTTAATTTCATTGCGAAAAATCAAGAAAAATGTTGGGAGCTTTCAAGAGGACACTCTTCTTCAGGGAAAATTTTATCACTCGCTCAAATAGAATCCGTTATTCATCAGCTCATCAGATTTATATTTAACGATGATCACATTATTGAGATACTTAAAATATCAATTATTATATTTATTTTAATGATTATAATGGAACGAAGCCACAAGTTATTTATCTAGAATATATTTAGAACAAAAAATTTATGAAATCTTTTTAGAAGTAAATATGGTTGCTAATTCATGGCGTGACATGTTTAGGGTAAAAATATCATCTTCCTTAAAGCGTCATCATGGCCTCTTTGGCAAAATAAAATGACATGAGACTGGCGACTGCACTCATAATTTCATCTTTGGCCATGATGAATTACCTAAGAAATATCTAGTCGAACGTAAAATCAATAATTTGATAATAATGGACCATGAAATGTATATGTGGAGAAAACTACAGAAAAACTGCTTTTAGGTTCTGTTATAAGAGTGAAAATAGACCCTCTTCTTGTACTATTCTTGCATATTCCAAATTTATTCGAGCAGGATATTCCAGCCATTCTTCTGGAAATATCTATACTTAATTTGTCTTGTTGATGCCCAAAAAAAAACAAAAAAAAAAAAAAAAAAAAACCCACCGATTAGTTTGGATATAAGCATGATTATTCTTGAGATTGAACCGAACCGCCAAACTACCTAGGGTTCAATCTATCGCATGGTCCAGGAGGGGAAACTAATATTTTAGGCTACCTAATTATACCCACCAATTGATACACCATTAATATTATGCTTCTATCAAGAGAAACACGTTTTGCACAAATAAATTTCATCTACCATACTAATGATTTAAACTAATTTAGGGTTTTTGTACTTATTCAATTATGACTTGATTGAATTTATATATAATCTTCTTTTTAAAATATATATTTAGTGGTTGAAAGTGATAGCGAAAATAATAGTTAAAAAAAAAAAAGAGTGAATTATTAATAGGGGGACCTCTTTATATTACCTAATGAGCTACTTTGACTATTAAGAGCACGATATGATACTTTATTGGCTCATCCAATCAAAATACTATATTTTAAAAGCGATATTGAAATGGAATGAAATGGATATTTATATCTTAATAAACTATTTTAACCGTAACAAGCATGATAGTGCTTTGTTGATTCATCCAATCAAGTTACTACAGTTTAAATATGATATCGAAACTAAGTTAAAATAATAGTGTTTGATTTAATACGCTCATCCAATACAACCATGATATTTTGCTTTATTGGTCTCATCTAATCATAGTTGAGCATATAAATCTTTTCAACCAACTAATAAAGTACACTAGGACTAATCAGACATAGAAGAAAATAGCAATAATACTTGGTTCATAACCATGCTTATCCTTATAACATAAAACGCAATGATGTGGTGAATTTCCAACCGTATTTTGGAGCCCTTTCACTTGTCCTTAGGAGTAATGACCAACAAAATTGTCAATCTAGTGTTAATATATTAAACACTCTGTACCACACAAACAAGCAATGCAATAGGGAAATTTTCAAATAACCTTATCATGGAAATCCAAGAATATCTTATCTTTCCACATGCATTTCCCTAGCTGACAAAATAGTATGACAGAGATAGAAAGCTAAAGGTCTCAAGCCCAGTAGTGATGCATCTCCATTTATCAGACCAACTGCATGCTATGGACATAAATGGAAAATTCATGGTTTGAGAAGTTTCCTGAACTGGTTTTAGGATAACATCTCTGAAGACATGTTCTAGAGGAGAATTTTAGAAGAGACGAGAGGAATTTAGCCAAAAAATCAGACTTCCTCTTCAACTATGAGATAGGATTGCTTTGGGTCTCTGCAATAGGGACTTGCAACAAACGCATAGCATGCCGCTTTCGTATTGCCTTTAGCCCAATATTTATTAGAAAGCGCCCCTCTTGGCAATAACCATGTGTGAAAAGGAAAAGACCTTAGTGATGAAACTGACTACAAGGATGTAGACTCTATGTTCTTCCACTTTAGAAGGGGGACCCTGTAGCCATCCATTTGCATTTATGAAGCTGGTGAAGCTCTACCAAATAATAAATGAAATAGACGCAATCAATTAGACTCACTTCCAAGTGTTTTTTCATTGAATAATTAACTTAATAGGCTGTTTGGATATGAATATATAAAAATAGGATAGCACAAAATTGCATTAATTTCTATGTAAAGTCCTACTAAAAAATGAATCACAATATTATGACCTATCAACGTATTATATTTTAAAATTATATGGACAATCCTGAAATCTTTTAAAGTTGCATGGATCTCTAGTATTTTTAAAAGTTAACACCAAAACATCTAAAACTCGCTTTTCGGGATGAGTTTAGATGCTAAATTTTTAGAAAAATGAGGATATCTATGCAATTCACCATAAAAAGTAAATTTATACTTTGGGGTCCAAGCGTTAACTTTATAAAAAACTGAAGTCTATGCAATTTTAAAATATTTCAGGCGATATTCGTACAAGTTACAAGTTACCTTATATTTTTATCATAGTATGATTTTATTTAGGGATTGTTCTAAATAAAAAGCTTGATTTTTCCGGGGTCAAGCAGAAAAACAGAATAGGCGGAACGCACCACCATTCACAATTTATAATGTTCACTTAAACGGTTGAATACTACGATAAGAAAACGAAAATGACCGGTTCATATGATAGAATATGCGTACTTCACTGTGAATTACTTTGGAGTGGTAAATGAAGATGGAGCTCCTTTTGACCTGTGATTGAATCATTTCAAATTTAGGAGGAAAAGGCAATAGAAAAACGTTTGTAACACTGAAAGATCAGGACTTATATCATTATCTTGATGTACAAATGTTAATTGCTGACTGATCCACATGACTTTTAAGTGTCCACTACAGAAAATTAAGCAGAACACAAAGAGCGATATTCCGCACTACAGTTAACTACTGCCTGTTAAGAGATCCAGGATGGTCATACTTAACAAGATAATGGTAGAATCTCTAGCAACCTAAGAGACATCATAAGCCAGTGCAGGCTCTCCGAACATGAAAACCAAATGCTAGGAAATGCATATTACATTACATTGTGTAGTGTGATATAGCATGCGATGGAATAATAATTTGGCACATAAAACTATGTACAAGGATATGGCGGTGACACGCAAAAGAATTAATCCATCGAATCCATGAGCACCAAAATTAAGCAACTTGATCCATCTCATAGCACTTAATCAGATTTTACAGTGAGGTTTGTTGGGATGACTTCTTCATCATCTTTGTTGTCATTTTGATTCCCATATACAACAGAGAAATAGTATCCTACAGTTTTCAACGTGAGACCAGGAAACCTGTAAGAACTGCCTGGCTGCATATCAATCTTAACAAAGGGCCATTTCATTTTTTCTGCAGCTTCGCACTCTTCTGAGCCATCTCCTAACACACAAAACTGGACATTGGGACTGTCAAACCGTTTCTTGATCCACTCAAAACATTGATATTTCCCAACATCCCATGAGCTGTACACTGAAACACAAAGAACGTCCAGTGAGACTTGTTTGAGTAAATAGCATACTATTGGAGTTTCAACTTTCTACTCTAGTAATCTTTTAGAGCAAGCAGGCAGCGAGACACTTATGATTTGGGGAATGGGGTAATTATTGATCTTAGCATACGAGAAATTTGCTTGTACACAAGTCATCTCATCCACATCGAAAAGTGGTTTATTTACTGGTTGACTTTGAATACCCTGACATTCAGCACAATGGCATAAACATCTAGATGAGTATTTTGAGCATTATACTGTGCCACTCCAGAGAAGTCCCTTAAGTTTTTCTGATTTTATTAGCCCATAGATGATAAGATCAGCAATGAAGATAAGAAATGAAGAATGAGGTACTATATGCAGATCTGTGCAGAGGTTAATATGATTAGGTAACAAGATAAATGCCTCATGCTTTTAAAAAGTTACACCATCTCACATTTGCTCAATGTGTGCCCTTCTCCTCTGTCTTTGAAATTAAGCATTTAGATTTTGTAACTTTTGAAAAACATGTTTTAAGGATCCTATTTTATTTTACTATTTTTCCTTAGGATAAAGTTAAAAAAGAAATAGTAAAAAGAAAAATTACCTAATATCAAGGGCAAATGGCCATGTAGGAATCTAAGAACACTTTTTTAAAACATCTGAGGGTTTAAATGGTCAATTTTATAGATACCAGGCTAATTACACATGAACCAAACATGGGGGGGTATGATTGCAATTGACTCTTTAACTTTTTCCTAGGGAGAGAAAAAGGAAGATGAGATATAAACATGCATAAAGCTGAAATGGAATTGCTTATGTAAAAACTTAACAAGAGAAAAGAAGCAAAGGAAGGATTATAGAGGGCACAATTTATGTAGGATCTGCTAAACTGAACCTTATATTTTTGTGTTTTCCATTATTTTATTCCTTTGAATTTTGCGGGGTGAGGAGGAAATAGGTAGCATGCCATCTACAGTTAGTTGGAGTATTGAACCTAAAGTAAACTCAACTAGTTTTATTGTAATACGACATTCAGGTGAACAAGACATTAGAAAAGAATTACTTACCATTGTGATGTTCTATCAAACTGTCAAATCTAAACAGTAGGCACTTGGCAAGACTGGGTACCAAGAACCCTGAAGTCACCAAGACATTTATGCACTGAGGAATTGGATCTTCCTCACTGTCAGCAGTCCATTTGGCTGAGTCAAAAGAAGGAATTGGATCTCCCTTTACACTGGAACATTGCTGCAGGAAGCAGTGAGCTGCACTCAATTCAGGAATTCACTTTTTTAAAGCAGACCAAAGGAAAGTAAAATGTTAGTAAGAAACACCACATAATAACAGAGAAGAAGCAAGTGTTCCCTTAAAAGATAGTTATGGTAGCAGCAACATTTTGCATACTTTTTAAATTAGGAAGACAATTTGGCCAAAAAAATAAAAAATAAATAGAGGAAGACAAGAGTCCCCACTCTAATGTTGCTAATCAGAAAGACAGAATTTTAGAGATCAGAACTACTGAAGAATAAATCACAACCATATTTGAATCTACTGCTAAAGCTTGTCAGTAAGTTGATTTTGATTTAAAGAACTTTTTTTTTTTTGGGAAAAGGCAAGATATATGGATGCAAGGAGGACACAAACTAAAAAAGGTATAATTAGAATGGGAAAATCTGCTATAAATGTGAAGCTTTTTAAGCATAGAACTAAACACAAAACAATAAAATGATTGATTGCACTAAGGAAAGGAACTATAATGGGCAAGGAGGAATAGAAGAGGATAAGGCCCATAGCCTTTCTACGTAAGATTGTAAATGCAACTCTGGAACTAATTTTTAGGCACAAATAGGTACCTTAAACCCTCAGAGTATGTTTTCACCTTACCATAACTTTTGACAATACACAAGTATCTTCAAAACTATCACCCAAACCCCCATATTGTTACTATTTTAAGAACTTTTAGAGACGGTTTAAGGGTTTTAGTTATGGTTAGGGGAGTAGTGGATATTTTTATAAGATATGGAAAGGTAAAATCATGATTTGAAAGTTTGAGGGGTCTAATTTTGAAGGTGTAATGCAACAATTCCTAATTTATATTCTCTCATCCTCTTGTGATTTCAAAGTATTACTGCAATAAGGCTCTATGCGTATAGCTAAACATCAGATTAACCTGAAACTAAGCACACAGATAATGGTTTAATAAGTAGCAGTACCCTTTGTAGTACAAACAATTAAGCCTTACCTATATGGGAAGTTATAGTCTTTCATGCCAAGGTCCATGATCAAATTGCAAGTTCTCAAGGAGACAAGTGTCTTAAACTTTATGTGAATCCTCCATGTCATTTTCTAAGTAATCTCTTTCCTGCTCCATCAAGATTTGCATCTTGTAATGATTTTGAGCTACCTCTATCACATATTCTAATAGCATGATTCCCCCTCTATTTAAAGATAAATTCATTGCCGATCCAATATCTCTTTCTGTGCATGTCTATGCATCTAGAATACCATATATATTTTAGAGTCTATTTGGATTGTTTGATTTTTATATGTATCGTATCCGTATATAATATGTATCTATAACTTATCTATATCATATCTATATTATCTTTTATTGGTTTGTTTATAAGTAAAACCATAAGTTTTTTATTGGTATCTATTTTTTAACAAATATCTGTTTCAAAACAATAAAAATATGATGCTAAAATAACCAAAATATGATAAAACAACAGATTCTTAACTGTTTTCATCTTCCAGCAGTTCAAAGTTAACTGCTAAAAATTTGCTCCTTATTTGTGCTAGAGAATTACTGTTGATTTTCAAAGATAAATATAATCAAAATAAAAATTCCAAATCTTCTATTACATCCACCTAGCTTGGGTTCAATAAATATTATCTATATTAAACCTTTTGTTGATGTTAACATGCTATTGTTAGGTATGCTACCATTTTTGACATCAGGTTGAAACAAAATGCCTAATCATGCATTTGATGCATATGCTGGCTGATGAATCATATAATGATTTTTCAACTGAAACATTGCAACTCAAATAAAATGCCCTTTCCATGCAACTGACTGAATATGCTGGCTGGTAGTATCATATTGTGACTTGGAGAGGAGATGTCCTGACTAACCCGAAGAAAGCCATCCATCCGTATACTTATCAGTCATCTGATATAACTCATCCCAGTGTTCTTTTGTTTGTTGATTAAAAATATTGTGTAGGCCCTGAAATATAAAAAGAAGTTAATTTACTATTAAACAGGATAAAAATGCATCACAGAAATAGCTGTTCATAAAGATTTGTGGTAAAATGCATGTCAATCGAAGTAGATAGGAAAGAGAAGAGCAAAGGTTTCAAAAGGCCAGATAACAGTTTTTCTCTAGCTGGAATGACTTCTTGTTCTGCAATGAAGCATAAGTTTTAACTGAGATATGAAACCCATCAGCCAACTCATGTTGCACACAGATAAACTTAAAGATTCATGCACCATAAGCTAGAAGATCAAATTACTGTCTCAATGGAGTATTCAAGTGGTATAGGTAGTGATTTAATGATTTTAAACCATTGCAGTGCCAGTGTTCCTCTATTTTCTACAGAGAGAATATTTGCTGCAACGACATCCATGAAGTTCTTCCATAAATAACAGCCTTTCTATGATATTCACACTTAAAAGTAGCATAATAAGTGCTGCATAAATGACAATGAAATGAAGCTTTCAGCCAAAATCTCACCAGCATGCTTGCACAAAACAACCGCATGGACAAAGCACTCTTTAGCCCTGAACCAGCTTTCCTTTGTCTACTTTAGTGATAATAAAATAAGTCCAAGCACTTGACATAAGTATGAACATACAAGCTTAAGAAAACAAGGCATTTTTTTCATAACAAAATTATTTAACAAATGCAAGGACTTTTGGCATGTATCCAGAAAATTTAAACAAAATTTCCACATTTTAAACGCAAATACAGCTTCCACTTTGAAATTTTTTATACATCAGTCAGCCCTTATATATATATCCCTGCTTGAAAATGTTATTCAAAGCACACCTTAAAAATGATATCCATTGAAAATACCACATTTTTAAAATGAATTAGTCTAAGAAGGTATATATTCATGCTGTACGACATTGTCAAATATTGAATATAATGCATAGGCAGAGTATACAAAATTACCTTATTGTAGGTATGGGCAATAGCTCTAAGCCTGTAGGCCATTTTTCTCTTGCCACATTCATCCTTTAGAGAATTAAATCCATCTTGATGGAAGTCATAGTTAGAAATATCCCTCCCATCATCAAAATCACTAAAAGCACCGATAAAAGGAGCATTGCAATCCTCAATCTGCAACAATCAAGTCTCAATATAACTTAAATATAGAACTGTTAGAGATTCATCATTATGTTTCCTTAATGTCCCTTTCATTATTATTACGTCTATGTTAATGAATGGGAAAATTAGGTTAAGTTCAAAGAATGGATAAATTGATGAATAGATAGATTCATCATAAGTTAGTTCATGCACGGGTAGATTCAGTTTACATTGGATATCACGATCATTCATAAATTTAAGTAGGTCTCATTCATAAATGGTCGGAGCATTCTCTGTAACTAGCACAAAAAACACCAATTGCTATAGGTTCCAACAGTAAGGTAAAGAATTCTATCAAATTAAAACACCCTGCAAATCAACACCAATTTCGTGCTACAGCATCCATTAACCAGATCTATGAGCAGTGCACATAACAACCACATACACCCTAAACTTATGTTAAACATAAAAAGGGCAAAAAAAATGAAACAATGAAGAGATTGGCCATTTTCATGACATTACTCTTGCACATTGAATGCATAGATGGATACATGTCTCACCTGCTCATAAAAGAAGAAATCATCACAAAGATCAAGGATAAGTTTCTCCCACATCTTTCCTATCTCTATACCCTTTTGTTTATCTTTGGATCCCCCATAAGCTTCTGCAAATGTCCCATTCAATAAGGATTTAAGCAGTATAAGAGTTTCATCCATATCCCAGATATATACATTCGTTCTGTGACTTCTGGAATCTTCAATTGTAAATTTCATCCTCTTATCTGGAAATGCTGACCTGTCTTCCATCGGGTCTATATAAAAGAAGAGAAAATTAGGCTTTACTGAAAAAGTAATTAAAATATAAAAGACAGCTACGATGCATGAGAGGGCCATTGTACCAGTTTTGACAATTATCATTAGAAATATCAAAGTTGACTTTCCATGCCCATCAAAACAATTTAATCGGTTTCATACAACAAAATAGACTAAAAAATGGTACAGAGAATTTCAAGAAACACCTTTCTCTGATAAATTCCCACTCAAATGGATTAGCACAAAGCAACTACATTGATGAAAGGAAAATGATGTAACAACCAAATAACTGCCACACCAAATCAAAAATCCATTTTTCATAAGATAGATCCTTGTGTATTCAATCTTACAGGATTACACAATATGTTTGTTTTGAGGTGCACCAATTAAATCTGCCACCCTCTCAATTTAAACCAGTGTGCAAATGAGGTGTCTGTTATGGCATAAGGCATTTAATAAAGTGAATTAAACTGTCGGACAATAACGAGCTTGATGCAGTGCAGAAATTTATTTGACTTAATGTCTTGTCTTAGCTTCTTAATCACTTTGTACCATATAATCGCAGAGGATGAGCTCAAATTAACAGGCTTCTATATCAGACGGAAAATGATAACGGCTGCCCTTGGGCACTTATTTATAGGACAAGAGCAACTCTTGGTGCATTTGGGCACTTATTTATGGGACAAGAGCAACTCTTGGTGCATTTGCCTTTTCCATAAATATGCAAACAAGTCCCATCAAGCGTTATAGTCATCTTTCAAGCAGTACATCTTTCATATTGACTCACTAGCTCCTCTATGAACAAGGTAACATAAAACTGACAAAATTTTTCTCACTTGTCAGCTAGCAATAGTATTGCAACTTCCACAAATAGCAAATAAGCAATAGGGGTAACTACAATTACTTTCCAAAACTTTCAAAACCGTCAATATTACCAATAATATTTTCCACTCAAATGCCAAACATTGAGGACGTTAGGTTTTCCCATCCAAAATTCTCCAATACCATCCCATTCCAAGTGGACAGATGACAGCAATTGCTGAGTTTCTAACAAAGAAAGACCTAGTGTCCTTAGTGTCTGCAGTTTGAATTCAAAACAGCAGCTTTTGAAAGTTCTGGCAATCACACTCAACCATGGTTTGGAGGGTCAAAATGCAATTACCACCAACTAAAATCCAAACCCATTAGCCCATCAAAACAAGCCGAATCTTAACAATGACTAATCGCCTAAGCTCCTAGAATTCCGTAATCATATCTATTTCAATCACTACCTCTTCATTGAGCTCTCTACAAAATGCAAGCTGGACTTAGCATGGGTCTTATAGCGCGATTCATGTGCTCAGATAGTGAGTCCAACTACCGGCCAAGCACTTTTGTAACAATTGGTATTTCTACCTCTGTCCCATCTAATGACATGTAGCCATTTACCAAGAATATCCAGTTCAGATTCTATGTTTTACATTTATATTCATACCACAGCAACATGTAAATTGATTGGATACCCGAAAAAGGGAAAATTATCCAGCAACTACAGCTTATCTCCTTCAGGGGGAAAGGGGGGAACACTAGACTGTATACAAAAAGAGCCTAAAGAAAGACCAATTAACTGTTCTGAGGCATACAGCAAATAAAGAAAAATAACACAAAATCACGTAAACTGAAACTAACCCTTGAACATGAACCTATTAGGAATCATTAAAAAACATAAAAACTACAAAACAATGCCATCTTTCTTTGCCTTTAATGTAATTAAAAAAGGGAGCAAACATTAAAGATTGGAACTTTAACACAATCATTGGCCAAAAAAAATATTAAAGCAAGACCCAAATCTTAGAATCAAGCTAAAAACAATCATGGGTGCTAAAAACCTGAAATTTGAATGTAAAATGAAAAAATAAAAAAAGAGCATTGTCATATGTAACTGTAAGTAACATGTATCGAATATCAAACACATGGTATCTAAAGAAAACATGGGTATAAAGAGATAAGACTTGCACCTGAAGAGAGAGCTCTCTGGGTTCTAAATTTACAAACGAAATTGAAGAGGGAGTCAAGACTAACTAATAAGACGACTTTAACGACAAAATTACTATTAGTAGAATGATAAAATATGTTACATGGCACCGCTGAGTGTTAATTTTCCTTTGTGTTTTGAGGTGGTTTTTATTTATCTTATGGGCGGGCCTAAGCTCATGTTTTGAATGGTTGATCTTAGGCTGGGCTCCCCTGGGTTTTATTTATCTTATGGGCCGGCCTTTGTGTTAATTTACTTGAACTAGAGTTGAAGAAAACCAAGTGAACCCATCCATCAAGAAAATTAGATATGTTTGGATTGTTGGATTTTTATATGTATTATACATGTATATGATATACATTTGTAACTTATTTGTATTATATATGTATCGTATCTGTTTGATCAGTTTATGAGTAAAATTATCAGATTTTTATCCGTATCTATTTCTTGATAAAAATCTGTTTGAAAACTATAAAAATATGATGCTAAACTAACCAAAATATGATGAAACAAAGGTCTGTTTGGATTATTAGATTTTTATCTGTATCGTATCTGTATTAGATTAGCATCTATAACATATTTGTATCATATTAGTATTGCTTTGTTTCGTTAGTTTATGAGTAAAACTGTTATTTTTTCATCGGTATCCATTTCTTAACAAATACATGTTTAAAAATGATAAAAATATGATGTCAAAATAACTTAGAAGTAATGAAACAAACAAACTCAATAATTTTTTTTTTATTTAGAGTATGTATTGGAATGGTCAAACTAGATTAAGATGGTTAAATTTGTCAACTTCGAACATAAGTTTATAAAACTAAATCAAGTTGAATTGAAAATATTTTAACGTTCTAAAGATCTTGAATAAATAATTTACTATTAAAAAAACTAATACTTTACTTGTGGTTGAAAAAACTTTTCATTAACATGTTGTTTGAAAAAAAAGTTAGGTTATACTTATGGAAAAAAAAAATTCACTAACATATTGCAAAAGCATACCATACGAGAAGAAGATATTATTGAAAATGAGCTCATGGCAAATTGGGAGCAGGAGATCATCAGTGCACCACTAGATAAGTAACAACCATATTTTTTTAGGCAATTTACTAATGTTAAAGAATGATATATTATACATTAGATTGATGGTTCTTGACTAGACATAGGCTGAGTTAAGATATGTACTCAAGAACTACATAGTTAGTTTAAAGATGCTACAATCAATGCCATTCGATGAATTCCACTATCTATGATAGACTTTGAAAATTGAGTCATCTGGCCTCATTATAAATTAAATGCATTAGCTTTTAGATTTGTTTACAATTTTATCATATGCTCATCTAACCAAAGTGAGGGGTATGCCTTCTCCTTTCATTGGGTAGGTAAAGATGTTTAGCCATTGGTTTGGTATTGTTCATGCTTACCTAGGGTAAAGCTTTTCGTTTAAAGAGCATCCTACTCAAAGTAATCTCTTAAGACGATATATTGCTAGTGTCAGTTGTTGCAAATTTTGTACTTTTGATAATACTATTAAACATAGTGCTCTTTATTGTGATTGGATCAAGCTCATTTTATTTGTTGTCATGGGGATTAAGATAGATACCACCCATGTAACTACCTTAGATGTGCATGCTTAAAATTTTATGTAGGAAAGTTAAGTTTTTGTAAACAAAAACTGTGATTTTATTCACAAAGTTATGTTATGTATTTTGGCATATATGGAAGGGTCATTGTAATGTAGTTTTTAATGCTACAAATCTAGACGTTGATGCTATCTAAATCTCTTATAGAATTGAAATCTTGACCTTAAAAGCTAATCCACTAAAGCTATAGCACAAGTTCAATGCTAAATGGATCTACACAACAGTAGGTATAGTAGCCTTTCTTAATTCATCTGCATCCATAACCATATGAAAATACTATTGTCAATCCTTTGCATGATAAAGACTTCACAAGATCCATGCAATCCTAATACATTCGTTTTTAGGATGTTGTTAAGTGTGGGCAATTGTTTCAAGTTAGGATATTTAGGTGATTGTGACAAGCATGATGTAGTGGTGTGTTCAGTGGTCATTCGAGTATTTATTAAGGCACCTAAGCTAGAAGTAATGTTTGATGTAATGCAATAAACACAAATCTACAATAGACTTCACATTAGTGTGCCCTTAGTGGTTTGTACATCAAACTGAACTCGAATGCTTGCTTTGATTTAGGTATGGGAGTGTTGTAGTTGCTTTTCTAGCTAGAGATGGGAAAGAAGCTTTATGCAGAGGTAAATCTAGCATCTATTTTGCTAGCCCTCTCAAAGAAGCTAAAGCAATTATCATTCATGTGGCTACCAAATATGCAAATTAAATGAAGTAACCATATGTCATTAGGCCATCTATTTTTCTACTAAACCTCAATGGAATTTACATGTACACATCCATGACCTTAAAGTCTTGTTGCCGTGTTTTAAGAATGTCCAATTTAATTTAGTTAAGAGTCAAGTTGATAGAACAACTGATTAGATAGCAATACATACTAGATTAAGGATATGCCCAAAGGATTGGGCTTTTGTACCCCATTTATCTCTTATTTCAATTTTAAAAGAAGATGCTTGTAATTTAATTGTAGTTCCTATTATGGGGGAACTATCTAATGTATTTAAATGTTTGTAATTATAATACATGTTCTCTTTTTGACAAAAAAAAAACGAAAAAGAAAATGAGCTTAAATCATATGCTAATATTATGAACAAATAAATTATCAAGACGCATTTTAAACCTCTCAACTAGATAAAATTGACTTCATCAGCATTTTGTGCTGAAATTATTAAGCAAATTTTGTATTACAAATGTTGGTGTTTGTTTAAATATGAAATTATGGTTCAATTAGGTGAACTAAATTGAAAGAAACTCAAAATCTTATGGTTTAAATAATTTTCCACATTAAATTATGCAATTTGATGTAAAATGATAATTGAATTGATAGATATATATATATATATATATATAGTTTATCTTAGTTTAAATGGAAATCAAATCAAAATGAATTACATCTCACCCAACAAATCAAGCATGGTCTTCAGATTTTAGTTATGAAACCATTGCCATCTAGTCATCTCTCCACAAAGAGTTCAATGCTTCTATTTTCTTGTAATTTTGGCATTAATGTTAGTAAGTAAAGATGATTTTTCTTTTCCTTTTATTTATAGACTAAAAATTAAAAACTATTGCTTTTAATACTCGTGTCAATTAAGAGAAAAAGACCAATACATCTAATAATCTCGAATATTTCATTTTAAGAAATATCATTAAAGTAATTTGAGATTTTCCTGATATTTTTATGGTTCAATCTATGGATCATCCAATCCATCATTTGCCAAATAAGATGGCTAAAGTTAATATAAAGGGAAATTCAATTCCTTATGACAAGACTTCACACAATATGACTTGACACATTAGGATCCAAAGTAGTATGACTTGACACTATATGCCACAACAACAAAATTTGACATAACAAAACTCAACATGGCATAACAGGATTGCTGACAACCCTTGATACTTTTAACTTATACTAACCAAGTGAATAGGAGATAAACTTGTCAATTCCCACTTCACTACTTAGCACTTAGTAACTATTTGACTACATTAGGATCCATAACTTGTTCATTGATATCATTATTAATTCTTGATCTCATAAACTTTAACTTATAGAATATTGGTTTCATAGTTAGATTCTTGACTTAGTTGGTGTCTTTGTGCATCTTAAAGTAGCAAACACAAAGCTGTAGTATTTCAAAAATTTATAAGAGATGCTAATAAGTCTTGTTTAACTTTGATTGCAATTACCAACATAGGCAAGCACACCTACCGAAATAGTATATAAAATATTAAGTTGTCTTCCTTAGGGATCGTGGGCACCTACATCACTTCCTTTTCATCTATTATCTAGCCAAACAAAAATTTAGCAAAACATAATAGAAATAGAAGCTAAACTAGGATTAAGGCTAAGATATATATATATATTATATATGTTTTCAGGGTAAAATTAAGAATATAAGTTTGTAAATGCAAAAAGAGGCTTAGGATTCGCTTCATCAATTCCTTACTATATGATTTCTTAACAAATTCAGAGAATTGTTTGTTGAGTATATTTATACTTTTGAATTCATTGAGGTAAGCTAAAGCATCTCTCAAAGTCAAAAACTCTAGATCAAGATCTGACCACTGAAATATCTTCACAAGCTATTAGCAATCTAGATCTGAATAACATTTAAGAATCCTTTGTTTAAAGATCCCTTTTTGAAATTGAAAAACAAGTGATAGAAAATTTCACTATCCCTCTCTTAAGGTGATTGGGACTAACTTCATTAGTAGCCTAAATCTATTTAAAAGAATGATCTCTTGATCTATTTAGTTGAAATCAGACATGGATCGAAAATGTCCCATAAAGTTCAGTTTGAGTTACTAAATCCAAATACTCAGTCATTATTCAATTAAACACATTTTAAAATCACATGAATCAAGTTTTGGATTCACAAACCCTAAGTCAAGATGATTATTTCTCCATAGATGCAAGCATTAAGCACATATTTTAGAGAAATAATATGAAAATAAAAATAAATGTCTTGCAAAAACAAACTTTAGGTTTAAATGAAATTACCTAGAAAACTTGGAATTCGTTGCCAAAGAAAAAGGGTTTTCTCTCACTAAAAATTCGCTCCTTACTTTATTTTAGGTTAATAGAAATTTGTTACATATGATACGCTCCTATTGGAGTCTATGTACATTTATTTATAAGTTACCAGCACAGAAATCATGAAGATTTTATTTGTTGATGTGGCATATTCTTTATAATGGAATTCATCTTCATCTTCATGCACACGTGTGAGCTAGTTCATTCGTGACTAGAGCTGGACAAATGGGCTATGGCCCGCGGGCCAGCCCGTTTAACCCACTTTAAAAACGGGTTAGGGTCAGCTTTTTTTGGCCCGTTTAAAAGTGGGTTAATTTTACTCAACCCACTTAACCCACGGGCCAAAGTGGGCTAGCCCGCGGGTTAAGTGGGTTGACCCACCAACCCACTTTTATAAATATAAAATAAATAATTATAGAGTAAATATGTATTAATGAAGGTTATTCTTGAGATTTTTTATACTTGAGATTAAATTTATGGGTTAATTATAACAAAGAATGACAAATTGATGCACATGCACCATAAAATTTTATAAAATATTTTATTATTGTTTTAAATGAAATATATTATCTAATAAGTTATTTTAGAAAACTTATTTTTATATAAAAAGTAATTAAAATAATAATGAAATTAATCATTAATATATATAACCTTATAAAACTCTCTTTTTTATTATATATATCTTATTTAATTAGTATAAATAAGTTAAATGGGTCAACTTGGCCAATTTAACTCACAAAATATATAAGTGGGTTAAAAGGGTCAAAAAGTGGGTTGGCCCGTTTAACCCACGGGCTAAAGTGGGTTGGGTTAGGGTTAGGTAATTTTGGCCCGTTTTTAAAGTGGGCTAAATTTTTTTGGCCCGTTTAACCCACAGGCCAAAGTGGGCCGGGCCGAATTGGCCCGTTTAACCCACTTGCCCCCTCTATTTGTGACAGGGTCACTTTTTCATAGGTATGATCACAGGCTCTAAGGTTGGTTGTGATCTAAGTGTGAACTCTTCATAAAAATCGTGATTTTTGGGTCAGATTCAATCGCAGGTTTAATCACAGGCTTTACTTTGAGGTACGATATATCTTGTACTTTACATTGTAGGAGCAAATATCTTCAAGTGAATCGCTGGTGAAATTAAAGGCTGGTTGTAAACGCGAGTTGGGGTCTGTGTAGGCACGGTGTAATTCGCAGCTCTAGTCGAGGGCACAGTTTTGGACGCAATTGGTACTTTTCCCTTATTTTGCCTTGTCTTTTGCCCTTCGTTGCGGTTCGTGACAACTGCGATAGATCCTATCTTTGCTTATTTATGTTGTTTTGATCCAAATCTAATCTTAAAACACTTTGTTTCTTCTTTTCTTGATCTTAGGAGCTGAAAAACAATATTTAAACAATAAAAGCATAAAATTCATAAGAATTTATCTAGGAACGGATGAAATAAGGCCTAAATTCCTATAAATAGAATAGAGTATAAAAGACTTATCAAATTCTCTCATACTTAAGCTTTTGCTTATCCTTAAGCAAAACATCATATCAGCTAGGCAAAGCTTTTTGAATAGGAAAATAAATCATGAATGGAAATTTGACTAGATTAATTAAGCTTAATTTACCTATTAAACTCAGCACTTTATATATATTCAATTAATCTCACTACACTATGCTAAAGTTACTTTTGTTAAAATCACTAAACTTATCTAAGTAGATTAACTTTTACTCTTATTGTTTGATTTAGATTTCTAAAGCAAAAATTATTTAGAAGATCAAACAAAGTAAGATAAACTCAATCAACCTTATTCCCTTATACATATAGGTATGTAGTCCCTTATCATCTCTCTAAGCATCATACCAAAAAATGAAGGCATGCACATCAGTTCATTCTGTGAATTTCTTTTCCTTATTTATGCTTTCATTTCATTTTCCTTAATTATTTATATACTTTAAAGCTGCATAGAGGAAGGTTTTTGCCTTCTTCTTTATTTTTTTCCTCTAAAGGGGTTTTTGCCCCTAACTTTTCTCCATTTTTTCTTAGATTCATGACTTATCTAAAATTGATAGAGAAGCTAGAAATTGGGCTTATGAGGGACCAACCTTTGCTCCATTTCAACCTTAAGCGCATGATCATTTTAATTTTAGTTTTAATTTGATTAAGCATAAGGAAAAGGCATCAATTTACAAATATCATTTGAACTTTCATTAGAGACTACAAAGCTCTCAAAACGATTAGATTGAAAAGCATATAGATTATTTAAGCTTTTAAAAATCAATTAAGTAACCTTACTAGGGATCTTAAGCTAATTCCAACTCTAAATTTCTAGATTAAATAACAAGTAAAACTACTCCATATGGGTATTATAAAGTGATGAAAACATAGTAAAATTAAATCAAACATGGGATGATGTTGTTTATTATTAGTTCAATTGAGTTATTTGATTATTTTAAAATTTTGTTAAAATTTTACTATTTCATTATTTTCCTATAAATGTGTAGAAAAATGACCATTGAATAACATTTACTCTATTTTCAATCAATCCTTATCAGTTTCAACCCATCTTGCTTAATCCCTTCCCCTACACTTGATCTAAACATTGCCAATGTTTATAACATGATAATTTAGACAGGAGATCATCAATAGTTTAAGTGTAAAGCAAGATTTAAAGTTAGAAGTTTTAAGAAAACTTCTTTATTTAGGGTTTCGGGTTGAGATCAAACTAGAAACTTAGGTTGTACTACCTTCTTGATTCAAACTGTGTAAGACTAAGACAAGGTAATGTAAAATCAATAGTGATCGTGGGCTCAATTGGAGCCATGGCTGAAATTTGGACAAAAAATGTAAGTTATTAGCGGATTAATCTATATTTAGCTTACTTAAATTGGGACCCTGCATTAAGTCATATTTATTCTACCACAAAGAATCTTACTTATTTGTAAAGAATAAAGAATGAATGAATATACTTGAAAGAATTCAAAGAATAAAAAATCAAAGAATATAAAGATCTCAAGAATCTAATGAATGTTTTAAAAGAATCTACAGGTCTAATTTTATTCTCTAAACCAATATTCTTAGATCTTTCTTCCTTTCTTCCTCAACCCTCTAGGGCCTTTAGCACTTATTTCAGGTTTACTACCCTTATTAACTCTATTACCCCTTGGTGGCCTACAACCTCTACTAGGTCTACTTCTTCTAAGGGGTGGTGTTTGTCTTCAAGTAGGTGGAGGCCTGCTTTGTTCCTCCTAACCTTCCCTTTTCTCTCTTATTTGTATACCTCCTCTTGGTATGCTTTCTATATTTTTTCCGATTACCCTTTTCTTTGGTGCTTCCTTTGAAGTGCTATCCCCTTTCTTCGTTTCTTCTTTCTCCATTATGTGGATTTCCTCTTGTATATACTCTTCTTCTTCTAGTTGCTGCTGTAACTGAAGGGCGTAGAGATAATTATTTTTCTCTCACTTTGTCATGACCTTAGTGTCTTCTATGTAGCTCTTCATTGCTGCAACTTGTCTTGCCTATAAATCTACAATCCTCTTTTTTTCTTTTTCCTCCTCTTTCTTTGTCTGTTACTCCTCCAGTTTCTTCTTATAATCCTCCTCTTTCTTTTTCAACTCATTATGTTTTCTTTCTATCTCTTCAATCTGTTTAAGGGTGAGCTCTTTCTCTTAAATCTTCTTCTTTTTTATTTCTCTTATTTCTAAGAGCTACTTTTATGTTTTCCTTACCCAACTCTTGAAGATCTTTTTCTTCTTTGTGGCTTCACTAATAGGAGGTTATTCTTTGTCTTTTTCAATAGGAGAGTCCTCTTCAATAGGTTGGGGGACTAGTGCCTTAAGGTTAACTTTCGATCCTTTGGATATTAAGGCTCAAACGATGAGATTTTCATCTTCATCATCATTAGTGGAGAGAGTAAAATCACTATCATTTTCCTCTTCTACCAACTAGCCATCCGTCCTTCTTGCTTCTTCTCTCTCTACTACAGTTGGAAACTTCTATTCTAGGTAAGCATATGCTATTTTTTGTCTCCTAAACTTTTTCAATCTTTTATTTTATTCAAGCACTGCCTCCATTTTGTTGTTATAGGCTTCCATTTCAGCCTTTTTCTTTAGTCATTCTTTCATATCTGCATATGTCCTACATTTCAAATCCTCAACTTCAACAGCCATTTTTGCGATATGGTCATCAATGTTATGAACTGCTTGAAGTTGGTTAGTTTTGTCTATGGGCTCAACATTAAGGTCAATGCCACCACAAACAGTGGCATTGCCTTCTTCCTCTACGAGAGCAGTAGAGATAGCATCTTCTTCCATAATGTTACCACTAGGGACTATGGTGGTATCATGTTCAGCTTGTGGGGTATAAGGAACAACTTGTTATTCTATGTTCACTTTGTATGGCCCTTTTCGTCTTTCATTTCTAAAAATAATGGATGTTCTAAGGAGAATAATATCCATAATTTCTAGAGAGATTGCCTGGGAGGTCTATTTATCTGCTTGTTGATCAACTTCCTTATCCCTTTTTCTTTCATTTTCTCTCTCAATTGCCTTTTTCTTTTTTTGATAGGCATTTGAGTACATCCTTTTATTCTCTTGCCTTTCTTAGTGCAAATGTTGGCACTAGCTGAACTTGGGGAACAGTTCCTCCCTCGTCTCTTGTTGCTACTATGTTTGCAATTTCGTTTGAGATATCTTTAAGAACTTTCTCTCTACTATTGAGTCTTGCAACTTATTATTGGTATTTGCTGCCTCAAGTGCTGCAGCATTTAGATCATTGCTACTTAAATTATTTTCTTCAACAGCCTCACCCTCTTTACGCGTGGAAGTTAGAGTACTGTTAGCACCGAAGTCATACTCTTCATCGAAGGGTTTATCTCTGATGAGCAATTTTCTTCTCCTTGGAGTTGACCCTTTAGTTCTAGTACAGGTGAAGGGTAGGCTTTGTGTCTATGGGATGGGAGCTAGAATAGTTTGGGGATTGAGCTATAGCATGGGTGAGTCAGGGTGTGGTGAAGGCATGGTATGTGTTTGCTCAGAGGAGGTATGATATGTGTCTTATTGTGGTATCTAGGTTTTTGGAGGTGGTGAGGGCGTATATATATTCAGGGGAAATTGGTAGGGATGTTTGTGTTTGGGTTAATAGTAGAGAGGGTATGTTTGTGAATGGTGAGGGTAGCCTAGCTTCATGTCGTCGTCATCATCATTGTAGTCTGACTTAGTTAAGGCATGTTCAGGAGATGGTGATTTGGATTGTTTAGGTAGTCGAGGACCATAGGTAAGCTTCTGCATAATCTCCTTCATATTTTCCTTTAGATCCCCCATGTCTTCATTATATTTCTTCTCAAAGGTAGCTAGCTTCTCTTTTAGATCTTTTACTTCAGCTTCTAGTTTGTTGAAGCTGGCTGCATTTTATTGAGGGGGAAGCTTCTGATGCAGGTAGCTCTAGCACAGTGGCAGTAACTGAAGCAGGTTGATATATGTGTTTTAGTCTATATCAAATAGGTTAAATTATAGTAAATTATATATGTTATTAGTTAGATTTGGTACTTAACTTGGTTAAATTTTTGTTTTTGAAAGAAAAGGAGTTTTGGATTGAAGTTGATCAAGTTTTTATCAAATTTAGATTTAAAAATGAAGAAATGTCAAAGAATTAGGAAGAGCACAATCAAAATAAATTCAATGGTGCTTTACCAATTCTCTTACCGGGTTTGATTGATTTCAAGATAAAGAGAAATGCAAAAGCTTACATTAAACCATGTTTCCACTATGCTTATGTTGTACATTAACTCTAAAGAACCAAAGACCAGATAGAAGCATGGTTAATTACATTCAACCATATTTACTTCATGTTTCTATCTGAAATGGAGTTGCAATTGAAGAATCGATAGTAAGAAACATGATTCAATATGTCAAGTTGTGTTTATACCGTGTTCCTTGAAAGATGGATAAACTGATGAATGAATTCATGCTTCCATTGTGCTTCTTATGAACATATGAAGATTGAAGAAAGAGAATGAAGCACAGTAAAATATAAGTGGCCTTATTCTGCTCATGCAAATTTAGGTTTATGTGCATTAAAGGATCAGAGAGATACATAATGCATTAGATATCCCTGTTTTGCAGCCATGTTGTGTATGGGATAACGAAATATGAATTTCCAATGAGAAGCATGATTGAATATATTATGCCGTGTTGAAGCCATGTTTCTTCTCGATTGTGATATTCATGACAGTTATAACTAACTCGCAAGATGCACGGGTAAATGGATATGATTGTGCTTATTTCGTGTACTTTTTTAAGACTCGATCAAACATTTAAAAATATCTAAGGAACTTAAGTTTATATAAATTTTAAGGATATATTAGACATTTTATAGGTATAAATATGTTTGTAGGAGTGAAAAACAAAACGCAGCTCATTTGATCATTAATTTCCCTACATTAAAAATCTAGTTTAGAATACTTCAACAATAGAGCTTCAAGAGAGAGGAGACAATCAAGAAGATCATTCAAGATTATTCTACTAAGGTGTATTCTTTCCATTATAGTAATAATTTGTAATAGATGCTTAGCAGTTTTGATAGTTTTGTAATAGAGGAGTAGAAATCTATCATCTAGATAACAAGAGCCCAAGATATTACCATATGTTATGTATGTAATTGCTATATAATGAAAGTCCATGCCCTTTTTAAGTTAGCTTATGTGTTTTATATTGTTTCATATATTGGTACGTCCAAAATATTGATTATATGTTTGATTTCATATATGTTGATTGAGAAATTGCATATTTGAATAGATCTAACATAATCAGAAAGGCATGTTTGAATTGCTAGAAATAGAATTACAAGAGTTTTCCATTGTAATTGAATTATAAAACATGCATTGATCAATAATGCAATCCTCGAATTGTTAATAATTAGAAGATATTCTAAGAGATAGCTTTGAGATATTAGAGTTTAGTAGTCTTGAAAAAAATGATATTTTAGGTTTAGGAATCTTACGGATTAATTAGACATGAATAATCATTAGAATTATCATTAGAAATTGAATATTGTAGTATTGTAGTAGGGAAATTATTGTTTAGATGAGTTGAATAATATTGAATTCTCGTAACTCATTGTTGATCTTCTTGAAGTCATAAAAATAAGAATTAATCATAGTTATATCAATATTAGTTTATTTTTAAAAATGTTTTAGGGTAGTTAATAGAAGGATAAGTCATTACTAATAGATTTTCAATCCTTGTGGGACTACCCTATTCTTATCATCTATGCTATAAATGATAGGTATACTTGCCTATAAATTAATTGAAAAGAAGGATTAGAACAGAATATAATTGATTAATCAATCAATTAATCAATTTTTTGCCTTCGTTGCGGGGATTGACAATATTAAGAACGCTTAAACTCTGTTAATCTACTCAACTTTCTATTTTATTGACTTTTTCTTAACATATCTTTTGAAACGACCTAACCTTTAGGGTACTCAGAAGTATGGTTGTTTTGCTGCACACATCGCCTCTAAGTGACATATACAAGGCTTCTGTTAATTAAGTGAGATTACTAATCATATTTTAGTTTTGAAATCATGATTAGGTTCTGTAGAAAAACCATAGTGAATCAAAAGATGGTTTACCAAATTTAGGAACTGTTATATCGATATGTTTAAAAGTGCTTTTTAAGTAATGGGTAAAACAAAAATTTCAAAGTCCACAACATTTTTAGATAGTAACCATAAAAGGGGAGATAAGCTTAACCCAAATACAAGTTTGGCACTCGACCCAAATATAGTAGAATAGTGAAGTGTTTACAGTTATCCACTGAAATAATTATAGATATCTAAATAAACCTTCCAAAGTTCTATTTTACTTTCCGAACTCATCAGTCCCAAAACCTATAGAATCATGTGGAGATCCACACAAAGCCTCATCATTGCCTGAAATATTAATAAGTGAACGGCGAAACCTAGTACAATAGCAATCAAACACATACATGCATGTCATTCATGCCTAAGCTAATGCAACATACATTTATTAAGTTTAATTAAGTTTAAGTCAACAACCAAGTATTCCTAGTGTCCTAAAAATACAATACGCACAAGAGTACTCAAGACTCCAGCCAAACAAAGGGGTAGGGTTTCTTCAGTGGTCATGCATCAAAGAGAAGCGTTTGATAAGTCCCTATAACTTACTAGAAAGAAAATAGTCTTGTCCGGGTTATGTCCTCACAAGCTACCACCAACGAGCATGGTCCATTGTAACTTTTTATGCAAGGTCCCATAATGTCGTACTACTCGTTACAACTTCGTACCTGCTCTTAGTTAGTCACCTGATCTTGAAAATTTTTCTATCGACTACCCACTGAACCCATCCACACACTCATTGGGACCGAAGGGCCTAAACTACTGCATCATTTTGAAATTATGATTAGACTCATAACCCAATCTGGGAGTGCCACTCCTGGAGTAAGCGACCAAGAAGTAAGCAACAATAATTTTTATCATGTTCAAATTCTTAGTCCGGTTATTAGTACTATCCTAATAAGCAACACACAATTATTGTATATGTGTTGGTCAATCTGGGTTTGTTATCCTCTCCCAAGCTAGGAGTCTAACAACTATTCATAATTGAAGATGAAATTAGTTCATGATTAACTATTTCTATCTCCTTTACTTTGTTTGTTATATCTAAGTTGTATTAACTTAGCCATTTTGCCTTAAGATCATACTTAAGAGGTAAATTAAGTCTAAGGAAGAAACTGGATCAAGTTTCATTTGATTTGGATAAGGATTGAAGGAAATAGGAGAAGCATGGCCAAAAAGGAAGCCGTGTTTCTCCTTTGTTCAAGGCTCTCTTGAGAACAAATAAAAGCATGGTGGGAAACACAACCTCTTGTATCCCCCGTGTTCCTCAATGCTTCAACGTGCTTTTGGGGACAGAGAGGAGCATGGTAGGAAACATGGTGTCATGTTCTCGTTGTTCTTTTTTAGGTTTTGTATTTTCTCTGTGTTTTTATGATCAGAGAGAAGTATGACACGTACATGCCTCAGCTTCGTATACCAGTCATGCTTTTCTAGGTTTCAAGCATTTTGCACTCAAACTTGACATTTTTGTCAAAAACACGTTTTGAGACAACATTTTGATGATCCTAAAGGTATTTAAAAGTCGTGTTTGTGCCTAGTCTTGTCCATATTCATTTCCTATCCATTAAAGCATGATTTGATCAACATAAAAGCCTAAAGCATCTAGTTTTGACAGCAACTATCATTTTTCTTCATGTTTTCTCTAAGATTTTCAAAACATATCTTGTATAATTCTTTATTTAACTTCTTCCAACATCAACTTTTTGCTTATTATATAATTTTGCTTATAGTTTTAAACACATAGCAACATCCATTGCTTCTCAATGTTACTTCCCAACAAGAATTCGACTAATAACATGCTCATTCTCTCCTTCAACATTTTTAGATTCATTTTATCTCCTCATTATTACACATTCATAATACTAAGAGTTGATATTTAGATTTTACATTGTTGTTGTAGCTGTCACAAATTTTGTTCCAATTTTCTTCATCCATTTATCAAGTTTTACAAACTTTAATTCCATCAAAAACATCATCTAATAAATACATAAACTAGTTTTCATGCTTCTAATACTTCTATATTCATTCCACAACATCAAACACCATTAAACCCTTCATCAAACCCTATATCAACTATTCATCATCTTCTTCACGACCCAACATGTATTAAACATTAAACCAACATATACAGACATAAAAAACAACTAAAACAAAGTAAATAACAACTAAAGCAAAGTAAAAAGCAAAACTTATTTCTTTTAAACATTGTAAATCTCTTTATTCTACTTTGTTTCCACTTTCTCTAAGCTTTTAAAACTTCCATGATCATAAACTCCATCTTCTTTCATGATTTTCATCTTCTATTTCTCTTTCAATCTTCTTAAATTTAAGATTTTGTATGTAGTTGAGATTTGAGAGAAAGAAGAAAAATGAAAAGGAGAAAAGGAAGAGGAAGATGGAACCGGAAAAAGAAAAAAGAAAGAAATGAAAAGTCAGCCAAATGCAAATGCAAAAGCAAAAAGGGGATCAGAGGATAATATTTAAGTGCATTTGTTAAATATGGATTAGAGCTTAAATCTTTCATATCATTATCTTAAGCTTCGAAAATGATTGGAAGATAATTTCAGAATGTATAACATATAAATTAATAGTTTGAATTGAAAATTCAGTTTAGAAATTTAATTTTGTAAAATCTTAATATTTTGTTTGAGTTTGGGTTTAAAACTGATATTTTTAAACAAGCAAATGAGCTCAAAATTTGTGGGAATTGAATAATAGAATTTGGGTTATAAAAGGCTAATTTAAGACATTTTATAAATTTACATAATGGACTTTGGAAATTTTGGGTCATTTATAAATCGAAAGAAAAAGGGCCCAATTTGGTATTTGTGAAGAATTAAATGAACCAATTTATGAAAATAAGCTAAAGTTTGAAGTTAACAAATTTGTTAAACATTAGTTGAATTTTTCCAAAAGTTTAAAGATTTAAAATTAGAAGAAGAGAAGTTTAGCTTTAAATTTATAAAAGAATATAGAATTTAATTTGATAGAAAGGATTCTTAAAGCAAAAGGCTAAAGAATGGAAACATTTGAAATCTCAAATCTTAGTTAATTTATTTATTAATTTAGTTATATCAATCTATTTAATTTTATCATATTAATCATTTTACATGGCTTAATTAGATTATTTAAGCTTAATCTAAATTAAGTTTTAATTCAAGTTTGGTTGTTACTTTTAGTTTTATTTTTTTTAAAGAACTTTTGATTCATTTGATAAACATTCATATTTATTAAGCTTATATATTACAAGTGTTATAATTACATTATTTTGGTCTTTTATCACATTTATTTGATATTTCTCACTATTTTCATTTTTATGAATGATATTGAGACTTATTATTGTTTAGGTTTAATATTACTTCTTTTTAATTATCTACTTACTCAACACTAATTTCTTCAATTCCATATTTTTAGGGTTTTAAACGTGTCTTTAACTTTACACAACTGATACTCTATGCAATAAAGAATATATAAGCAATAAGAATTAATTTAGCAATTTCACCCTTCACTTACTCAATTTTTGAAAAAGACTATGACTCAATAGAAATAATAAATGACTGACGACTTGACTGGACTCGAATCTAGACCCAAGACAACATGTAACCGTACGACAAAACTCACATGACACAACAAACTGAACAATTGAAGGTTGTAAACTCACTTTTCCATTCTTATCTGAATATATATAAGAGTGTGCATATAAAATAAACAGTGTTTACATTCTTTTTAATCATTAAATGTATTATGTTTTACAATTTTCATTAATGTGATCATCTTGACAAGATTAAAATTAAGATGTCTCATATTTGTTCTTTACATACTTATCCAAATTACTATCATTATATCAAAGTTGAAATTATATTTTCTCATTATGTGCTTGTATTATTATTAGTTATCGATGGCATAAAATTATGAAAAATTCATATCTTAAAATTTTATTGTTATTAATTCAAATTCCTAATCAATAATTAAATTGTTTTGCATTGTAATATTTTTAAAACGAGAAAAATTAGGAGAGATTTTTGTGATTTCTTTCAAAACATTTCCAAAAGCTTCACATTATTTACTTAATGATTTTTATATTTGAGTTGCACTATTGAGTTGTTACACATATTGCTTGGAGGTGATATGTGCAACGTAACTTCCATGCCTTATGTGCTCGGGGTAGGGCAGTTACAATACAACATGCCTATTTTATAATAAAATAGAACAATAACTATGTTACAATAACAAGGCTAAAATATAACAACAACATTTATATACAAACGAAGAAGTTTGAATTAAAGAATTAAGGAACTATGCAAAAGATAAAAACTAAATGAACAAAACTGTACAAAGAGCTATAAAAAGAAAACTATATGAGCATATTTACAAATAGAAAAGGATATATAGAAATGTTTACAGATATTTGTTGAACATGTGGTGTTTAATGTGTGTTTTGATGAGAAAATTATATGCACAATTAATCACTTGATCATATTTAAGTTACACTTAATTAGTAGAACAAGTAATCAATTTGTTTTGAATATGTTTAAACTTGTTTTTCTTTGTTTTGTTTTTATTTATGCTTATTGTAACATCCTGGATCAAACTCTTTTTAGACCTCATTTTATTTACAATTTGTTAAAGTTTAAAATGTGAACATTGTAGATCTCTTTTTAAGCTTTCCATAGTATCTTGAATCACCTCAATCAGACTTCGAATGTGAAAGTTATGATCAAAATACAAAACAATGTTGAAGCTAGCATATGGCGTCCGGATGGTAATTTGATTAGAAACATTCTTATCATGTTCCAGTGGTCTATCATTTGATGCTAGGGTGTAGTGTCCGAATGGTAGATGGTTTGTTGCTCTATTTTATAGGTAGCATCTGGACACTAGGTCTGCAGCGTTCAAATGCCATGTTACAGAAAAATAGCCGTTGGAGCCTTTTTTTACTTGATAGTTGGACATATGTTTTGTTAGCAACGACTAGGAAGCTTCAAGATATTATAAATACAAGTGTTTAGGGCCTTGAAGAATAGGTCTAGAGCTTGTTTATTGCAAATATCTCATTGTAAACATTCTCTTCAAGCATTAATTGTAAATTGTGATATTTTGTGAGTGGGAACTAAGTGTAGTGGTAGGTGTTTTGTAATTGTTATCCTTTGTCAAGCACTATACTAAGTAACTTATGAGTAAGTTGGTGAAGTCTTGAGTTGAGTCTAGTATGTTCAAGTTTGGAAAGACTCAACTAAAGCATTTGTGTTGTTGATGTGTTGAAGTTCTCTATTGAGGCAAATATTTGTTGTGAATAAAGTAGTAAAGTCGTCCATTGAGGGAGGCAATTATTATGGATTATGGAGACTAGGGGGCGGACCGAATTCTATATTAAAATCACGGTATAAACTTTCCTTTCCTTATCTCTCTATTTATTATTGTTGATTATATTTGTTGTTGTGCATGAATTAGTCATTGAACTTGAAAAAGAAATCGATTTTAGTGCATAATCCATAGTCTTGGGTATTACTTAATTTTTACAGTATTTACATATGTACATAAAAAAAAGGGTTAGTAATATTTACAAAAACAAAAACAATTCATTTACAAAAAGGAAAAGAAAAACTATATGTAAGGCCATATTTATAGATAAAGCTATAAATAAAAACAAGAACAAAAATAGAACTATTCATAAAAAGAAGGAAAAAAACTATGTACAAAAATAAAAATATATACAAAAAGAACATTTACAAATACAAAAACAAGAACTATACAAACTATGTACAGGATTAGTGGCTAGTCTAATAGAATCAAAACTTTAAGCAGCACCATGTTGAGCTTCATTTAAAATGAATTCAATGCCGATCCCCGGCAATAGTGCCAAAAAAAACTTTTGGTTTATGTGTACATTTTAAAAAAGCAAACACGAAGCTAAAGTATTTCAAAAATTCATAAAAGATGCTAATAAGTCCTATTCAACTTCGGTTGCAATCACCAACATATAGACAAGTGCACCTACCAAAGTAGCATAAAAAATATTAGGTCATATTCCTTGAGAATCATGGACATCTACCTTACTCCCTTTTCATCTACTAACTAGCCAAACAAAAATTTAGCAAAACATAACAATAATAAAAGCTAAACTAGGGTTAAGGCTAAGAGATATATACACATTTTCAGGGTAAAATTAAGGATATAAGTTTGTAAATGCAAGAAGAGACTTAGGATTTGCTTCACAAATTCCTTATCATATGATTTCTTAACAAACTTAAAGAGTTATTTGCTGCATATATTTACACTATGAGGTAAGCTAAAGCCTCTCTCGAGATCAGAAATTCTAGATCTAGATCTAGATCTAGATCAGACCACCAGAATCTCTTCACAAGTTATCAGCAATCTAGATCTACCTAAAGTTTAGGAATCTTTTGTTTAAAAATCTATTTTGAAAATTTAAAAACAAGTGACAAAAAGTTTCACCATCCCTCTCTCAAGGCAATTATGAGCAACTTTATTAGTAGCCTAGATCTATTCAAAAGAATGATCTCTTGATCTATTAAGATGAAATCAGACATGGATCAAAAAGATGCACCATACACTTAGACCTACGAAGTTAAGTTTGAGTAACTAAATACAAATACCCAGTCAATATTCAATTAAAACGCATTTTGAAATCACATGAATCAGGTTTTGGATTCATGAACCTTATGTTGAGATGATTATTTCTTCATAGGTGAAAGCATTGAGCACAGATTCAAGAGAAATAATATGAAAATATGAATGAATATTACAAATTAAGCACAAATAGGTCTTGCAAAAATAAACTTCGGGTTTTAAATAAAATTACCTAGAAAACTTGGAATTCCTTGCAAAAGAAAAAGGGTTTTCTCACATAAAGAATTTGCTTCCTACTTTATTCTATGTAAGGAGAAGTTTGTTACATATGGTATAATCCTATTAGACGTCTGTGCATGTTTATTTATATGCTGTAGGCATAGGAATCATAAAGATTTTATTCACCGACATGGTAGATTCTTTATAACGAAATTCGTCCTTATTTTTACATGCACGTACCGGCCAGCTCATCTATGACAGGATCACTTTTCACGGGTATGATCGCAGGCTCGAAGGTTGGCTATGATCTAAGTTGTGACTTCTTCGTAAAAATCGTGATTTTAGGCTTAGATTCAACCGCGAGTGTAATTGTCGACTTGACTTTGAGGCATGATTGATCTTGTACTTTGCATTATAGGTACGAATGTCTTCAAGTGAATCATCAGTGAAATTAAAGGCGTGGTTGTAAGCATGGTCTGGAGTCTATGAAGGCACGGTGTACTTTAGGACTCTAGTCGAAGGCATGGTTTTGGGCGCAATTCGTACTTTTGTGTTGTCTTTTGTCCTCTAATCATGCTTTTTCTGTATCTCCTTTTAAAACTCTTTTTAAGCTCTTTTTAAATTCCTTTTAAAAGTGCAAATATTTACCAGCCAGTATGCCAGGTGTGTATACAATAATAAATTTTTGTGAGTACCGAATCATGTCTATAGGGAGTGAGAACTAGTTCCCAATTACATTAGTCCTAATCATAGCTAGGCAAATAAAAAGATTGAAGTTTTTAGATAAAACTAGCCTGCAAAGATTTTGGATTTCCAACATCTATAATTGAATTAGGTTTAAAGCCAAAAGTTTTGGAGATTAATTGAATGTATACTACTAAATAAAATCATACTTGCTAATCTAACTTGATAGTGGGTTTAGGTTTTCAATCAACTATGCGCTAAGGAAAAACCTCAAAGCGAGTGAGTGATTACTCAAGATTAACTAATCAGTTTTTCCTATTTCTAGAAAAATGACTGATCAAGTAATCCTTTTTAAGTTCTCAAACCCTAATTGAATTAAAACCCATACGTCTATGCAATTTTTAATCCAGGTTAGAGACTTACAGATTTGATTAGAAAAGGTTTACTTAAACACAATCCTGATCTAACATGAATTCTAAGTAAAACCCAAAATACATGCTTGGTGAAATCACACTAACAAACTAAACACAAGCATTAATCAATTGATAGCAATGAACATCAACTAATTTAACCTAATCATCAACTTAAAGCCTAAATAAGCACAAAAAGAATAAGTATTGAAAACCATCAATAAATGAATATAAGAAAAGAATGAAATCACCTTGTTAGGAAAATCTTGTTCTTAAATCCAAGTACAAATGATATTTCCCACTTGATCCTAATGTGGAATCCTCAATCAATGAGAAAGTAAAAGCTAGAACTTGCTACTAATCCATGCCTTAATCTCTATTTAGGAGTAAAGAAATAATTTTTTTTTTTGTCTGGGGTTCATCCATCTTCTTTTCTAAAGATCAACAAGAGGAGTATTTATAAGAAAAAGATGTGCATGGATGTAGGTCAGCTTCAAGGCCGGTGGCTTTGACTCCTAATTGGCCGAGCTTTGCTTGTAGAAGTTGTAGGGCGGCATGAAAGTCGACAGCTTTGAACTTAAAATGGCCAGCATATAATGAAGGTCGACTGAAGCCTAGTGGCTTACATGGCTAGCCTTGAAGCTTGTAAATTATTTTCGAGACAAAAAGGCTGGTGACGTTTACTTTAAATTAGCTGGTATTGATTCTAGGCCGGTAGTGTAGCTTCCTTATTGGCTGGCCTTACTTCCCCAATTCTTCATATTTGCACAAAACTCCTCTAAATTACTTGTATTTGCATTTTAAGTACTGAAAAACCTAAAATATCACAACAAACATAACTAAGTACCAATTCCTCATGATTTCTATAAAATCAATAATAATTTAGCATGAGTCATATCATAAAAAGTGAGTATAATATGCCCTTCTCACCCTTAGTTGGGTCAGTGGTAGCTGTGATAGAGCCTGTCTTTACTCATTTATGTTGTTTTGCTCTAAATATGATCTTAAACAGTTTGTTTCTTCTTTTCTTAATATTAGGAGATGAAAAACAACATTTAAACAACAAAAGCACAAACTTCATAGGAATTTATCTAGGATTGAATCAAATAAAGACTAAATTTTGATGAATGGAATAGAGTATAAAAGAGTTATCAAATCTCTTTGGTATCATGGTCGAAGTTTTTGTAAATTTCTTATATATATATAGCAGTTAAAGTTTCAATTAATTTTCATGATTTCTAAGTACATCATTGTAATCATAAATATTTTGGTGTTTGCAAGCTCATTATTCATTATAACATTACCATCTTTTGAGTAATTTCATGCAACTCATTTTTCTTTTTGTTTCATGATTCATAAACACATACCTTATTATTATTGAAGTCAAGCTTTGCTTTAGACTTTCAATCCATTAGATGTGATGGTAGCATTAGCTAATGTATATGGTACTTTGACAACATTAAGAATATTTGATCAATTACCTTATTCATTTAGTTTGAAAGTCATTGAAATTTCAGTTTTTGACTAATAAATTTTGAATTTCTTTCATAAAGAATTAGATTTCATTAGTTATTGATATATATATGATAGGAATCAACTTCCAGAAGGACTAATCATAAGAGCTAGTGCTAAAGGACTATAAAACTTAGTTCTAAGGATGTGGTCAAATCAACCCCTTGAAGATGAGCATATTTTTCTTAATGGCTATGAAGTGTATTGTATGAGGGAGCATGGGTCAATTTGTTATAATTTGAAAGGAACACATGAAGCAGAGGAGATCTCCCTATCAGTTACGGCTGTAACCCAGGCCATTACGTGTGAAGGAGGAAGTAATGGAGATAACGGCTCTATAATGCCCATAACTAGGGCTGCAATGCTCAAATAACGGTCATATTCAAGCAGAGTGATGTTGAATGTAGTCTCTAAGAAGATAACAATCCACAAAACTCTCGAAATGGATCCTCTTCTATTTTGGAGATAATAACCCGAAGAGATCACGACCTTTAATATGGCCATGATGGTCCGTCATCAACATTAAAGGATTGCCCAGAGGAGATCATGGTCTCTGATACAACCGTGATGGGAAGCATGAGAGGAGATAACGCCTATGACATGGGGCGTGATCTTAATCCGTACTATGTGAATTTCCTTTTATTTATTTTATTTTAATTACAAGTTTGGCATTATAGAGGGTCATATAAATACCCTTCTTATTGTAAACCCTAGACATCTAGACATTGTTATTCATCTACTTGTATTTGTCTTTCAAATATTGAGAGCAAATCTATAGTTCTTATCAATCTTTCCAAGATTGTAGAGAACAACCGCTCGATCTATCTTATGAGTCATATAAAGAGTGAGAGAGTGTAGCTAGGGTTATTTGTTGGTGTGTAATATACAACTATAACGCCGTTCATATCATTAATTTTCCTTGCAATCAAATCACTAACACAAAAACAACTTGATTTATCATCAATTATTTGTGGCGCACATCAATATATCTATTCACTAATTTTTACTATACTTCCTATTCTCTTATCGTTGGCAATTCCCTTCAATGGTGTTCTGTTATTGTTATTTTCTTGTACATAACTATACATTTACTTGATTCTTGTGAATATAAATAAGTTTTAAGTATTTTAGGAGAAGTTTTGTCAATTTGATCTATTCCCTATCATTGTCAAGTATGAAGGTTCTTACTTTCATTCTTTCTACTCAATTTAAAGAAACATAAGATAAAGAGAAAGTCAAATAGATAATAACAATGACAAGTAAAACTATGGAATTTAATTAGAAAACTCCAAAACATGACAGTAATAAAAACAATAAATAAAATTCATTAAGCTTAACACATTTCAATTAGTTTAATTGGCCCCCATTCTTACCTATCCTCATCATCTCACCGTTCTAAGGAGTTAATTTCTTAGATCCCTATAGATCATAACCTATGCTTTGATGTAATATCTTAAATTTAGTTATATTTACAACCTATCACGTGTCTATATTAAACATGAATACACAAAGACTCAAAACCTGCAATTATCCACCATAAACCTCATAATTAGCTCCATAATCTCTCTTGCATCAATAACTTCAAATATTATTAAAATAAATACATGGATTCATAATCTATCACAGAATATCATTTTATACTTTATATAGATTCATCTATCGTATGATTCAAAGAAAATCTACCCCACCAATACTATAAGCATTATAAATCGAAACTAAGTGTTACTAATAAACTCTAAATACATGTTACTATATAGACCTAGTATATAACCTATTACATGTCCTCTACACTTCAACTGAAAAGTTTTCAATGCTAGTGACATTTCCTAAGCCCATTAACTGGTTGTGACTAATGATGCAATATGTTCATATATTCACCACCTATACCTAAAATGATAAAGAGTTAGCTAGAGCCCAGTACGGTATTACCATAAATACAAGCGCATGAGAAAACACAAATTATTCACATATAAGCATAAATCCACTGCAATAGATAACCAATTATTATCTTTACTTTTAAGCCCAACAATCAACGCAGGGATAACTTAGTATCCTAGTAACACACTTATATATATATGTATGTATATAATACATATGTACAATATTGGTATTCTCCAACATTTAGGAGTCTAAGAATTCATAAGTTTAAGAGTTCATGAGTCCATTTCTATATCCACCGGTAATTATCTCCAAGTGCAACTACTCTAGGGATAATATCATATAAAGATCATCGAAATGATGCATTAACATCACCAGTACTCCTGATCCATCAACCACAACCAAACACATGCAATGCACAATAATTATGGTTGGATATATTATTAATTGTTTTATTAACTATCTTAACATGGACAAGCAACATACGATGTAATACATGTACCTAGAAAGTAACTCGTTGTAAAACTAGAACCTTCTAGATCTAAGTTACAAAGTAAATAAAACATTTAGAATCATTTACATCTCTAATTTTGCCTATAGGTTATACTTGCTATATCTTTCACTCCTACCCAAAAGTTGTCGGTAACATATGTATTTATTAGTGTTTAGATTCTACATGTTTTAAAGTGATTTTAAACACTTATAGATGAATTTGAACAAGTTCCAAAGGTTTTTAACAAAGAAAATGTGAGTTGATAAAAACCTGTTTTGTACACAAGTGCCAAAACCATTTGTGTTCTCACTTATGTACTTATACACGGTAAGTATACCACTTGTGTACTCGATTGTGTGCGGTGCAAAAGCATGATTTTTAAAGACTTCAAGTCATTGTATTAAACATGGGTCTCAACTCAACTCATATACTCACTTGTGTGGAGAGTATGACCTTCAAAAACTTAGAAAACACACGTTATACAGTTCTACACAGACACAAACACAACTTGTGTACTCAGTAGTGTTGAAAACAAAATCCATATAACATAAAAACAACGTTTATGTGTTTAATACAAGTAAGTACATGACTCATGATGAACACAAACATAGTGTTTCTCATGATACTTTGCAAATTTCCAATTTATCTTTGTTTCAAACATTAAAACACAAACAAAAACAATTTCTAATCCTTCTTTATATGCCTATACATCAGTTTCAATAGATCTTGCAACAAAAGGTGAAACCTTTCATAGAAAAATTCTATTACCTTGATATGGATTCTGTCAATCCTTTGCTATTCTTCTTACCACAATCTTTTATTCCTCTTGTTCTAGAAATTCCTCCTCAATTACACCCAAACTCGTTATTCCTCCCTTGGTAACTCATTCTCAACATTCAAATGCATTAATCACAATTTTTCTTCATTAAAAACATCAAATACAAAGAGAAAAAGAGGCAAAAGTGGTTACTCACCATAGTTTTCTGTAGAAGGTCACCGGGAATTGGTGGAGACTGATGAGGAAAAGAATGATGGTGTTATGTAATGTAAGCGAAAAAGAGAGAGGCCACGTTGCAACATGTTTTTAAACGATCCTACAAATGTCGTATCTTTTTAAAAGATATGTTAAATTACCAACACGTCCGTTCATTAAAAACATTAACTACAAAACTGCCATTGTCTATATTTTACTTTATTTTTGGTATTTCATAAGAAAACCATGATACAATATTGTATGGTTTATATGGTTTTTGTAGTAAAGTTGATTTCTAATATATAAAATACAAATGAGCACAAAATTAAATAAAATAGAGATTTACTTTTTCCATTTCAATATTCATTTTTTGACTTAAAGATTGGTCATGGTAAATAGATAATCTAATAATGAAACTAAATTATAATATTCTTCATGATATGAAATGACTTTGGTCATGAATTAAATTAAAAATTTCACAATAGAAGTGGGCAAAGAACTAAATTGTGAACATTAAATTGAATAAAACTAAAAACTTATTATTATTTTTCACTCTATTTGATTCACAGTTTGACTTGAAAACTATATAATTTGGTTTAAATCTTAAATTAAACTGTGAGTCAAATAGGATTTGTAGTGGGATAGATCTAATCATAGTGGTCATGTGTTTGTAGCATGTGTCTCATGCTACATGTGGCCTCAAAGGAGTGACGTGGAAGTATATGCAAGAGATGACTAAAAGCAAGATGGTAAGGAGGAGAAGAAGGCAATCTCAGGGAGCTTGAGTGCACTAATGATAGGTGAAGGAGCCATATATCATTAACCCTACTATTCTAGAGGAAAGGCTATGTATTCTTCACTCTAAGCCCTGTTTGATCTCTTATGAAAGTATTCTGGTAGCATAATGACGTTTCTATCAAATTCTAGATCTCCCAAATAAGGAGGAGATTTTGGTATTTATAGAGCTTGGCTCTTAATGATGTCCGTTGGATCATATTGACCATCAAAGGCAAGATTAATCCTCTTAATGATGGATTTCTCCATAAGCTCTTTGGATCATGTAAGGCCACTTTAACTTTATAAGCTCCTTGAAAAAGGTTAAGAGTGGACGGATTGGTCCGGTCCAATGGTCCTTGTTCCAGGTCCACCATGCCAAATCTCCCTTAGTCATCTTAATTTTATAGACTTGACTCTCTGAGCCTTATCACTCAACTCAAAGAGTCAAAATCTAGATTTAACCCTCTACATTTTACCCCCTAACTTAATTTGTTGGAATGAAGTTGAAGGGCTTTGGGCATAGAATATATCTTTTAATTAGCTATGGTACTTGTGCACTCATACAATAGTTGCATAGCTACTAAATGCACTATTATAGCTTAGTATTCGTTGGACACCAAATTACAATATATAAGCCTAGCACCAACACCACATGATTTTTTTTTTTTTAAGTTTGTAGCATGACTTATTTGCATGTGTCACTTTAAGCTAAAATATATAAGTATATATTTTGTCCCCATAAAATACATATTTTTTTCTTTTCTTTTTCTCTTTTTTTTATTAGCTCGTGGCAGGTTGCTAAAGTACATATGTGTGAATATATATACTATATTATTTTTTATTGTCCCCAAGCAACATATAAAATAAATCCTCTTCATCATCCTCTTTTTTTTTTTTTTCTAAATGAGCTTGCAACATATCGCTTCATATATATTTTGCCCCCTTGACCAAAGTTCTTCAAATGAAATTAAAGGGATTTAAGCATAAAGTATAAATATAATTAGCTATTGCACTGCCCAACACTCGTGTCCTCATAAAATAGCTACATTATTGCCTAAAGTGATATCATAGCTTAACATTTCATTGAGAATTGAGTTACAACATATAAGTCCAACACCAACATCACAAGATCGTTACTTTTGTTTTTCTCCTTTTCTTTTTTGTGGGAGTGAAATCACAGCATGATCACTTGTGCACATTGCTTTAGGATATATATATTTTTATATTGCCCTTGACAATATACAAAATAATAATTTTTTCATTGCCCTCATATAACATATAAAATAAATTCTTTTCTTCATGTCTTTTTATGAGCTTGCAACATGTCGTTTCATGTCATAAGAAAGACCTATATAATGAGACATTATCTCTTCATTCTTTTTATTTCCTTCTCTTTTCATTTCCTTTTTCTTCTATTTATCACATTCCATAGCAATGGATATTGACACATGTCTTGAAAAAGAATCCTTTTATTTCCTTGTCCTTCCTCTTTTCATTTATTTAGCACCTTTCACAAATACACAACGATGTATTTGGAGAGTATCTCTTATTTTGGTACCTGTTGACTAAATCATAATGAATCCTTCTCATATTGTAAATATCCATATAAAAGGTAATGACACTTAATGAAATATTCTTTTTCTCAAATCGCTATGTCTTGTTGCCATATGTACTTAAATCTCCTCTATATAAAGACAAGCTTGATAGTAGTAAATGGGTATATATGATAGTTGTCTAACTGTCGCATTTGCTATTTGGTACTAATGGTCTAGGTATCACAAAGGGGTTAGTTGTCTAGCTATACAAAATCCACTCATTGCCATGGTCAAGCTTAAAAATAATATTCTTGTTACTTATTACTCATTATCATAACAAATTCCAATACCTCATTGGGGTTTTCCACTGATAGAAATTAACTTCCAACAGGTCCTATTACAAGAGCCCGAGCTAGGGGGTTACAAAGTTTAGTTTTGAGAATTATACCAAATCAACCCTCTCAAGATGAATTCGAATTTCTAAATGGCTATGGGGTGTAGTGCACAAAGGAACATGGATCAATTTATAAGAAGTTAGAAGGAGAACTTGAAGAAGTTGAAGGAAACAGGTCAATCAAGACCGTGACTTAAGCCGTTTTTGAAAAATGAAGTAACAGAGGAGATTACTGGCAACATCACACCCCGGACAAAGGGTGTTATAAATAACACCCATGATGAAGCCCGTTCTATTGTTTAAAATTTTGCTCCGAGGGGATCACGACCTACTTTGCAGCCGTGATGGTGCCCGTTATCCCAAATATGGCTATTTCGTGCACTTTATCAATGTTAGAGAATTTGGTCAGAGGAGATCATGGCTTTTGATACAGCCATACTAGTGTTTTGTATTTTCCATGAATTTTCTTTTGTTTAAGTTGTATTATTAACAAGTTTTCCATTATGTAGGGTTAATATAAATACCCCTTTATGTTAGAAAACCCTAAGCAACACACCTCACTATAAACATTCCCTTTGTATTGTCTTTCATTTGAGAGCCAAACAAATAATTCTTATCAATCTATTATGATTGTGGCAAACAACCACTCAATCTAGCTTATGCATCACATCAAACAAAAGAGAGTGGAGCTCGGGTTATTATTACTGCATAATATCCATTAATAACGCTGTTCATATCTTTATTTTCTTTGCAAATTGATTTTCAAGGCTTACTATGTTAATACAATCTTGGAGCATATCATCTTTTGGTATCAAAGCTTCGGGTTACGATAAGGGTTAGTGTCAAGTAGAAAACCCTAAGTACGTTATGGTTATTATGGAAATCTTAGATTTTGATACTTGAAATAGGAGATTAAGATTATAGGATCTAGTGTTGTTGCTCTGTTACCTTTATACTAAAGCATTCGTGGATTTGGGGCTTATTTATGGTGTATTTTTATGTGCTTGGAAGAATGTACGCCAAGTGTTTGATGAAATGTCTCAAACAAGTTTCACTTTAATATTAACTCAATTGAGTAGTAATTGTTGTTGTATTATGTTATTTGTTGTGTTGGTGAAGTATTGTGGCATTGTGGGGTTATTGTGACATTGGAATTGTATTTGAAGTAAGGTTGATATTCTTGCACACCAAGTTTTCGATAAAATTCCTATGAAGGGTTACATTGGTGTTTGGATCAGTTATGTCCAACGAAAGTGTGTATGAAGGACAACTAGGTAATAAGGGGAGAAATCCTAGAGATACTATGAAAATGACCACTGATCAACACCTTGATCAGTTGACTACTTTGATGGAGTGAATGCTAGGGCATTTGAGAAGATAACCCTTAGCTGAAGCTCGGGGTGGTAATTTTGTTGCCTGAGAAGTTCAACCCCATAGGGAAATGAAAGAGTGAAGATCAAGATCCCACCCATCAATGGGGAGATTCACCTAATGACTATCTAGATTAGGAACAACATGTGGAGCAAGCTTTTGAATGTTATGGATATAACGAACTCCCTAGAGTTCGACTTGCAGCATTAGAATTCTTTAAGTATATCGCATTGTGGTGGCGGCGTAATTTATTACCTAATAGAAGAAGGAGTGGAGAAGCTAAAATTACCATATGGTGAATGATGAAACATGTGATGCATAAACGATTTGTTCCAGACTATTATCGATAGGAGTTATACTTGAGGTTGCAATCATCGTGACAATGTGGGATGAATATGGAAGATCATGTCAAAGAATTTGAAATGTTGACTATCCGATGCGATGTGGAGGAGCCTCAAGAGAAACTATAGCCCGCTTCATAATCGGGCTAAAGTTTGAGATCACTAGTATTATGGAATTCCAAAGTTTCCATACCTTGGGAGAAGCTATTAATTTGGCTTGCAAGGTCGAAAGGTAACAAAAAAGAATTCCTTATCGATCCTCATGACTTCCTAACTGAGGATCCAGTTTGAATCAATCATTCCATGATCGAAGAATTAAAAGAGAAAGTAGTGGAAATACCAGGAAGATGGATAAAGAAGATGACAACCGAGGTAAGGCGTTTGCTAATACTAGTGGTGCCAATGCTGAGGCACAAATGGCTAGTAAGAGGAGTAGCTAGGTGAAATTCTTTAAGTGTTTAGGGTATGGACACATTGCTACTCAATGTCTAAATTAAATAGTAATGGTTGCCATCTCGAAACATGAGGAGTTAGAAGTTGTGAGTGAAGAAGAGAAAGAAGAGGAGGAGAACTTAATGGAGGAGTTTGATGAGGAGGAAGATGGAACTGCAGGAGCGTTAGGTCCTACTACTAACATGTCTTCATTAGTGAGGTGAGCCTTGAATGTAGCCCAAACCACTGATGATGAGCAGAGAGAAGACATATTTCACATCAAGTGTAAGGTAAAGGATGCAGTTTGTGCAGTCATAATTGATGGAGGAAGTTGTACAAATGTTGTTGCTATTTCCATGGTCCAGAGACTCAAGCTTCCTACTATCCCACATCCACATCCTTATAAGCTACATTGGTCGCATGATAAAGGATCAGTTCATGTAACTTGATAGGTTAAGGTATTGGTCTCTATTCTAAGAAGGTATGAAGAAGAGATACTATGTGATGTTCACGATGGCTACAAAAATACCTATGCCTTTGTGAAGAATAGCAAGAAGATACTTCTAAAGCCAATGAGTCTAGCTGAAAACATATGCGAAGATCAACCTACTTAAGAAGGAAACCTTGATGATGACTAAAGGTGAGTTGAGACAAGCTATTGAATCAGGAGAACCAGTGTTCTTATTGTAGCTCAAACATATATTAGAGGTAGATAGTCAATCAACACTACCTGAAGTAATCCAACGTCTTTTGAAATGCTTTATCGATGTTTTTCCTAAGGAGTTGCCACCAGATTACCTCTTGTTTAGGGAATCGAGCATGCTATAGATCTTATTCCGAGAGCAACATTACCAAATAGACGTACTATAAACCCCTAAAATTTTCATAATTCTTAGAAAATAATCTTAAAAGTCTAACACCAAAAATCAAAACCCCAAAGATCGACCCAAATTAAAACCAAATTCTAAATAAGGTTAAACACAAGAATTCTTAATCTTGAGAAAAAGAGAACCCTCAAAACAAAATAGAAAATTCAACTATCGGTTGATTTAACATCCCTACACCAATCAAATCATCCATCTGATTCCTAAACATGCGAATCAAGACGATATATCCAAATAACGCTTGACAACGAAATACTAAGATCTTAAATCCTTCAGTGAATTTTAGAATAAAAATTTTCAATGTTCATCAAAAGTCAAACTGAGTCAACCCATAACCCTAGACTCGGTTAAACGATCCCAAGAACTAAAAACTATTAAATAATCACAAATAAAATAAGATAAACCATAGATATCGAACTAAAAATATAATACAGATAAAACCCCAAAATTTTATTATCTTACGCATAACTCAACAAAACTGGAAGTCAAACCGGAACCCTAAAGGTCAACAAAGCTTACATATAACCCTAGTGTTTAAGATCCGGCAATCTTGTGCTCTTAAACTCTACACAACGAAATGAAAATAATTGTTGATAATAGTTTGTAATAATATAGGGAAGCTTAAAAATATTAGATTCACAAAATTCTAGTATCCTTCGGATCTGAACGGGATCAGTTCTCAAAAATCGTACCTTGGTACACCTGACGACAAAAGTATTTCATTAATACCAATAGACTCGTAAAAATATAAGGAATCCAAAAATATCAGTTTTAGAATTTTTCGGTAGCTAAAAATTACAAATATCGCATTTATACGAGTATTTTTATTACTACCAGTATTTTATTTATCTAATTTTCTATTTATAGTACTTTTCTACTATTCATTATTATTCCTCTATCTGTACTTTTTCTACTACCTATTCTTACACCTATATACCTATTTCTTACACTTTTTTTTCCTATAAAAATACTACACCACATATTACTAAACTTCTCTTACACTTTTATTCTAAAATTAATTTTTAATCACTTTTCTCTCTCTTTCCTTACAATTGCTGTCCGCCCCTCTCTCTCTTCACTCTCCAATTTGTTTTCTTTTTTCAATTAATTTAATTACATCTAATTTTCATTTCAAAATTCTATAAATACCCCATTCCTCCATTCTTTCACACAACTCATTTCACTACCAAAACTCTTCCAAAATCTCTTCACAAATCCTCTCTCCAAAATTTCTCTCTACCAAAACTCTCTTAAACCAATTCTTCACAAAAATCCTTCTTTATACACAAATTATCTACTTTATATCATTGCCCACATACTATCCCATTTATCTACCATCTTCATACCGCATAAACACTTTAGGTAAACTTCTTCTAACCATTTATTTACCCATATCATGTAACTTAACATAACTATGGTGTTGTTTTGAAACTCATATGATTAGTAAAAGCAACAACATGTTCATGTTTTGTTCTTGTACATGAAATTCAACTTTTATTATGTTGTTATTATGTTCATATATATGTTGATTTTATTGTTGTTAGTATGCTAATTTCTTATTCATATTTAACTAAATATATTTATGTATTTATATATAATCTTTAGAGCATGTAAACTCATTTGTTATTTATTTAATTTCATGCTTTGCAATTTATTTATTTTATGCTCTTTTAAGACTAGTCTTTCTAGTCTTAGACTTGTCCATATCAAGTCAAAACAATCTTTTCTTTATTTTCTTTATTCTTTTTGGAACTAGTCTATTCTTAGTCCCCGGATGCCTTGATAAAGCTAAGGCTCTTAATACTTGACCGGGATACCTTGATGAAGCTAAGGTTCCCAATACTTGATATTTTTATTATCTTGCTTATTATTATTTGTTTCTAGTATTTTCTCATATTCTTATTTTACATGCTCATAATACTTGCATCTACATACTGATATTGTCTCAAATAAATTTAAAAGTAGAATTTTACTTTATAAAAGGAACTTAAAAGTAAATTTTCTATTATGTGGCTTGTCATTAAATAATGGAGTTATTATCAATAACATAGAAATTGAAGTAATACAAGTTTTCTCAAATAACAAAGATAGCTTTACTAATGAAACTTAAGAAATAAACACTTTCTTTTATAATATGGTCACCTAAGTTTTAGTAAAATAATTTGTTAGTATTCAAAATTTTCATAAAAAGCTTAAGATTAAACTCTTTTCAACTCCATGACAAAACCAAGAAGCAAACTAAAGTTATAAATCCACTTAGAAAAAATAATGATTTTCAAGAAGGAACTTATTTTTAAAAAATATAAATATGATAAGATAAAAAACAAAGGACTTTATCACTAAAGAGGATTTTTTTCAAATGAAATTTGTAGAAGAAATAAAAGACCAAGTTCTAGAAAACAAGAACTTATATTTTAAACAAGAAATATAAAAAGAAAAGACTTATTTTCTAAAACCATTCTAAATGCAAATTTATAAATAGGTTATTAACAATTTAATAGACTTTTGGTAACTTTGATCTTTTATCACTAAAAGTAGAAATTATAAAAGACCAAAGTTAAAGGAAAATTTACTTGTTTTGAAAAAAGGAATGAGGAAATTAAAATAAAAATATACTCATTTATAATAACCTAGGAAAATATAAAGTTTCTTCAAAATACTTGAAAAGAAATTTGTCAAGTTAAGTTTTAATACTTCAAAATGAATTGTTTTATGAAATAAATTATTAAGATACTACCATTAGAATTTTTGCATATAAAGTGAGCTTATCTATAGATTCAAAGGATTTATCAACCATATATATATATATATATATATATATACACACTAAAGGATTTTTTGATGAAGTTGAGTTAGAAAATTATTTCTCAAAATTTACAAATATTCGTTTTGAATATGTACCGTATAGTTTCGGAACCCAAACGACGTTACATGACAATAATAATCTTAGAAATGGATAGATCTTTTTGAATAGGTAAAAAACTGTATATTATATAAATTTCGAGTTAAAATGAGTAAGTTATGGCCATTTTAAATTGGAATTTCATTCTATACGATTTTGACGAACATAGTAAAATAGAATTAAAAAGTTTAAGTAGAGTTTCTACCGAATATTCATCCTGGGTATTTCTTTTGTCTAGGTGACGAAGGATACGAGATTACCATTCTTGAGGATTGCTACGACTAAGAAGATTGCGAAATGGACGAGTGAGTTATTCCTCTTAATTTCGTTACCTTGCTTGTGTTTGTAAAGTAGTGGCATTAGTATACTAAGAAAAGATAAAAATGGATATGTATGGGAAATTCGGGGATAGGTGTATATGCGATTCTATGCTTATGTGTGAAATGAGAATTAAGAATATCGCAATTTCAAATTGCCTGTTTAAGTGTTTTGTTTACTTACTTATATGATTGCTTATTGCTTTCCAAATTGATTGATCACCCCCTTAATAAGGTTTGGCTTAAGAAAAATAAAACATTCACTCATAGCATCCATTGAGTCACATCTCTTTCGGAAGGTTGCTACTCCTATGCGTAGAGTTGGATTGGCTATTATCGTGGTGGGTCACGGACCATGTTCCTTCTTAGAGAATTCAAATCGCTCGGAGAATGCGACTTTTGGTTCGGAGCCTAGCTAACTGAACACTTTGGGTGGGACTAGCAGTAGAAGGTCGCAGATCTTCATCACCAATTCCCTAACCTTCAATACGGAGGGGTAACTCCATTCTATATATGGTTTTCGGATAACTATATATATATATATATGTTCACATGATTATTGCATTGTATGCATAGCATATGCGTGAAAATTTAAATGAACTTGTTTGAAACCATGGTGTGAATGTTAAGAAATACCTCACTAAGCTAGTTATAAGCTTATACCTCTATAGATTTTTTTGAAACAGGTATACCCATGGCTTAAATCGAAGAACATGATATTAAGGAAGTCATGGAAGGATGTTAAACTTTCATGAAGGCAATGGGAACATAGGATGAAGTTATTTGTAATGTTCCTTATATGTAATGTATGCTACGTTAGTGTTTTGAAAATTCTAAGAAGTATATTTATTTTGATTTGAAGACAATAGAGGGATATACCCCTAAGAATTATAATTTACCATGTTTATGTTTTATGATAAGTATTCTCTTTGCCTTGTTACTTATTTATTATCAATATAAATTGCGCTACTCCGATGTGTTCCTTTGGTTGTGATGTATGCCTTGTACATGATATAGAAGCCTCTACATGACTGAGATAGTCATTCTTAGACTTTAGTATCGTGTACGGTGGACTGCCACGTTTAGAGTACCCCTCGGGGCGTGACACGTACTTATCGCATGAATCCGAAAGAGGCAAAGGAACTCAAGCGACATGTAGATGAACTGGTAGAGATGGGTTTTATGAGGGAAAGTATGAGTCCGTGTTCAGTATTGACCTTATTAGTACTGAAGAAGAATGGTCGGTGGCAGATGTGTATTGATAGCCGCTAGTGCGAACATATTCTTAAAGATATATCTAAGGACTGATTATCATCAGATCCAAATGAGGACAAGAGATTAGTGAAAGACAACCTTCAAAACCAAGCATGGTCTCTATGAATCGCTTGTGATGCTATTTGGGCTTACTAATGCTCCAAGTACTTTTATGCGGTTGATGAAACATGTCTTGAGGGAGTTCACTGGCAAGTTTGTTGTCGTCTATTTTGATGACAGTCTCATATATAGTGTTACTTTAGAAGAACATGTTGGACGCTTGATTGTTGTGTTTAAAGTGTTGAGGGAGGAGAAATTGTATAGAAACTTAGCCAAATGTGTGCTTTGTTAAGAGGAAGTTATATTTTTGGGGTTTATGGTTTCTAGAGATGGAATTAGAGTAGATGAGGTGAAGATTAAGGCTTTTACTGAATGGCCTACTCCCCAAGGTATATTTGATGTGAGAAGCTTCCATGGAATTACTTCATTATATAGGCGGTTCATTCGGAACTTTAGCTCTATTGTTACACCACTTATTGAGCCTACCAAGAAGGGATAAGCTTTTAAGTGGAATAAAAAAGCTCAAAAGAATTTTGAGGATATTAAGAAGAAGCTAACTATAGCTCTTGTACTGGTATTACTTGATTTTGAAGAAGGTCTCTGAGTTAGAGTGTGATGCTTCAAGAGTGAGAATAGGCACAATGTTGATGCGGGAGCGACACCCTATTACTTATTTCAGTGAAAAGTTGAGAGAAGCAACATTGAATTACTCTATTTATGATAAGGAGCTTTATTCCTTGATTTGAGCCCTTACCACTTGGCAACATTATCTTATGCCTCGAGAGTTCATTATTTATACAAATCACGAGTCTTTGAAACACTTGAAGAGTCAGAATAAATTGTCTCCACAACATGCTAGATGGATGGAGTTTGTAGAATGGTTCAGCTATGTCATCAAATACAAGAAAGGAAGCTCAAATGTAGTGGTTGATGCACTATCCCACAGGTATTCTTTCATTACCTCTTTACACTCTAGATTGTTGGGATTTAGAGTTATTATTGAGCTATACGCTAGTGATGTTGATTTTGCACCCGTATTAGATAAATGTGTGGATTGGAGATTTATAGATGGGTATTTTATACCCAAATGTTTTTTAAGAGAGTTATTAGTGAGGGAAGCTCATGCTGGAGGATTATCAGGCCATTTCGAGAAGAAAAAGACTCTTGAAATTTTGAAGGAACATTTTTATTGGCCTAAAAATGAGGAGTGATGTGAATTCAGTTGTGGAATATTGTGCTACTTGTAAACGGGTTAAGAGTAAGAAGGAGCCCTTTGTGATGTATATACTATTTTCGATACATAAACGGCCTTGGATAGATGTGTCCGTAGATTTTGTGTTGGGATTGCCATAGACAATGAGAGGAAAAGATTCTGTCAAGGTGGTAGTGGACAAATTGAGTAAAATGGTGCATTTTGTGCCTTGTCATCATACCGATGACGCTATTTTTATTGCTAACCTCTTATTGCGGGAAATTGTGCAGCTTCATGGAGTTTCTCATAGTGTTGTTTCTGACCGTGATGTCAAATTTCTTAGTTACTTTTGTAAAACACTACGGAGAAGGCTTGGAACTAGACTACTTTTCAGCACTACTTTACACCCTCAGACAGATGGTCAGATTGAAGTAGTTAATAGAACCCTTGGTACTTTGCTTCGAGCCACTGTTGGCAAGAACTTGAAAGATTAGGACTTGTGCCTTCTTATTGTAGAATTTTCTTATAATAGGACTGTACATAGTTCCATTGGCAAGACACCATTTGAGGTCGTCTATGGATACAATCCTACCATTCCATTTGATATGGTATTTATACTAGCTTCTAAAGATGAAAGTTTGAGTGAGGTAGAAAAGTCAAGATCTTTCAATCAAAAGATCTAGTGTGGATTCACCTTAGAAAGGAGCGGTTCCCTAACAAGTTCAATCATAAATTGTCTCCACGAGTAGATGGTCCATTCAGAGTTTTGGAACGCATCCATGATAATGCTTACAAACTTGAACTGGCAGGTAACTATGGAGTTTCTGTTACTTTTAATGTTGCAGATCTCACATCTTGTGTGCCAGATGAAGAAGATGCCAACTTCCAAGATTTGAGGTCAAATCTTCAACAGCTAAGGGGAAATGATAGGAATTAACTTTCAATAAGTCCTATTACAAGAGCCCAAGCTAAGGGGTTACAAAATTTAGTTTTGAGACTTCTATCAAATCAACCCTTTGATTACGAATTCGACTTTCTAAATGGCTATGGGATGTATTGCACAAAGGAACATGGATCAATTTGTAAGAAGTTAGAAGGAGAACTTGAAGAAGTTGAAGGAAACAGGTCAATCACGGCCATGACCCAGGCCATTTTTGAAAAATGAAGGAACAAAGGAAATCATTAGTGACATCATGACCATGACAAGGGGCGTTAATAACGCTCGTGATGAAGCCCATCCCAATGTTTAAAATTTTGCTCTAAGGAGATCATAGCCTACACTACGGCCGTGATGGTGCCTGTTATTCCAAATACTATTGTTTCATGCACTTTATCAATGTTAGAGAATTTGGTAAGAGGAGATCATAGCCTTTGATATGGCCGTGATGGGGCCCGTGTAAGGCGATAACCCCTGTTATCTTGGGTGTGACCAGTGTTTTGTATTTTGCACGAATTTTCTTTTATTTAAGTTGTATTATTAACAAGTTTGCCATTATGTGGGGTTAATATAAATATCCCCTTATGTTAGAAAAGCCCAAGCAACAGACTTCATTATAAACATTCCATTTGTATTGTCTTTCATGTTGAGAGCCAAACAAATAGTTTTTATCAATCTATTGTGATTATGGCGAATAACCACTCGATCTAGCTTATGCGCCATATCAAGTGAGAAAGAGTCGGATTATTGGTGCATAATATCTATTAACAACACTATTCATATCTTTATTTTCTTTGTAGATCAATTTTCAAAGCTTACTACATCATAATACAAGCTTGAAGCGTATCATCCACTCTATGCCTTCATCCTTATAATTTTCTTTCTTTTTATCTCTTCTTTTTTTTTTAATCACTATTTTCTCTCAATTTTCCATAAAACAGGTGCTTTGGACAACAATAATTTAATTAAAGTTAACAGTCATGGTAGGTTCCTTTCTATCCAAATATTCATGTTTTCTATTCAATTTGATTTAAAGTTAGATTTGAAAATGGGTGTGCTAATTTGTTTGGTTTGGATCTTGAATCAAGCCTCTCCCCCTTGTGCAAATAGTAATAAACATATAATAGAAACTACTCTACTTTACTTCTTTGAGTTTTTAGGAATCATCATAGATCTTAATAAATTTGCAAAATATGAGATGTAGAATGCAAAAAGGTTTAATTAGAATTCAAAATTAGTGGAGACTAGACATCACCATGGGACGGTTCCGAACCCCGAACCGCCTTGAATCGTCTCTGGCGGTTCCGTACCCGAGAACCGCCTTATAGGAGACGGTTATGAACCGCTGAAGGACCCGCCGAAACCGGCAGGTCTTAGCGGTTGGTCCATACGGAATTGGCTGTTTCACCGGTTTCGACCCGCCATAGAAAAAAAGAAAAAAAGAAAAAACACAAACGCACATACCCAGAACACGGAATGATTTTGGTGTTGAGGGGAGAGGGGAGGAGGGGGTGGGGTAGGGGTCCAAGTCTGTCTTATTTAAAAAAAAAAAAAAAACTTGGTTCACGATTCACGTGGAACCGGAACCATCAGAACCGACGGTTTCGTGGAACGATGAACCGTTCCGGCTTTGGCGGTTTCGATTCCGGTTCTAGAAAATATGAAACCGTGAACCGACGGTTTCGATTCGGATCCGAAACGGATCCGAACCGTGGCGATGTCTATATGAAAAGGATGTTAAAAACCCTAAAGGGGACTTTCTTGTTGGATGGTCCCAGTCAAAAACCTTGACAAAATCACTATGAAAGAGACAGGTAGAGCGGCAAGAAACATTAATTAAAGCCATTGACCTTCCACACGGACTCTTCTTAGTAAAACATGTCCAACTCTCTTTTTCTTCCACTAGCAAATCTTGCTGTTATTCTCACTGCTAAATGCTGGGCGTCTTAATAGGGGGCAACAAAAGCCAGAGTAATCATGATTTCAATTATGAGTCGGTTCCTGCCATTTATCTACTTCTTGAGTAACAATATTATAGGTAGCTTACAGTCCGTGATTATAAGCACAATTCAAACAATTCAAACAAGTAATGCTATGTTAATCCAATATCATGTGATGAATTGGGTTTCCAGCATAATTTTCGGTTTCTTTTTTATTTTTAATTGGTGATACATGATAAGAAAAACTAAAATAAAAATTATGTTTTTAAATATACCATTAATTCTATTTATAAAAATATAACTTGTTTTACCCATTTTTTATCACTGATGCAAAAACCATTTCCCTTTTATGTAAAGCTCATGAAATTAGGATTCAAATAACTATTATCTTGTTGATGTTTAGGCCCAGAACATGGGAGAAAGGAAAAAAGACAGGTAATTTATTGAGTTGATAGACATGGATGGATCCAAAAGGGATCGAAAAGGGTCCTGATCTCCCTAAAAATTATCAAATTTACATATTTTAGAAAATATGATTTTCAAAAACACTTTTAAAGGGAACGTTTAATTAATATAGAAAGTGGAAATGATAATTAATATAGAAAATTGTCTTTAGAAATTCTCTTTTACATTGGCAATTTCTTCATCTATGAGACATTTTGTGGGGGGTGTGTGTGTGTATATTTGCCACTTGCTTTACATGTAACGGCTTGAAAAAACGGAAGACATTTTAATATTGTACTCGCTTTTCACTAACTAAAATTCCTTGCAAATATGAATAATAATCATAAAATGCCTTATAACTATAATAAAGTAATTTTTCTTATGTCGCCTCTTAAATAGCCCTTATAGTCATTTTGATTACATATCCAAAAAAGTAAAATATTTCATTATATATATTATAATTACAAGAAAAGCATCACAACGTATGGACTTGATAAAAAGTCCGGTCCCTTAATATAACGATGCTACTTTCGCCCTTGATAAGGGATATTATGACAGCAAATAATCTAATTAGGGTGGATTTGGATTATCGATTTTTATTTGTATTGTATATGTATTTGATCTGTATCTATCATCTGTAACCTATCTATAACATATATGTATTGTATTAGTTTGGTCAGTTTATGAGTAAAATTATTAGTTTTTTATCATTATTTGTTTTTTTTTTTAAAAACAACAAAAATATGATATTAAAATAATGATAATATTTCAAATGTTTTTTGGGCCGTTTCTTGATCTATTACCTTCTGGATTTGGAGCAGTCAGACATGTTTTCTCGCTAAATTTGTTTTGCGAGGTTTTTACATAATACGCATAAAAGCAATAGGTTTGATCCGCATTCTAATCATCTCCATTTACTTTTGTCATCTTACAAATTAATAGTTGAAATTATTATAAAATCTTCGGGCATTATTATTATATCATTATTTCCCTTTATAATCTCAATTATGGCGAAATTTTAAGGAGTATAAATTACGGAAATTAAAATTGAGAAAAAAACTAAGTGGAGAGAACCCAATTTTTATATGAAAAGCTGTTTATGGTGCGTTTTGATTCAATTTAAGGATTGAACTAGATGAAACTATATTTACAATGATACAACTCAGACATGTAGTGAATCAAAATGGTTTTTACCGTCTATAAGTTGCATAGAACAGTTCAAAATTCAACTTTTGATTCATTTTGATTTAATTTTGTATCATTAACAACCCTAATTCATATATGTACTTCCCAATCTATATGTATAATACCCAATAGGATTTTTGTGATAGTTCGTCTTTCATCAGTATCTGTATCTGATCTGCATCTGTACCTAATCTGTTTGATCTTTTTATGAATAAAATTGTTTGATTGTCATCTATTTATTATCTGCAACTTATTTATATTTGATTTGTATCTATTCTGTTTGTTGCCAAACAGACCGTCTATACCGTATTTGCCTATTTTTATAGTATGAGAAGGGGAATACGTGGAGATATTTACCTTCAAACTATAATCATGCACTTTAACTGATATTTCTTCACTCGTGAGGCCTATGTACTCCATAACCAGCCACGTATGTGGAACAACATAAGCTTCTTATTATGTTCATATGAATGATTGGTGGATCAAGAATGCACGAGAAATCATCATCGTCAAATGCATATAATTGAGCCACCCCATTAAAAATCAGGCACACATAGAACAGCAACAGCTGTTGTGAGAACAACCTACGTATACGCTACTGTTGGATATAATGTGTGTAGTTGTATTATTGATGTTAGGTTAACCATAGCCATGAGTTTTAGGGTTTTTTTTCATGAGGGGTTTTAACTTTACAACCAATTTGCTGCATGTATAGATGGGTTGCCCGTGAATTGCTAGTTTTCTTTTTTCTCTCTCTTTCTTATTTCTTTCCATATTGCTTTGAAATTCAACGTGTGCAGTGAGATTATTTCATGTTTAACCATATTTAAAATTATATGTATAAATAAATACAACTTGGATAAAAATAATTAAACAATTATCATTATTATATCACATATTCAACATGCAATATAAGTTTTTTTTTTTTTTGTACCACATGCAATACACGTGTAACTATTCAACATGTATCGCATGACCAACATTCGATGCACATATAAATCTATATCTCTTTTTCAATATACAATACAATTATTTTTATAAATTTGACTTAGTATCGTCACTATATCTATTCTCTACCATGCAATACATGTTGAAACTTTTATATCTCTCTCCAATATGCAATACAAAAATAGTAATTTGATAATTTTTTCTACAATTTGTATTTTTATAGTTTTTTTTTTCCAACAAAAAGGGTAAATTTGTCTTTCATCCGTGCGTAATAGAACAACATTGTCGTGGACAAAAATGTCAACCATGTAGTTAATCAAACTTCGAGTGACGGTGACTAATGTTTTCTTTGCCAAGCAGTGCATTTTACTTTGTCAACATCAGAACGGCTCCAATCAACGGATTTCACATGATTGTAAATGGTGGACAATCATTATTCAAATCTCTAAGAGTGAAACTTAACGAGGAGATACAGATTCTTGAATTCGTATATATTTGTCTTTAAAAAAAAGTTATAATATTATAACATATTTTAGGAATTAAGGCAAGACCAACCATTAAGATATAATTTAAAGAATATTAAGAAAAAATAAATCTAAAGGATCCAAATCCTTGATGTGGATATAATAGAATAGTGGAGTTTATTTTCATACTAAAAAAATTAATTAATTATGCATATTTCAGATATAGTATGGAATGATTATTTTATTAAGCAGATTTTATTTTATTTTATGTGTATTTGGGATAAATATTATTTCTTTATTACCTTTTTATTTGGTTGGATTTTTTTTTTGTTTTACTTTTAGGATTTGATTAGATTAATTTTAGATAATCAATCTTTTAGATGATATGATTATTATTATTATTATTATTATTATTATTATTATATTAAAGTGGTTATGTGATATAACACAATTAAAATGAGTTAAATTTTTTAGGCTCATATTTGACCTTATTTATATAAATATGTTATGTTTTTAGGGTATTATGGAGATATTGAGATATTAAATACACACTATATTTTATGAGAATTGGTAGGATAGATTCTCTTTGTTTTAATAATGCCGTTTCATCGAATACCACACCACCTTTTGATGTGATTCAACTAAGAACTTGTTAATGTGAATCTTACCGGAAAAAAAACACATGACATGATGTAAAACCATAACAGCAAATCCAATTGGATTTATTAATCCTACCAATACATCATTTTTCTGAATTATCGTTCATTATAAAATAAAAAAACCAAAAACATGCTATATTTTATTTATGTTGATTTTCTTAACATATCCTATATATATAATCATCGTTTAAATTAGGTTTGTCTCTCTCTTTCATACCTTTCTGCAATCCTGCACATTTTCTTTCCTCATTTTATTTTAAGCTTTGACTAATCCTATATCAAATTTTATTTAATCTCAAAGTTATTTCTTCTCATTGCTCTTCATCAAATTCGGTGTTAACGCTATTTGTCCTACCTTAATTACATCATTTTCAATTATCGATAGATAGTTGGAATTATGTAATTATATGTATATTTCTAGTAGCTAAGTTATCGATAGATAGTTGGAATTATGTATGTATATTTTTAGTAGCTAAGGGAATCGTATGAAATTGTCGGAGGCTAAAAAATATGAAAACAATGCCCTGTAGGTTCTTGTATTAAACATTGCAAAATAAGTTTTTATTCCGAAATTTTAAAACCTGCCCCATAGTGTTAGTTGTATGGTATAAATTCTCACCCATTTTAAAATTTGTCCAAAAATCATGCCTTTGTTAGAGGTTTTAGGTTTATTTTATATGAGAACGTATTGTAATATATCCCATATATTATTATCACCAAATGTAATTAATTAAATCTAGCAAATAGCGTAAATACTTAAGTAATACAAACAACAATAAATTATTTAAGATTACAACTAAAAATGTTTGCTCATTTCAACAATACACAATAAAAAAAAAAAAAATCAACTAGTGATAGTTTATAAATAATTAATACAGTTACATTTATAAATTTTATAACAACAAATTTGTTTTTAGTAAATACTTGTTGCAGTTATTTACTTTTATCCCCTAATAATAAGACGCATATTAACAATACTTTTAAGATATGCATATTAAAGCCATTGATAGGCTGTGACAGATGAAAAGTGGTAGGAATGTTATATTAAGAAAAATATTTTGTGATGAGGGAAGATATTCTTACGGATCAAATATAAAATTATTCTTGAGTTAGATTCACAAACATCTAAACAATTTTGACGAACATTGACGATAAATCACTACTGTTGAAGCATTTTAAAGATATTTTACATAACGAAGTTAAGGACATTTTAACAAAAGTTACAAAACTATCAAAGTACAAAAATATCTTAGGATATTTTTTTTTTTCTCCATCATATAATGAACTTCTAAATATTTTACGAAGCCACGGCAGCAGATTTTTTTTTTTTTTTCAATTACATTGTTGAAAAATTAAATAAATAAGTGAGTTTTATGAACTAAAACCAGAGGAATAATTTTTAAAGTAAAATTAAACCCATTTAAAGTATAAATACAAACATGTTTATAAATAAAACATTAAAAATTATAGGGAAAAAGAAAAAGAGAAAAAAACAACAAAAAGATTAAAACATAAAAGGAAAGTAAAGAAAAATTATTTGTGGTCGCCCAAGATTGCGGTCAATGCAAAGATAATTTTTAATTAACCAAAAAAGAAAGAAAAATTGAAAGTTGTGCAAGAGAGTTTAAAATTTTTTGCTTATATTGTGCTTTCTTATGATTTGGTAATTTCTATATTTTAGTTAGCCGTTAATACATCCCTAATACGTGCATAAATATATAATATAAGTGTTATTTATATATATATTTACATTGATTACATAATCAATGAAACCATGCAAGTAGCGAACCTGATCAATCTATCACCACGACAGTTTGTACAAAATTAGGAACGCGAGAGAAAAATCAAGTGGTTGAAACTATGTTACTATTATTATCCATCTATGAAAAAACTTTTTTACTAAAAGACGTCTAAAAATATAAAATTAAAGCCACTAATTTAGTTTAATAATTGCTAATAAAAATTTCTACTTTATCTTGACAATTTGACTCCTTGCAAATAAGAAAAGCATCCCAAGTTTAATATCTAAGCTCTTTATTGTGATTGGCATGTGAATCAAGGAAAAAGCATCACCGCCCACCCTGCATCTATAAATCTAGCCAACTACAGGTGAAGGAAAAAAATTGGAGTTTCTCACTATAAGCTGAACTCCCCTTATACCAAGACTCCCCACACACAGCACTAGACATACTATATTTCTTAAAATCTTGCCCTTACCCCTAACCTGTCTTCAAGGTTGCATTCCATAAAACAACAATAACTTAAAAATCTCCTGGCCTACCTTCTTTCAACACATTCACTAGTTCTCAATTTAAAGCATTTGTGTCGCTCATTCTATAGACCAAAATGCCTTCTAAAGTTCATGTTGGGAGGGAAATGGAAATGGTGTGTGATGGGACAATAAATGAGACTCATGATGAAAATGAGAAGAGCTTTTCAAAGAATATTGTTGGGAAAATAAAGAGATTTCCTAGCTTGGTATGGCAAACAATGTTGGAAACCGGCCGGGAGGATCCAAGGAGAGTGATACATGCTTTTAAAGTTGGTATTTCCTTGACATTGGTTTCTCTGTTGTATTTAATGGAGCCATTGGCTAAAGGGATTGGTGAAAATGCTATTTGGGCTGTGATGACTGTTGTTGTTGTGCTAGAGTTCACCGCAGGTTAGTGATTTCAATTTTGTAGCACTTTCTTTCATGTTTCTTTTTAGGAATTTGCAAATAGTCCTACCAACTATAAAAGATATATAAAAGTGCTCACACACCTAAAACCCATTGCTAAACTCATTTGTAGTCTATTCTAGGATTTATGTATTTTTGAAAGTTATAGGATGTAGCTATGCTTGATGGTTTAGGATGTTTATGTATTATTCTTCTTTAAATTTATTGAAGATAAATTGCATTGTGATCTTAAGATGTATTACCATTCTCTTGACAGGGGCAACTTTATGTAAAGGGCTTAATAGAGGAATTGGGACACTATTGGCAGGATCCTTGGCATTTTTTATGGAGTATGTAGCAAACAGATCTGGACAGGTGGAACGAGCCATTTTTATTGGAGCAACAGTTTTCTTTATCGGTAAGTTTTCCTTGTCAGCTATATTCCAAGATTTATATGTAGAGCAGTCATTTTAGAATGCTCAAATATGAATGGATCTTTAAGCCAAATTACTAATTTGAAATCATTTCAAGAACTACAAGTCTTTTACAAATGATAAGGTAATTGGTAAATTTTGAACCAAATTTTATAAACTTGAACAGAAAAGTTACAAACTAAAGAGGATGTCTGCGAATCATGAATGTGAATGTTTTGTGTTTTTCATTCACCTTGTAGAAGTAATACTTGTTTGACATTTACTTTGCATATTGTGTCACAGGGTGCTGCTACATACATTAGGTTCTTTCCATACATAAAGAAGAATTATGACTATGGTGTTGTGATATTCCTCTTGACATTTAATCTGATCACAGTCTCAAGTTACCGCGTTGAAAATGTGCTAAACATAGCACATCAGCGCTTGTATACCATTGCAATCGGTTGTGGAATTTGCTTGTTCATGAGTCTGTTAATATTTCCCAATTGGTCAGGGGAAGACCTCCACAATTCCACTGTATCCAAGCTTGAAGGCCTTGCAAATTCTATAGAAGGTAAATAGTATCACAATTATGTGTTAGAAATAAATGTTTCATATATATTTGCAAAGTTTAGGCATTGCATACAACAACATCAGTAATAACAATCAACACTTTGTTGCCAATAGTAGAGATGACTACGTGGATTCTACTTCTTTATTGCATAGAATACAATGAAATTTGTAACATGGAATTTGATTCACCTTACAGGTTGTGTCATGGAATATTTTAGTGAAACTAAGCCTGAAGAAGTAAAGGATAAGGTGGAGGATCCCATCTATAAGGGTTACAAAATGGTCTTGGACTCTAAATCAACTGATGAGACCCTAGTAAGTTTTGTGTTTTCAATAAGAAAAACAACATGATAAATGGCACGTGCGTATTATTAATTACAATATCACAACAATGATCATAAGTGCAAATCTCTCCATCCACATTTATTCAAATGAATGACAATGTTAAAAAATCTAGAAATCTATAGCATGTTGACAATTTTGGCTTTTAAATGAGTTAGTTGTGGAAACATATTCAAATCATACTATTAATTAATGTTGGTTTATTCTTCTTATCTTGTGAATGAAATAGGCTTTATATGCTAATTGGGAGCCGAGGCACTCTAGGTTCTGTTACATATCTCCATGGCATCAATATGTTAAATTGGGAGCAGTTCTTCGCCATTTTGGCTATACGGTTGTAGCTTTACATGGATGCTTGCAGACAGAGATCCAGGTAAATACTAATGTTAGAATTGAAGAGAAAAAGTTTTCTAATTTACTTGTGTTTTCATTAGTAAAGAATAAGGTTTAGTCCTTCATATTGCATATTTTGTATATAGCTTGAGTAATAATTTTTAAGACTAATCTCTAAAAAATCTTATAGACCCCACTTGCTGTTCGTGTGCTCTTCAAGGACCCATGTATTCGGCTTGCTAAAGAGGTATCAAAGGTCCTAACAGAACTAGCAAACAGCGTAAAGCATCGCCGACATTGCACTCCGGAATACTATCTGATCATCTCCATGAAGCTTTGCAAGATCTCAACACGGCCATCAAATCACAGCCAAGATTATTTCTAGGCTCAGACAATAATCAAACCACAAACATGCTTGCATTGGCTTCACAAGCCAACCAACGGAGGCCAAGGGAGAACTCAGGAGTCTCATTACCAACCATGAAAACTGATTCATCCGCATTGATGGAATGGAAATCCAAGAAAGTTTATGAACAATCTAAGGAAAATGACCGAAAAGTTTTAAGACCACAGCTGAGTAAAATTGCTCTTACTAGTCTTGAGTTTGCTGAAGCACTTCCTTTTGCTGCCTTTGCATCTTTGCTAGTTGAGATCGTAGCTAGGCTTGATCTTGTGATTGACGAAGTTGAGGAATTAAGTAGGGTGGCTTGTTTTAAAGAATTCAGACCTAGTGATGAGATATCAATCACTTGTGAGACACCACGAGCAGCTCCTGATGCAAATCATTTGCCTTCTCATGGAGGAGAATAGTATGCTTAAAGATAGAATCCAGTACATTGGAGTAATATTATATGAGAGGTCATGATACAAATCATTTGCCTTCTCATGGAGTAGAATAGTATGCTTAAAGATAGAATCTCGTCTATTGGAGCAATATTACATGAGAGGTCATTGCTGAAATCATGTACGAATAAAATAGTTATTTGTTCTCTTTGATTGATTTATATAATATTGATTTGAAATTGGAAACCACATTTTCTTACAACTAAGCATTTCATTGCCCTTTTTGTGGCTAAATTACAGCCAAATCTAATTAATAAAACTGAAATGTATTAGGCTATTATAGTGGATAAATCAATATGGTTTTTGTTATTCCTACATCTCAAATTTGGAAACATTGGCACATTCTATGAAAGGTATGTAACACTAACATTAAATGGCTTCATTTATTCATCGGTGTCAAAAACTGAATTAGAATCCACAGCTTTTGTAAGATGGGAAGAGTAGTGATGTGTAAGAGTGCAAATGGCCTCATAAAGAGAATCTACATCAAAGTTTTGGATTCCAGATCCAAAGAAGAAAGCCTTGTAATGCTAGAGAAATTGAAAAATCAACATTGATATATGGATCATCAACTTGGTTTTGCTACTATAAAATTGAGTAGGCACTTAATGAATTTCTTTTGGTTTGGTTGGTTGTCAGAATCTCGTATGCTACATAAAGTTAGCAAGAACGTTCAAGAAACTAAATGCTTGCACACAGTAAGAGTATTCAATCAAATAGTTTATTGAATATGCCTGATAAAAATGGCCTAGCCTAAGGCCTTCCGATTAGAAAAAAAAAAAAAAAGCATATCGGCCGGCAACTACTTGGTTATTTCTTAATGTGGAGGCTAACAAGGTGAAAATATTAATTCTCATTACACATAGGTATGATTTTGGAACTAAACCAAACCAGAACAGGAACTGCTAGTTCCGCATCTTGAAATTGATGAACCAGAACCAAAACCATCTCCTACAGTTTTGGTTTTGGAATCGTAGAACTATCTTTTTTTTTAAGTAAAAATAAAAATAAATGAATGAATTTTAGTTTTTAATAAAATAAATTTTAAACTCAAAGTAATTATTGGGTCTAAAGGTGTTAAATTACTTAAACAAATTTAAAAAAAAAATGTTTAGAATGTGCATTTACTTAAATATAAACACATCCAATATCATTCATAGTTGGTAATATGAGATTAAAAAATACTATAAAGGGAAAAATTACCATACAAAAGATAATCTCATTAATTAATTTTTCTTTTAGAAGAAGTTTATATAAACTAATTATATATGATTTTAAGTTATGTTTATTTTTGTTGTTAATAATAACACATTAAATGTTGTAAATTGGTAATAAATTTTATCATTCATATAAAATAGTTTAGAGGGTTAATGTCATTAACGTCATCTAAATTTTAATAAAATGCAATTAAATATCCAAATTTTAAAATTGTTCAATTTAGTACCTTAATTTTGAAATTGATCAATATAATACTTAAAGAACTTTTTTTGCATGTCAATAATATCTCCATCAAGTTCTTTTAGGTACTAATTTAATCAATTTCAACTTTTTTCAAGATCAATTTTAAAATTCATGTACAAAATTAATCATTTTAAAAAATTTAGATATGTAATTGTATATTTTATCAAAATTCAGATACCATTCATGAAATTATCTCTAGTTTAAACATTAGCAATGATATATTTAACATTATTTTTTTCTAAATTTTTCTCTAATATTTTTTTAAATGGAGTAGACTAGAACCATTGGTTTCACCGATTCTAAATCAAAGAACTAGCTATTTTGATCTGATTCTTGATTCGGAATTAGACCATACTCATGTCTACTTCCAATTAGCCCTTTAAGATCCTTAGCATGGCCACTTTCTCTTTGAAATCAAACAATTTGACTATCAAATCTCTTAAAAGGCGCTTTTAACCTTCTTCATGATACCTTTTATTTTAAGCATTTCTTTATAATTTAAAAATTTGTTATTACTTTATCCAATGGCAAAATAATAAAATAAGTTCCAAAGCATTTTTATTTATTTATTTTTAAGATTCAAAGCTCTAAATGTTCAATTTGAAACATAAACGTTAAATACATAAGGTAAATATAAAGGTATTTACAATATAATCAAAAACCTATCGTGTCTGTTATTATCCCATATTGACAATCTCTGCTGTGTGGTATATTGTCTAGATGCAATTTGAACATTTTTGAATTGATGCTGGAATCCAAAGGTCAAAAACAAAATCTCGACATCATTTTCTAGTAAAGTAGGGTGAACTTTTGATTTGGCCATTGCATATACACTATGTTAATAGCTAGCAGCAATTAATATTTAATTTGCATTTAAAAAGTAAACCTTCTTCCTTGCATACATACAATCACGGTCTCCTTATCCCATGAACTTACATAAGTATGTCGTTCCAAAAGTACGAAGTGATTTATTTAAAGCCCAAGATCAAAACTAGGACACCCATCCTCATCCTTGGCAGTCCTCTCTTCTTGACTAAAGTCATTAAAATGAGATTCAAAGGAATTTCCAGAAGCGAAAGTTTTGCCATGGCTTTCTAAGTTAGCTTCAGCATCAGAACAGACGCTGTAGAAGATTGAAAACGCACAAGAAGTTTTAGTTAGATAAAGCAGTGGAACTTTCAAAAATATTGTCGCATGCAATCAAAAGCAGGTGCCTAACTTAGTACAAAGTACAATCTCAAAATATCAATCTTGACTCTTGTATGAAAAAGGAGATGATGGTCTCATGCAAATTCATAGCTTAGCCTCACACAGTAAATACATATGCTTTCTTTTATTATATTATTATTATTGTTATACAAGATCCTTTAGATAGTAAGTTGGTCTTAAGTCTCTGGAAAGAGGCTCTTGAAAATATCAATTTCTAACTGTCTCTTCAAATATATCAAAGCAATAAACTTGAGCTCAACATCTCAGCAAATAAAATAAGTAACTAGTGCTATTACCTAATGGATACTTCCCCAAATAAATAATCTCCATTACTACAAGTTGCTGCAAGAAAATATAAATAAATAAATAAATATATATATATATATAATGAGATTTTCCAATATAAACCATTGAAAGAATCATTTTAGGTAGAAAGACAATGTACCGAATGACTCACCTTTAGGACTCAACGTAGAAGAAGAAAAATCCGATTTAGGAGCTTTTGATTCACTAAGGCCCTTGGCCATGGAAGGCAAAGTAACCAGAACCTTACCAAAAGATTCTGCATCCATCCCTTTAGGTGCAAGTGGTTTTTGGAGGACAAACATAATCTGAGAGGCTTCAGAGGCAGAATCATTATATCAGTGGTAGATTATACACCCATCATCGTAATGATATAGGTAAGTATGATGAATCCTTCAAAGTACTCAAAAGTTTCCTGTAAAAATTGTGCATTTAAGAAGACACCACTTTTGATCGTCCCGCATGTGGTAGTAACAGAAAATGTAGCCACCCAATTTGAATCCTTTGGAATAAATTAAAACCAAATATATGTATACATAAACAATGGTGATTTCACAACAGCCATGCTGAATCAAGCCACATTTACGGCCTTATTCAAGAATTTTGACTAGCTGATATATCCATTCTTTTGTGAGTAATTGACTAGCTTAAATATCTATCAGGTAGCAGAGTATGGCATTAGTAACTAGTAAGCATATTTCTCCGATATCCATTTTGTTATGTAGTAAATATAATAACTCATATTATATCTACAACTTGGTTTTTAGACTATGGTGCTAATCTTAGCATGTATCAGAGTAAGAGTCATGAGTTCAAATCCCTACGCACTTGTTACAACCCCATAAAAAAATTAAGTCGTCCACCTAGTAGGCCTTAGCCAAAGTCAAAGTCCTGGACTATAAGTGAGGAAGAGTGTTATGCAGTGATAATAATAGCTCACATCATATCTATAAGTTTAAGTTTTCAGATCAGATGATTGTGATGCTAATCTTAACACATTTAAAGGACAAAAATCCCTTGTTATCATTTCATTTGATATGGTAAGGATGTGAGCCATTTTAAGAAAGGGAGAGAGCAAGTTACAATGACTACAAAAGAACCTTCTATTAATAGATTGCATTGTTGGCTAACAAAGAAAACAAAATAGTTCATGGAGTTGACATCACAGGAGATTGATACAAGAGACTAACAAATCCAACCTTAATGACTAGATCTGAAAACAAGAGAGTGCCCGTGCAGCAAATAATGTACCAAATGGAGATCAAGTACATAATTCAAATGGAGAAAAATCTAATCAAGTAGCACTTCTAAATGGCATAAAAATTTTTAAATATACTCACCATTGCGTAAAGGCTTGTGCGGAGAGCCTCTCTGGCTTAATTGCATCTTTTCAACCAATGGAATTCCATGGCTTGCCACCATATTTTCTGTTGCATGATCCCTCACCTTATTTTCCCCTGCAAGTCCATAACAAAAACTCATTGCATCAGGAGACCAAAACTATTCCCAGGCATTAAATTTTTGAGGAAGAGAATGCAGTCTAAACAAGATAAGATGCAAAAATTTGAGGCCATGCACTGCAACATGACACAATGAGAAATTACTTTAACAAAAAAGCCACAGGTGCTTCACGGAATGCAAATGGATGTAATAAACAATAAGACATTCCATTATAAGCAACAATTAGGTCTTTAGTGAAAACTAATGCAATCTCTAGTTCTATGCCTACATTATCCAAGTAAGGCAGCCAAGACCAGCTTCATCCTACTCAGATGAGCTTTGTCCAATCTATTCCTGAAAACTGATTTGGATAAATAATTTCCTGGTAAATAAGAATCAGACTGCCACTGCTGCCCAAAGATCCATTAGAAAATTTGGCTAAGTTTTCTATACATGGAAAAACTATCGAGCATCAAGTTCACAGCAAGGCACAAGCTTGTGATAAGATGTACAAAAGATATATGTATCTATTGAGTTATTATAATGAAGCTGCTGAGAAACTCATGAGCTTTTAAAAAAAGAAGAGAAAGGGAGAAGTGACGAATTTTTCTTTCGAATTAAAAAATAAAATGAAACAGCCTTTTGCCTACACTACACTTATAGTTAAATTTCAGCGAAGATTAAGAAAATGTTTTAGAAAGACTTTACGAGCACTTGGAGAAACTGAAGTAATTTCAGACCTCTTAAAACCGATTATAAGCTTTGAGACAACTTAATTGTCCAAGGCCTTTAGCTTCACCATTCGAATCTTCTTTGCCATTCGAATCTTCTGGGATTGCTTCTTGTTTTTCAAGCTCTCCAATGTCAACCAGATAACCATCAAATGCTATTAATTCTCCAGATTTGATTACTTCATCCTTTTGAAGGTACCTATTATTCAAAATTTTCCTGCTTTCATCATACAGTGTGACCTGAAAAAATGTAGAAAAATTATAAAAAAAATATTCACAGAGATAAAGATACAATTTGCAGGAAAATCACAGAATTTCCTAAAGTAACTAGATTGCGAACTGGAGTATTTTGTTAGTGCATAAGTAGGAGTCTTAGTGAACAAAATTTTTTTTTAGTATGGTAAAAATTATAAAAATATTATACTTATGTCATTATAAAATAATATAATTTCACAGAGATGACCTGTCTCCCCCGGGTTCCTCTACTTGCAAGTTGCAGGAAGCCATCATGAAACTTCTTAGCCTTTTGAGTTACGTGTGTAGTGTATAAAACCTGCCAGGCTACATTTTTAGCAATGTAAATGTCGTTGGCAAAAGAGGTGGGGAAAAATATTACGATACAGAATATCCCCCAACAGTACCTAAAGCATTCTTCACGCAACTTTAAAGGTTGAAAAGGTCAAGCTGTTATATAATTCATACCTATGGTTCTATAGCTGCAGTACTCAGTGGAGACCTATTTTATTGTTAAAGATGGCCAATATCCAATTTGCCCGAGATACCAGTATCACTTATAACAGTGACAGCATGAAATGAAAAACTATACAAAATGTCTATACTGAGTCAATATTAGTCTTAAAAAATAGTTTTGAATCCCGTAAAATGGAGGACAATTAGAAACATAAATACTTTGTGAAATTTTCTAAGCCAAGAGCTCACTCATGATAATTGATCCACCAGGATTAGAACTGCTTTGCAGCATCACATGTTGTTGCAGCTCAGCATTATACATCCCTGAAACACAATTACAAACTTCTCATGTGGTGGATTGTCATTACAAACAACCAACACGTTCACTTAAATGAAGATTAGAGAAAATAAATTACTGTGACTTGTTTATCCCTGCTCTTCTAAATAGTGTACTGAAAATGAGTTGATGGATTTTTACTCTGCCGGTACAGAAACTTTTGGACAATGTCCTAACTTGTACATGATAGCTCATTAACAACTGCTAGGTACATACAAATCATCAGAAATTCAAAACCTCTCATTGGATCTGAGAATGGAAACACCAATGACAGACTAAGCAAAGAAGGAAAACATTCAGTCTAAAAGTGAAATTCTAAAGCAATTATATTACTTCTACATAACTGTAGAATATTAGCTATGCAGCAACAAAAAAAGAACATAGCCACCTAGAAATCCATGTTGTCAAGACCAACAAAAAACATCTACTACTCTTCAGAACTTGATTAAGTGAGAGGAAACACATATTCTATCAAATAAAGGTCGTTAAAGTTGGAGCATGAACCTGTATCTTATCTATTACCTGGTCCTTTGCCCTTGAAATAGTTTTGCTCTTTCAGCTTTTCTGATTTCTGCAAAGAGCTGTGTGGGCTTGATTTTGCAGCGAAACCCAATTTATGATCTTCTGCAAATTCTCCAATCTCAACCAAATAACCTTGAAATTCCAATCTCTCCCCAGATTTCAGTTCTTCACCTAGCTTCAAGAATTTGCTTTCTAAAACAGTCCACTTGGAATCATACAGCATAACCTGAAGAAAGACCAGAAAAGTGTATTTAGTAGTATGGTTCGCTAAGTTGGACAGTCCAAATGAGAAATAGAGATCAATGCTTTTGACGAAGACCAGTAATTTCACAGACATTTAGGTTTTCTGAAGCCACTGCAGGCATTCAAATGAACTAGCCAGATATTAAAGTTACTTGGTTAAGTGACATGTAAGCCAATGAAGGTAAAGATTTTGACCTGCCTAGTCATAGATCCACTGCTTGAACAACGTATGAAGCCATCATGATATTTCTTTGCTTTTTGAGTTAATTGGGTGGTATACATGACATGCCAATCTACAATGCAAGAAAGTTGTTGCGTGAAACAATATGCAAGTATAAGACACAAAGCAATTGAATGAATGTCTGGACAAAATTGATCCCATTTCAGACTAGACCATAAAGCAGGGAAAAGACAAGTCACCAAGAAAGGACAGTCAACATATACAGTTATATCCAATGTATGAAAATGAAGCTGCTATCTACATGAAGTAAGAAATACATAAACATGTTCTGGGATTTTTTCTTTCAACTCCAAGCAACTTTCATTTTGGCTAAGACATAAAATTCATCTTATAACACGTGGAGGATTAACAGAACAAGTTTGTATCTAGGATGTGATTTATTCATAAATGAACGAAAAACCACATACTAACCTGTGGCGCATGGTTTTGTCTGGTCCTGATCATTTTGAATTGCCCCATACTTGTTCATCTCGCTCTTCTTAAAATCTGAATTAGATCATACAGAACTATATTACAGCAACACCTTAGTAAATAGTAAAACTACAAATCACCCTAATTTTCCATCAATCACACCTCAATCTTTTTCTTCTGACATGGCATATTTTTCAATTACATGCGCTAACTTAGTGTTAGCTACATTATCCACGGGCAGTTCCCTCATGGTAAACGGAGAATCATGCTAACCTCTAATAATTTTCTGCGATGGATTTACGCGCATCAATTGCACTTTACCCTTGGCCATCTTTGGTCCTTTCGAATCAAAATTAGATAGCATAAGCATCTTATATTCTTAGTCAACAGCACAAATCATCATTCATTTATCGAATTCGATTATATGTTTCCATTAATCAAATCACACAACAAGAATTAATCCTACCAGAAACAGAGCTCTTCACAACTTTCTTTTCGTTTCTTTGAGAATTCAAATCGTGCAGAGGCTTACACTGTCCTTCAGTATCTCCAACATCGACTAAGTAAGAATTGAACGCCAGCGACTCACCGGAGCTTACGATTTCATCGTTCTTCAAGATTCGACACTCCAGTAACGTATCGCTCTCATCATAAAGCATTGCCTGGGAAATAAAAAAAAAAAAAGAATGAACGGATAAAAACAAAAACCCTAGGTGCAGAGAAATTAACATCGGTGGAGGAGAGGGAGTGTGTACCTTGTTTGTTGAGGGATCGATGACTAGAAAACCGTCGTGATAGAGTTTGCGTTTCTGCTTGAGGTGTTTCGTGTAGGTGACGCTCCATCTTTTGGAATCTGCCATTGTTAGGGTCGAATACTTCGAAACAAGAACAGGAAGACGCTTCGCTTTAGGTGCAGTGATGGCGGGAACTTGAAGATGAATTTCCTGAGAGCGAATAAGTACGGATAGTGTCTGTTTAAAATTTAAATTGAATTTTTTTTTTTTTTTTTTTTTGCCGAAAAATTTTATATTGATTAATATATTATCTCTCTCACTTATTTTGAACAAGGATTTTAATGTAATAATAAATTTATTTTTAAAATTATTGTAATTAATATCATAGTATCCATTTACAAATTATTTTTTAGTATGGATTGAATAGTATTATTTTATAACTTAATTTTATAAATAAATTATTGATTACCCATCTACTTTAATATGAAATTTACTAAAACATAGAAATATTATTTTATTATAATTACTAGCAAATATGTATACTGTATTTAAGTCAATACTATATCAAATGAAATTACATATTAAAAGAATCAATATTTTTAAGAAGGGAAAGGAAAAAGCCTTCCTATTGAGCAGCAAAATTAAAACTCATTTATTAGAAAAATTCAACTAACTCCTATCATTCCAGTGACAAGAATGTCTCCTCAACTATATTATCCGAATTAAATTAAAAATATGATGGGATCATAGAAATTTCCCTGCTTGTTGTAACATTCATGTTGAAATTAGAAACCGCCTAAAGCACTTTTTATCTGATTAGTTTGCTATAAAGCTAATCTAATTCTAACATTATTAGATGAAGAGGTCTCCAGTATAGACTCTCTTTTAACTCCTAATCGATTAATTGAGTAGTTCAGTTTATTGGTTCCAGTGAAAATCTTAACTGAAAGATGAGGGCAAGCTTGGACAATAGCTTTGTTCTACTTTTAGTATTAGCTGAATCCTAAAATCAAATGCTTGTCCTGAAATTTTCTAAGAATATTCAGCACACAGCAGTATTGGACAGAGGTTCTCTTACTAAGATATTTGCAAAGTGTATTTGTAGAAATGGACAAGGTGAGAACTGAGAAGAAATCCTCCAGATTTTTAATCAAACGGATGGTGAAAATGTGAGTGGGAAATGCCACAAGTGAGTGAGTTTGGATCATAATTCTTCCCCAGAAACAAATTAGAAGAACATTCAGGGGACATTTTTTTCTTACTCATTCCATACTTTTTACTCATAATTTCATTAATATGTCATAGTATTATGAATATGTAGACCAAATTTATAGGCTTAAATATTTAGATAAGTTGCTTGTGGAGCTAAATTTGGCATTATATCAGAGCAAGACAGCATGTTTAATGCTATGTTTGGTAATTTTATAAAATTTAGAAAGCTGCGGAAATGAGTGGAAAAAAGAAAGTGGAAAAAGAAATGAGTAGAAATGGAAATTTGTTGAATGTTTATTTGTGTTTGGTAATTTATGAAGAAGTGTAAAAGGAAAAAAGGAGAAATAGAATTAGTATTTAACTAAATTGCCTCCTCTATTTTATTTCTGTTCTTCATTCACCGATGTGTGAAAAGTAATTTTAAAATACTGTTCATCTTTTCCTTAACCTTTTTTTCCCTCCATTTTGGAAAGAAAATGGAGACGGACAAAAGTTGAAAATTTTCCAACCTTTTCCGATGTATCTCCAACCACCAATTTTATTTCCTCTTCCACCGTTCCCTTTCCGTTTCCTCAGCTTTCCACCCACCCAAGCATAGTTTTAATTTCTCTGCAGTCAATGTCTGCTTAACATATTTCAATTAGGTTTCAGAAGATGGGCATGGGAGTAATCACAGGTCCACTATGACAAGTTTTCTTTCACTTATACAATTTTTTTGTACTTTAAGGATTTCGTCATAACACTGAATTAGTAACAGTAATCTTTTAATGTGAATGGAGCTTTTTGAAAGTGTTTCTTTTCATACCAACATGGTTTTGTTTAATCCTTAACTACTTTTGATAGATCAGATAAGATATAGTTGAAACATCATGTTGGCAGAAATGATACCTGTATTTATCTCTATTCTTCACTTTCACGTTTAAATTCCAACCCAAAACACGTACACAATCCAGTAAAGCAGCCTTTCTTAATTAGTTTAGTGCACATGGACAGATAAACAATAGGAGAAGATCAGTGGTTTGCAGTGAGAACCATAATTTTAATTATAAGGCAGGACCAGGCTATAATAATTTAAAAGAAGAAAGAAATTAAAAAGAGCTTCTCAATAGTTGAAATTTTTTATGAATCTTTTGATGATAATGTTGAAAATTTTCCAAAGTCAGGGGACCACCGGTCTGCTGGTGGAGCTGAAGAAAATCTGCGCTGGAGAATATCACTTGTGTGGACTGTGGTTAGACGAAAAGAGATTTATATTTAATATCCCTTAAAAAGATCAGTTCTAAAGTAGCATTAGTGTGGTTTCTTTATCGAGAATCTTCCTAAAGGGATTAATGGGTGGGTGACATTTCATGTTACTTTTCAGCAACTAAATAAAACACAGAATTGATGTGTTCTCACCCAGAGGGCAGTCCGAATGACCTCATCGCCGCGCAGCTTCACGCAGGTTTCTCAAGCAAGTAGATTGTCATTTTGCATGAATAAGTGTAAAACCATTTCCTGATTATTCAGGACAAAGACTGGCACTTATTTGAAGACATTGTCGTGATTAAAGTATCTTTAGACAGAGTTAATAATGGTACAAGATGAAGATGTATAGAGACAAAAAATCTTTACCTTTTGTCTTATCTCAGGTAGCAGCAAGTCATACATGTCTTTTGACTTACAATTGGGAAGAGGGAAGGTAGCTCCTTCTGTTCCTTATAATGTAGACCAGAAGACATAGCAGGTTCTTTCTTTTAAGATTTTAGTGTTAACAAAATGTTCAAATCGCCAAGTCTGACCTCATTTTAGTACCTATCAGAGTTAATGTCTAGCTGCAATACCAAGGAAGAGCAGACTAGAGCAGTTCATCCTTAAATTTATTCAGGGAAACTGCTTGCTGAGGTCTTATGAATATTTTTCCTAGCTTAGACATAGGAAATGGCTTATTGAGGTGTTCTGAGAAGAAGGATCAAAACAGAAAGTTGTGGATTGCATTTCTTGCAACATGTGCCTATCAGACTGAAAATACTTGGGTGGACTTGGTTGGCAGGAACCAAAGCAGGGCAAGGTCTGTGTACTATCTGTGAGGTACTCATGCTTTGTTCTCACCCTGTCTCTATACTAGTTTTTCCACTAGCAAATGGTAGGCTGCAAAAGGCAATCACGTCTTCAGCAGGGCTGTGGCAAGTCAATTCTTAGAAATTCTGTGCAAAGTAATAACATTTCTCGGTCAAGCAATCTTTCGTTTGCTGTCTTGAAGTTTTGAGAAAGTTGGGAATTTGAGAAAGATAGCTTCATATGATTTATGAGGGAACAACCGAAGTCAGGGAGTGACTAAAAGTACCATGACTTCATATAGAAAACTTGCCAAAGAATTTCATTATGAGCAAACTTAAAAGTAACTTTTTATTGTACTAAAAGAGTCACATAAGTGGAATAAACGAAAGTAATCACCATAATGGTTAAAAGGACTTCAGGGTCTGTTTGGATTGTCTGTTTTTCATCTGTATCTGTATCTTTTTTAAAATGATATGTGTAAATATATCCGATTTACATGTAAATTTTTATCTATATTTGTTCTATTTGATCTTTTGATGAGAACTGTCAACTTTTTTTTATCTATATCTATTTCTTGATAAATAATTTGTTAGAAAAAAGTTTGAAAAAGTGTCTGTATCTACCCGAAAAAAGCCAAAAAGTTTTAATATCCAATGTGGTCATCTGGATGTTATCATTTAGCATTTTTGCGGCGGAACTAATCATTTAGAGGACAAAGAGGCAGTGAAATGCGGCTGATAATTATCTAAGCTTAAAAGAAGACTATCCATATCCATGACAAATCTTCTTGTGGAAAATTTTGGCTTATAGTCATGTAGATTAATGTCAAATGTGCAGGAAACTTGACAGTACAAAGATGTACATTGTCACAGTTTGAACATTGCAAAGGTTGCCAAGACCCTTGTAATCTAATGGTATGAGCACTAGTCTCCCAAATGAGATGGACCAGATTTAATTCCCTCTCCTTCATAGCTGTGATAGATATGGTAATTACGTGAAAAAGTGAAAATATATTATAAAAAAAAAAGAACACTGCATAGGCTGCTCCATATAGGGAATATTTTCCTTTGAGGTAAACTGATATTATACACCACTCCAAAACTTCCAAAGAAAATGATAAGCATATTGAATGGCTTGAGGACTGAAACTCTCAACCACTTAAACCAACTTCAGGTGTGATCTTTTTAAAAATGATCACAGTGAAATGGTTTGCATCTAAGGCTTGATTACATAGACAAGAAACTGAACCTGCGAAGTGAGCTCTGAGAAAATGCATAATGCAATTTTCATTGAAACATTTCCATCTGTCAAAGGCTTTAGAGTAGCTTTTCACTCCGTAAGACAACATTTAAAAAGCGTTGTCACAGATGCACTCTTTTTAAGATGATGCTACTAGATGATATCCATCAAGAACCCTATTACAATCCACAAAGTTTCTTCAAACAGTTAAAAAACCAGCAAAGTGCTCTTGAGACTGCCATCGCAGTTTGCTTGCCTTCAAATGAGATGTCCCTCTGAAGATAAATCCCTTTACTCTTAGAAAGGGTTTGGATATCCCAATGAGCTGCTGTAGTTATAAACTTGATATGACATATCCTCATTTCCGTACTGCCCCATGTAGTTTCCCTGGTCCGAATAGGATGACATGCATCCAAGTTGATTGAAATCATCAGAGAGTTCAACCTCTCCTGTAAAATTTGAGTATGATGAACTGGTTGAGATAGCTGCATGATCATATTGCTGCCATGAGGTCATTGAGCCAGGAAATTCATATTGTGGAAAGCAGTCTGGTGTGGTTTCTTGTCTTTGTGAGTATTCCTGGAAAAAGCATAACAGATTATGTACTTGGAATAGCATTCGAATACAATTAAGTGCTAGCAATATTCATGACCATAAAACTGTTAGCTCTTGTGTGATTTTATATTTATTGATCAAAAGAATATTCTACTTTTGAAGAGTCAAGTATCATGTCAGGAGACACCATAAAGCTCCCAGAACTGTTTATGTCCATTGAATATGCTTCTGAAGTTTGCCTCTGTGCAGTTTCATAAGGAGATGAGTAGTGGCTGTTATTGTGCACAAAACTTCCTTGAGATGAAATATCAGCAGAAATGCTAAAGGGTTCATTTGAGATATCCATGGCTGAAAACTCCCCATTGCTTGAGCCAACCATCTTGCTACTCGATTGAGACTCACTAGTGTTTTGTATCTGCTCATTCCTTTTCACAACACGACACAATGCAAAGGCTCCCTGAAGAAATATCAAGCAACCATATCAAAAACCATGTTACTAAGGTGATGGAATGAAGCACCATCATTCGGTATGACAAAGTTCTAGCTGATGTAGACTTTGAGATGTGCTAGTATGTAAATTTGAACTATAGCTCTATAACCATATTTGAAATAAGACAAGCTAGAAGATTTGTATGAGTTTAAATGGGGTGAACGACCATGCAAGGATCTGGACCTACGATCTCCAACTCTTAACATCATGTTGAATACAAGTTCATAACCAATTAATTTAAGAACTTAAACCTGTTAAATCTAGTATGGCTTCTATTTATTTGTTGAGTAAAAGATAGATGGGATTGGGACTACTCAAATCACCTGGAAATTTTGTGAGCCTTGAGCAGCATCATCACATAATCGATACTCGTGCATAACCCAATCCGTTCTATCACCTAATGGAGCTCGGCCTCGATAGAATACAAGTGTTTTTCGATAACCACACACAGAAGATTGACAAACCACCTTACGGTCTTTTCCTGTAGCCTTCCAATAGCCAGCTTTGGTGGCTCTATTTGTGCGGGAGCCATTAGGATACTTTCTGTCCCGTGGACAGAAGAAGAACCATTCCAAGTCCCGGTTTGGAAGAAATGATTTATCTGCAATTCACATATTAATACATCAAACTCTTTTTCACCAAGAAAGATTGTCTATTAAATACCAAGAGCAGCAAAATGACTGGCTGTCTTAAAGCAGGACAGACTTAAAACTCCTTTTGAGACAAAAGTTACATAAGTAGAGTAATTGTTGTTCGCATTGTACTCAAAAGGGGATGAAAAGGAAAGGAATGATTACACCAATATATGAAAACAACCTTTTAAACTTAAAGAATCCGCGCCGACATAGTTAAACTTTACATGTAAACTATAAACCGAATCAACAAATCCTCCTAGCATAGTTATTATGAACACTGTTTACCCACAGGGATGAAATATGTTTGTTTTCCCTCTTCTTATATCTTGTAAACAATATGTTGGTTTAAAACTAAAAGTTGAATTGGATTTTCCATATCCACCATCAAAACTAAAATTTCCTCCCTAGACATTACATCCTATAACAAGAATATGCCATTCTCTTCTCTATTTGACTTGCTACGCAACCTTTTATGAACTTACATTAACTTCTAGCAAAAATTAATCTAGGAAACATCATAGGCTAATTCGAAAGGATTAGTCTTGACAGTATTAACTATGCATATATATACCTGGAAGCTCCCATGGATCAAACTTGTAGAGATCGATAACCGGAATCACTTCTAACTCAAACTCGAGCCCCTCTACTTTCCTTTTCAGGTAATACCCCACCAGTTCCTCATCCGTAGGGTGGAAACGAAATCCAGGTGGCAATGATGATCCTCCCATTTTTCTTACACTAAAATTTCTTCCTACCACTCAAAAAGAACTTTGAAAAAATGCTAGTGACTAAAAAGATTGTTGAAACTACAAAGTCAGAGTAAGAATTTTGTGAAAAAGACAGCAATCCAAAAATCTTGACAAGTTCCAACACTATATCTATTAAAGATTTGAAAAATCCAAAAGTAGAAACTTTTCTCAACAGCAGGCTTATTGTCCAGAATCGACTGAAAGTTCCATGTGATGAAACTGTTGAATAACAATAACATTGTCCAAAAAGAACTCAGAATTTCTCTTATGTCGAAATTCCGTACCCCAAAAATCCCCTGAAAAATTCAACTCCAGATTATACAGTATTTTAAATGGATTAATCAAAGAAAACTAAGCCGGTATTTATTACACGTAACAGCATATAACTGACAGAATGGACAAAAACCTGTTCCAATACAATAAGACCAATCAAAATATGTCCAAAATCAAAATTTGAAATTGGGTAGTTGCTTAAGATTTCTAACTAACAAAAGCTTAAGGAATCTTTTGTGTTTTTTGGCTGAGAAGAGGTATTAGAGAGTAAGAGTAAAAGTAGGAGGAAGAGATAGGAGGTATATATAGGGAAAAGAATGCATGGTTGCTGTGCCAAAATGTCCAAAAACATACACCGAAAGGTTGAGATTGCTTGTCTCGGGCATCCTCAAAATTCCAAAGTCACGGTCCCACCAAACTAACACTGAACTCAGTTCACACCTAACAGTAACTCCCTCCCGCCATTCCATGTTTTGACCGTTGCTTCTTTCATCATAATACATTAACAAATTTAACAATTCTTAAAAGAAGATTGTAGAAAAGATTTTGAAGTTTGAGGCAGCCGCAACTGATTGCTTGGCATGGCGGACTAAGTTATATTATTGTCTGAATCATATACTAAATTTGGTACTAAAATTAGTGTGTCCAGGCAAAATTGTGAGTGCCTAATTTGGTTAAAAAAGATTAAATATCCTCAAGTATGGGAGGCATAGTGTTAAATTTAAAGAAGTTGCACAAGTTTTTTATTTTTAAAATTCAAGCCAATAATTAGTCCGTCTAAATATTGTACTGTAAGCATATGATTTTTTCTAATATACTGTTACAAAAAACACAAAAATGAAAATCTATAAAATGCCTCCTTTTCACCGAATTATTTCGTTACTTATAGGCATCATTGCAAGTATATCAAAAAACTATTTGTAAGATATAGATAAATCCAATAAACATAAAAATATGATTTTACTTTTAGTAATTTTTGAGAATATGAACATATCTCAAAATCGGAAAAATTCTATACTCCGTCATTTTTTTTAACAAAATAGGTTTCGTTGGTTATTTAATAGCTCATATTTACACCTAATTGTGATCATACCACTATAATAGTTAATACATCACTTATGTAATGGTTGTTTGATTGATTGGATGGTCTTATTAATGGATCATAGAAGTTTCTCTCAAAATATCAATTAAACCTTAAAATTAGCACTAAATTAACTATAAATAATAATGAATTTTAGGTTTTAGTAATGCTTTAAAGTTTATAAGCAAGATTTAAAAATAATGATAGAAAAACTGTACCTTTAAAAAAAAAAAAAAATAGTCTACCTATATATAACTAACAGCTTGTGATATATATTTACAAATTCTATGTGTCGATGGTACTTAATAGCATTTTCTATACTAAAAATTTACATTTTGGGATCCATAGCATTCGTTATTTGTTACATGATCTTTGCAAAATCTATGGTCTCTAAAAAATTATTATATTTTTCTAATTTTCTAATAAATGTTAGAATAAACAAAAAATATATTAAATAATAAATGGTAGAATAAGCTAATATGACACCTTAAAATCTTAAATAAAAAGCCTCCGAATAATATAAAAGGTCCTTTAATTAAAGAAGATCTTAGGAAAATGACCGTGACACTCGGGAACTTTTTAACGTGATCTTGCCATTTCATTTGTATGATTTTAAGAATGTACAAATTGTCTTTATCATGTGCCGACGCTATACATCTGGCACACTTAGGAGGAACTAGTAATGATTTTCTCTAAATAATGGGAGGGAAAACAACTCGACTTCCATTATTGAGTCTATAAAAGAAAATGAAAAAAAAAAAAAAGAAACCAATAAAAAATAAAACTCCATTAAACCATTACAACTATGTAGAAAGGTCTTAAGTCCGGAAATTTCTTGTATACACAATGTAGATAGCATGGGGAATTATTTGGAAGTTAACTGTCGAAATATGTGGAACGTGGCGACTTAATAGTTTGAAAATTACAACATAACTTGTCATTTAATGTTCAATACTAAATATAAAATTAATTCTATATCATATTGATAACTATATGAACTTTTGTGATAAAATTAAAAATTGAGAAAACTCAATCGTTTTATCGTTTTTTTAATAAAATCAATCCCATCAAATATGTAAAGGTTCAGATTTATGATCAGATAATTTGTTCGCGAAACCTTAGAAGTTTCTTAAACTTGCATACTACTAAAACAAAATGTTATAATTCTAAACCTGAATGCCAATCATTTTTATACTTACGGAATTTAGTTGTTTATTTATTGTGTTATAGTCGTAAATTTTTATTTGTAATATTGTGTCTATAAGTCTAAAATTTGAGATTAGCAGATCAGTATAAACTTTAGTATTGAGATATGGTAAAAAAATTGCTTATGAGTCATCCACCATCACTGCCAGTGGCGGGTGAATGTAGTGTCGTTACATGATCTTGTCCTTGCAGTCTAAGGTGCTTCCACATCATCCTGAGTCAGACAAAACACTTTTTCTTTAATTTATTAACGTGATGGTGTCATGTTATGGCCCATTTGGTCACTAAAAAAAATAAAGGTTCCAAAAGTGCTAAGTGCAACATTAAAACCTTTTGCAGTAACTAAAGCCATCTCAGGAGGAGCTTGGAATTTGAATTCACATGTAGGTTTTGGGCTTACATAGTGATCTAGAGCTGTTTTTCAGTTCCCATTTAGTGGGGTCGGAGTAGGACCCAAGTAAAGTCGCTCTTTTGGCTACACCCTACAAATGCTTAATAGGGTCTAAATTGTTCTAAAAAGGGTAGGGTGTTACTAACATGTAGCATTTTCATCATAATTATTCTATAGCAAATATTGAAACTAGGGTTACAAATAAGTTAAGTTAGGTTTTTAAAATCTCGGACTCGGCTTGTTTAGAATTTGTCAAGGTCAAGGTCAAGGTCAAGCTTAGCTTTTATCAAACATGAAATTTAGGCTTAAGCTCAACTCATTTATCAAAACAAGATTTAATTTGAGCTCGAGCTAAGCCGAGCTTTTTATCAAGCCTATCACACTTTTTATTAATCTTAAAATTTAAACTGGAGTTCGAATCATTTATATAGTCCATTTTCCTTTTTTTTTTTAATTTACTAACAAGCTTATTAATGAGCCTATTAACAAAATAAATTGTAAGCCTATTTCCAAGTCTAAACTAGCTTATTTATAAGTCAACTTATGAGTTTAAATCAAAGTTTAAACTCGCCTGGTTCAAATAAACAAGTTTTCCTTTAGACTCCAGCTCAGCTAGTCTACTAATCGTGCTCAAGCCGAGCCGGGTTTGAAGCCAATCAAACTTGAATAGCTTGCGAGCAACTCGGCGTATTTGCAACCCTAATTAAAACCCACGAATAAATCACCATCTGCACTTTCTTTAAATTTGCATTTGAGGTACTCTTTATAAACATTTGATATAGTTGAAGCAATTTGTGAGAATTTTGATAAATCCGTAATAGTCTCAAATATATGGCAAACTCCATCAGGCCTAAAAAAGAAGTATATAAATATATTTATAAGAAATTTCAAATAAAAAGGTATATTTCCAAAGTCGGCTATATACCATATCATAATTTAAGATGAGCTTAATTTCTTGATACTTTAAATTTTATCACTTTTTATGTTAAAGTAACAATATCTAGTCACTTCATTAATTCGCGAGCATGTTGAGTCTAGCTGGTGATCCATCATAGTGTTCAATATTTTTCCCAAATTCATGCCCATTTCATCTCCAAGCTAAATGCCCGAAATTTTGGATGGGTTAGATTGTTCTACTGGCTATATTTTGATGTTAAAATATGTAGAAAAATTATTGTATTTTTTTGACCGAAATGTAAAGGAATGATTTATAATTTGAAGATAGGCTTAGAATAGATTAGGATAGGCTATATTATGAGTATAGTAACATAATTTAGCCGTGCTTTTGACTTTATATTGTCAAGAGGAAGAATATCCTAATAGTCTCAATCCCCCACATTCAGCTAAGACTCCTCCTCCACTTCTGGCCCTTTTTTACCATAAGACTTCTTTCATTTATGTAGACATTTATGATATGATTTACTATAACTTTTAAATCGGAATAGATACGCTAGGTAGAGATCTAAATAGGTTGTTGGGAAAATTCTATAAGAAAGTCAGACAAAAAAATCAAATCATAATAATATCATTAGAAAAAACATTTTAAAAATTGTTGGAAAGAGCATTTGATTACATTTAAAGTATGTCAAGTTTATTTATACCTAAATATCACTAATATAATTAATATATTAATTACTCTAATTATATTAATTATGACTGGACGAGTTCCCAAATGTTAATATTTTATTGATTGATTGAAAACTTCTACAAGACTATGAGGACCCTTGTAGCCAAATGGCATAAACACGGGTATCTTAATATGGGCTTCACTCCCTCTCATAAGAATTGTAAAAGATAGTAATTGATAGCCTTATAAAGTTATATCCCTTTTTAATTTTTTTTCCTTTTTTGAGTTTCTAGGAGATTATCATAGAAGATGAGTCTAATCCCTGTTCGAGATTTAATTTACATTAAGCATCATCACTCTTGATCATGTAATTTATCAATATTTAAATCTCTAATATTAACCTAGTGTATCTTCCTATGCTCACGCATTAGCCAATTGCGCAAATGGTTGTTCGTTTTCTATTGGTGAGTTATCAAAATTTATTTATGGAAACCGTGTGCTTGGTAGGGTCGTTGCATATGGATAGGTTCATAGCATTCCACTTTGGATAGTAAATTATACAGAAAAGATAGCAAAGGAAAAAAAACCCTAAAAAAAATTGATAGGACTAAGACTTTTTTCTTTTCACACTAGAAAAAGGGCAAAACACCAACTCATAGCCTTATCTCTTGCCTTTATGGCTTGACAGGAAGAATTAACCATCTTTTTTCTTGAAATAGAGTGGTAATTTCTCCACTAGAGATTGTGGTTGATTTATTAAGAGCATAGTCAATTTTAGTCCATTAATAAGGAACATCTCTTTCAATAATATCTAGCGTATTAGATAGGTATAGGAATTATCAAGAAGTTACTTTTTACTAAAATGTGTATATGTTTGCTCTTATTGATATATCCTAGTAAACATAGTAGAAAACATAGCTAAGAATGTTTTAATAGGATTTTTTTCCTATTTATTTTAGTTATATGCGGATAAGAAACTAGGAAATAACTCGACCTTGTTTTAGTTCGGGTACATATGAGAACGATAGTCTAGGTTTTTGTATACTTCCTTGTTTATTTACTTATTTTTAATTGGCGCCGCACGTTCCTTTCTGCTATTAGTTTAACTCCAAAACGGAAAAAATGGATTATTTGTATCTATTTAAGGTTATGAATGAGTGAAGACGGTATCGAATCTAAGGGGGATTTGTTTTCTTAGTTCTAAGTTGAAAAAGTACCAAAAAAAAAATCCAAAGAGGAGAAAATAAGTTTTCAGAGCTATTCTTGAATAAAAATTATATAATGAACCAATTCTTATACCCGATTTGTGTTGATATATCTATTTAAGACCAACTAGATGCGGAAAACTCTAGAAGGTCATCACACATCCTGAAAGACTATATATCTTGATACTAAAAGAAATATCAATGTTTTTGTAAGAAATAGGGTAAGTTATACCAAAATGTATTAATGTTAAGTTCATTTAAAGTATCAACGTTTTAAATAATTAAAAAGAGTTATAAGTTTACTTGAGTGGTTAAAAAGATGTATCAATATTTAACCAAGTGAGTCAAATAAAATATCAATAATTAAGTGGAAAATTAATGATATTTAATTGAAAAAATAATCCAAATACTGATACCTCAAATGAACTTTATAAAATGTTGATAACCTATTTGATGCATTTTGTCAAATGTTGATATCTCTATTTAACTAATTAAAATATTGATATCGTAAATAAATTTATCTTCAGATGTTGATATCTTTTAATATAATTTACTCGTAAGAAATATTACATAAAAACTAGTTTGAAAGGCTCTAAGCATTATCTTATGACATTAGTCAACACTAGTCATGAGGCTTTTGTATTGCCTTATGTCATCAAAACATATATCATATATGTTTGTGAGGATGAGGCAGACTAGACCCAGTCATAAAGAATACTTGCAAATAGCTTATAAAAAAGCGCAATTATATGCTCAAAGAATTACTTACTTGGAGTAGTATATTACTCTATACAAAATTACAAGTGTAGAAGTAAGTACAAAATAAAGCATCTAAATGTAGAAACATGAACTCCACAAAATTTAGATCAAAAAATTGAATCGAGTTTCCTTAGTTAATCTTAGTGACGAAAACCCTCTATGCTTAATTCTCGGATTATATGCAGCCTCAAATAAGTGAAAATGTGTGTAATACATCTAATTAGGAAATAAAACTAAACATCAAAACCAAACTGATGAGTAAAAACAATTCCTATAAGAAAGTGAATAAACTTTAAAATTTTGACATGACATAAGTTTTAGTTAATAAGAATAGGTCATTACCTTAACTACTTACATGTAACTTAAATAGCTCATGCGGTTCAAATATTGTATTTAAAATTAAAAATCGCAAAAAAAAGACTATTTTTTTCACTTGTAGTAAACCTTAAGTTGTAATTTTATTTTTTAAAGTTAAATTAGACTACGAAAACTTTACACTTGCATTGAATGGTATCAATTAAAATCTCTCAACAAATTGACTAGATTCAATTCCCTTTTTCCTAGATACTAATAACACCAAAATTTTAACTTAAATGAATAAGTTATTAATTTTTGAAGTTAACTTAGAAAATTATGACAAGAATAAACCAAACTTAACCATATTTGTATCCTAATGATTCTAAGACCTAAATGTTTACTTTAGATGATTTTAGATCTTAAGAATGTATCAAAGGATTATTTTTGTTAAGCCTAGCCCATGTTGAGGAAAGATCTCTTTGATTGTTTATATTAATATAGATATGTTGTATGTGACTACAATGCATGAAATGACTTAATCATTATTGAAAACACATACACACCCAAAAAAAAAATTTTTTTGATTGATTTGTGTAATGTTTGTATAACTACATGACATCATCACATGGAAAAGGTATATGTTTTATCTATGTCTTGGAATATTAAATATATTTTAGTCATATGTTAAGTTTCCAAAGCCAAATCTTTATTAATTTTGTCAATCAAACTTTTGGCCTAACATTAGCTCAAAACAATTTGACAATTCCATGATAAAATCATACAACATTAGTAAAAGACAAAGGGCATCTTGTCACAAGGACATCCATAAGCATCTATAACAAATACCTTCTTCCTTCCTTTTTCTTTCTTCTCATTACAATTGTTTTCAAACACAGTTGCTCTAAGAAAGAAAAAGGGAAAGGAAAGCAAGATTGATGTGTGGATATTTAGTTATTTGGCTCCTTATTCAGTTTGTTTTCACTATAATTATATGATGGCTCTAGCTATCTATTAGATTTGTTCTGCTTATTATTATTGTTAAGCTAAATCGTCAACTGTTTCACTGAACTTGCATGCTTAAGTCTGAGTGTTAATATGTCATATAGTTCCTCAAAGTCCTTGGTGTGCTAGCTTATTAATGATTTCTTCTTTGATGTCTCACTGTAATCATATTATTTTTCACCCCTCCTTCCAATCAAACTTATCTTCAAGGTTGAAAGGGAAAAAAAAAATTGGTGCTTAGTAAATTTAGTAGTCTTGTATTCCACTTCTTGTCCTTTACCATTAAATTGATGGGCGATGATTCCGAATACATAATTTAGTAGTTGTCTCAATCTAGAAAATATATGGTGTGTGGCAATGAGGAATCCAAAATTTTTGAAAAGTGTTATCTATCCAATGAATCCCTAAATTATTATTCCAATTCATAAACAATTGTAGATTCTTGTTGTCTTGTTGTGTTAGAGCCTGACAATTTGATTGTAATATCATGTACTTGTTGATGAAACTAAGTTACTATATATGTATGCTCATGTTTGAGAACAAAACCCAGGGTTGGCAATGATGAATCGTGGACTATGGAAAAATGCTAGCTGCCTTTGTCATTTGATATATAGGCATTAGCTTCATGTTTGTTGCATTAAGTTCTTAAGCCAACTAATGAAAATCATAAAAAAAAAAAAAAAGTTCCCATGTGTTTGATCTATAAAAGGGTTGTCTCTATCTCATTGTCTTTATAACAAAAATAGTTATGAGATTCCTTGATACCTTTCTCAATAATGAGTATCGTATGCTTTACTTTCAGTTCTGAAAATTCTGATCTTTAAGAAAATGTCCAAGTCCTTGTGTGTAATATCAGACTTCTTATTGTGATTAACGTCAAGAACATTGAAATATATAAAGGAATTTACTTCTTTAGCCTTAATAAATTTGGAAAATCATCACTAAATTGCTCTAAAATAATGGATTGTTTATTTACCATAATAGATGTCGTTGAAACTTCTTTATAGAATTGGTGGGCCTTGATAGTTGCTTTAACTTTTTCTAAACGCTTTTATGTTGTTATAGAATCCTTGGTATCACTTAAGCTACATTGAGAGTACCTCTTCAATATATTCTCCAACATTATCAACCCTATTATCCTAATGTTTAAGAAGATAAAATATGTCCTCTTGTAAATCCTCATATTGTAATAGATCAAATCTTCATTTAAGACCATGTGCAAATTGGTCCTAGTAACTTAACATATTATTATTTATGCATCCATTGAAACTAGTCGTATGCATCATCTTCTAAAGCAATGATGCTAAATTTAATCTTTCTTCTACTGTACTTGATGATATTAAAAAAGTTGAGCCGTTTTAGGAAGCCATCTATAAGGATCTTCCCTTGAAAATTTTGGCAACTTCAATTTTGTTTTCTTAGTAAATATTTGCATTTGTTCGAACATTTGATTAATGGAAGAATGAAAAATTCCTGTAACATTCTAATTCCCTTATTGTACGTGACATTCACACTATCATCCACTAATTTCTTGTAGTCCTGCATTTCTTTTGTCAACTTGTCAATATTTCCACTAGGGATAATGTCATAAATGGTACCTGGATGTTAGTAAAATATGCTATTAGTACTTGAAAAACTTTAAAATTGATTAGCTTAATACTTGCAAGAATATGTCGTAGGTATTATTGCATGCACAAAAAATTCTTTTAGGTACTAAATTGATCAATTTCAAAATTAGATACTAAATTGATTAATTTCAAATTTCAGGTATCTAATTGTATATTTTGTCACAATTTAGGTACCATTCTTGACATCAACCCTTTCCACTATTATTATCAACTTGATCTTGTAATCTTAAGTGATCTATGTTATATTGTTTGCCTTGGCAAACTCCCAATGAAAGCACCAAAGGTAAGCTTTCGATGTCCACATTTTATTCATTTGGCCAATCAAACTTCAGCTTAATGTTAGCCCAAAACATTCTCAAAACAATATGACAAATTCCATGATAAAAACATAAAACATTATTAAAATGAAGAAGAAGATGAAGATGTGAATGAAATTTTCAAATTGTGAAGATTTTTCTTATATTCGCGTCAAAAACATCTTTTCCTCTGTTTAGTCAAAGTTTTGTTATATTGGTTGCTCAATATGTCTTTATATTTAGATACTTCGTCTCAAGTTCTGAATATGGGTTTATATTAGGAATAAGCCATTTAGTGACATGTTATTCGCATGTTATTATAGTTTCCATTATTAGATTTAACCTTAGGGGGATTTTTCTTTACTAGTTTATAGTATATTATTAAGTTTGTTTTTGTATTTATATTACCTTAGGAATATTTAATTTCCTATCTAGTGTTAGAGAGGAGCCTATAAATACACTTAACATTATCTACATAAGTCAGTTTATGATAGATTATTAGGAATTGTTTTTTAAGTGAAAATATGTCTTTTGGTTCCTTTGAGAACTTCAAGCTCTTTAAGAATAATGTTCTTATGGCATTCTTCACTACACCAAAGATCATGGTTACTGTAATTCTAAGGGTCGCAATTTTCATATCAATGTTTTAGAATAAACACAACCAACAGGTTAAGGTTTTCCATAAAATCATACTAAAGTTCGTGAGATTCTCAACCATAAGGACAATTTTAATATATACCTCTCACTCTAGGTTAGATATTTCATTAGGTTAAGATCCACTAATCAATTCTTAAATTCCAGGAATTTTCGTGTCAATGTCAATATCATTGGTTATTGTGATGCATAACATCTTTTAATTTTTTATGACTTGTTTTGTAAAAATATAAAGAAAGAATCTCTTTAAGTTGTATTTTTGTATTATGGTTATGATAAAACTCTAATGACAACTAGAGATGTGTTAAAAGAGTGTTCCTTATAGTCCATGTTTTACAAGATATGTGTAGTTTGAATTTTAATATAATTAGATTCATTTGATATGAAAAGTTTTAAAATTGATGTATTTTGTTAGAATCAAATTTTTGTGAGTTTTTAAGTTTTTGAAAAGGTTTTTCTAATTTTTATCATTTGATAGAGGATTTTGATTATCTATTGTCTTTGAAGACTCTTAGATTTTGACAAAGATACTTGTATATGCACTTTTAAATAAGGAAAATATCAAATTTAAGATTTGAATTTTATACTAGAATCCGATTTCTACCCGAACATTTAAGTATTTAATTTAATACTCAATTGAAATTTTCATAACTATTTTTACTCTTCACCTACCATTATTTGTTTTGTTTGATGACGTAGAAGAAGTTGTCTATCAGTGCTAGACAATATTAAGAGAGGTAGTAAAAATTAATTGATAGGTTGTGTATTCTACATCAACAAATAAAGCAACTGGTGTTAAAAAAGTAGTGAAGATAGTAATAAAAAGTTTTACTAGGTATTAAACAATGTTGTTAAAACTGGACTGGGGGTTGACCTAGACATACTAGGGGTCAGGGATCGAAGGGTCGAATCGAGTTCAACTGAGGTTGAACCAAGGTCAATAAAAGATGAAAATTTAAGTTATATCCTAATCATGAAAAAAGAAATAAATAAAATTTATGCAATCGAATCTATAAATGAGTTATTTACAATTTTCTCTTATCTTTTTAATATATTTAAGCAACATACCAATATTTATTTCTTTAATGGTTGATCGAAAAACACTTAACCCATCGTTCAATTTCAAATGTATATATATATATATATTAGATTTTTGAAATTTAAATTTTTTAGTTTTTTTTATTAATATATAAAAAAAAAGGAAATAACTTATAATCACAATATTTTAAAATGAACAAATCAAAAGCAAATAAAGATAGACAAGAAAGGGACTAGTTTTATAATCTAACACAATTCCTCTTTCACATCATTTTCCCATCATCTCGATTCTCATTTCCTTTCCCATTACTCTCACTATTAGCCTCTTCACCTTATGAGATTCTTTGTTTTACATTTTTCTCTTTTCAAAAGATTAAGCTCTATAATCTAACGAACATGGTCAATCATAAATCACGGATGAGCTGGGCTCATTGGTCATAGGCATGTGGCTCAAATCTAGTTTGTGGGTATTACGAAAAAGTGAAGTTAGTGTGGGATGGAGTTTATGAAGGGTGGCTCAGCGTGTTATACGACTCGATAGTGTGTCTTATTGAGTGTAGATTTCGATCCATGGTGGAAGTGCAACTGAGTGTGATGTTAGGGTTATTTGATCTAAGTTGTTTTGGTGTCCAATGGGTGATAGAGGTGGTGCGATGGCTTGATTTGGGTTTGGTCTATGGTGTGTTGAACAAGTATTGTGTTGTGCTAGAACAATTCTTTCAATGGTGTTTAGAAGTGCATTTTGACTCGATGACCCGCTTGGGTCAACCAAGTCAAGGTTGAATTGGCCAAGTCATCCAAGTCAGCTGGCTCAATCAAAACAGGTATATTAGTCAAAACTTACCTGCATTTAAGGCCGGTTACGGTCGAATCGGCTGGTCCAATCCGATTTTGACAACATTAGTATTAAATTGATTGTTTCAAGGTTTACGGATCAAATTAAGTTCTCTTTTATATTTAACCTTCTAAATATCAAATGTTGAGTTCATGTACCAAATGTGATATTTATCCTTCTAAATATTATAGATGTCTACACTTAAGTGAAAATTTTTAAAAATGTTATGAACTCTTCTAGGGACTATTAAGTGAAGTGGATTTGCCCTTCTCCCTTTTCTTTGATTTTTCCCTTTTCCTTTCTTTATTTTCACACATTTAAAAAGTTGAGTTAAGATCTTTATACCTTTATATTACTTACATAGTTAAATTACTCAATAAGTGCCATTACTCTTTGTTAATGCTATTACTTTTACTTGTTTCTTTGATTACATTAAATTTAATATTAAATGATACTAACTGATTTCATAGGATATATGGACTTAATCTGACCTTTAATCTTTTTTATATTATTTGCTTTTACTTTATTTAGCTTAATTAATTTTAAGTTTTTTTTTCTTAATTTTTTTTCACAATAGTTTCATTTTTGTATTGAGGTTTCTAAATATATGCTATAAGTCTATAAATAAGCAACAAATGTATAGATATGTTGACATATTTTAGTAAACCATGTCTTTGAGACTTATTTAATTTTCATCTTGAGAATTTCATCATTTTTCTTATTCTAATTAAGCTCTTATGAAATGATTCCTCATCATAGTCAACCTTGTCAATTAAATTTTTTTGGTTTCATCAATGTTCTTTAAAATTCATTGAGAATTTCATAGGTTGTATTAAAATTCATTGAGAATTTCATAGGTTGTATGTGCTATCAATCTACAATTTGATTTATATTTAATATTGAATGTTGATTACTTTTGTATCTTTTAGTTTCTAGTTTTATAAGTATATCAAAACGAATAAAAGTTTTATATTTTACATTATGTAAATAATAAAACGCACAAGCATATATCAGTTAATATTAAAACAATTAGAGAGTATGCCAGCCGATGTCAAAACTATAGGGGATGCACTTTTTGTTGTGACTTCAAAATTTTCTCGATTACTGAAATTAGTGATGTTGCATGTCGGGTGAATTAGTGAATTAGTTTAGCTGAAGTTCATATGGTTTGTTTGAAGAGTTACAGGTTTAATCAAAATTTCTATTGATACTTTAAAACTGATTTGTGATAATATATAGTAAATTACATAAGAAGACAACATTGTTTGGAAATAAGTTCATTAAATGTATCAATGTTTTGAGTGGTAGAATCAACGTTTCGTAAAATGAGTTGAATGAGATTTTACAACATGCTAATGTGAGGGATTGAACTCGATACCTCAAGGATGAGGACTTAAATCTGCAAGGCCATTGGCAACAAAAGACTACATTTCAAGAGTCATTTGTTTACTTTAGAATAACAAATGATAAAATGTAAGAATCATTGAGAATGGTAGTGAAAAGGTTAAATGATGAGCGGTTCTTTAATTGATTAATAAAAGTCTTAAACTTGTAGTTAAGTTGGGGGGTTTGATGTTTAAAGGTTTGGAATTTTTGGATATGAATGTTGTCGTTGAAGGATATGACACACCAAGAATAACTAAACTACTTTAGTTCTAAATCAATTATGATGAACGATTTAGTAAAGTGGGTTGTTTGTCACAATCTGAGTTGGATTGATATATGATAAAAGGAATTTATATTAAATCCCATCAAATGAAAAAAAATAGTAAATAAATAAAACAGCTAAAAATAAAATAAGAAATGTTGTCCTAGAGTAGATTATCGAGTTCGTACAAAATTTTACCAATGAAGATTTGTGTCCAATGTTTTGGAACTAAGTATACTGGCAAGCGGGTACATGTTGTTGTGTTATTTATTTTTTTAAATTCATTTTGTTGTTTCCAACAATTGCTTACAAGTACCTATTTTCCAATATGAAGTACAACAACCTCCTAAATAAATACTCAACAAATCCATAATATTGAGGTACAACTATTGAGAAAATAAAAAGAAGTAACAAGTGATGACGCTTTTATTTGGCTCCAACCAAATCTTTAAGACTAGAAGTATATGTCTCTACGTTTCTTTGTTTTGGGTATTTGTGATTTGACTTTAGGTTGTATTACTATCATTGAAGGAATCATTGCAAGGTAAGTCCTAAAGTGATTAGATGAGGAATTTAGTGCAAATAAATTTTGTGTGAATAAGAAGATGAAGCATGAGTAACAAAATAAGGGATTACAGAACATTATGTTGAACTTTTCTACTTTCAAAGAGAGTCACAAGGCTAGGGAGTTTCTAGAGTTAGTGTCAACTACTAAGAGTGTGTAGGTCTCAACTAAACAATCAAGAGGGGAACGATGAGTTGATAGCTTTTTAAAATTTTTTGAAAATTACTTTTCTTAATACGTTCGTGAGTAAGATTATCCCATAAAGATTACTTAGTGTAATGACATGAAAATAATAATAATTAATAAATACAAACAATAGTAAAAATAAAATGTAAGAAGTAAATTAAGCCAAAAATTTGTAAAGGTTCCTCCTTATAAGTCAATCATCTCTTCTAGCTCTACTGTTGGGGACCTGATATTCTATGCCGATTCATTCCATTAAATCCATTAAAAATTAAAGAGATTACAAACATTAATGCCTTATCTTTCTCTACCTCACTAACCTAACCACTTGGCTAATAAAGATCTACGATATACAAACATAATCCTTTTTAGAAAGCACTCAATCAAACTGTCAAAAGGTAAAGAAGAAAAGTGTTTTAGATGGGATACAATAAGTTTTCTTAGATTTAAGAATGAATACTAAAGAATATTAAATAAGTGCTTAAGTTTATAGATAGCCTCTGACAGAGCTTCTAACAAAGCCTTTGGTAGTCATTGTATGTAGTTACAAAATTTAAATTTTCAGCTTGCTAGATGTGTGTCAAATATTTGAACTCCAGGCTCTTTCATGGCTTCAAAATAATGAATATTATTAAAAGATAATTAAGAGTAACAAAATCCTTGCATAAATTGAAGAAAATATATCCTATTTCATGTGATTTGATTTTTTTATCATTTGAAATAAGTTTATCCACCTTGATATCTTGCCTTTAACTTCTAGATAGATAATGATCTTGATAATTCAAAGTTGTTTCCTAAAAATATCGTGAATCTTCTATTTGAATTAGAAAATCTCGATCTTAATATTTTCTTAGACGATGTTATTGGTAAAAGATATTAATCCTTATTCACTTCCTAGATTTACGCTTACCACATCATCCTCGATTCATATCATGATATGAACATTTGTAGACAAAATAGTTGAAGCTATCTTGGCATGATTTTCTCCTTATAAACAGGGATTTGATAAGTTTAATTTCTAAAAATTTTGAAAAAAATATATAATTGTCCATCTTGAAAAATCCCCATGGATTTAGTTCCTTCTTCAGTGGAATGCATTAGATGTATATTCAAATACATCTAACAAATAGAGTTAGTGTCTTCACAAAATGAATTAACCAAATTAAATATCTATAAGCAATAGCCTTTAGATTGGTACTGTTAGTATTTGTGACCAATCCGCTTATACATCATCTAATAAAGCATCTAACCACTCTTCTAATGCTCTCATTTTATGTTCTTTATCCATATTCGCTGAAGTTTTTATTTAAAATTCATGCAACAAATTTAGTAAAATTGTTAAAAAAAAACATTTCATCCTTTTTTATTATCATCAAAACTAATTAAAAGAACTTAACAAAGAGGAAGAGTTGTTTAGTTATAATAATGGGAATTTTCACCCTAAAATTAAGATGACCTCATTAGCCTTTACAGATTATGTAGGATTGTAATAGGATAAGATCTAAGAACAAAGATGTAGAGGTAGTGAGGAGAAGGTTAGAATTAGGCAATTGAAGAGAAAGTTAATGACCAAAAGATTTATACTTAATCAGTATAAACATGAGATGTTCTTATAGTTGTAAGATCTAAAGTTACAGAAAGGTGTGTCGAAGAGCATGATGAACAATTTGAGATGTTGTTGATTAGGTGTGATATCCATAACCTTACGAAGCATGCTATTGCTTGCATCATGTTTGAAATTGTTATAATAATAGAGTTACAACAGCTAAAACATATGTCTACAAACCTTAGAAATAAAATTTACCTAAATACAATTGAGATAATTTTAATTACCAATATAAAATTGCATGTATAATAATTTTATTTTTTTTTTACAAATAAATTGTATAAACAATATGTGATTTAGTAAAAATTCTACAGTATTAATCCCATATTTGAAGAGTGATTTAAGGGTATGTTTGGTTCATCTTATTCTAGTCATTTTGACATCTTATTTTTGTCATTTTCAAATAAACTGTTTGTTAGGAAATAGATGCAGATGAAAAAACAAATATTTTTACCCATAAACAATAAAACATACTAGATACGAATATGATACATATGCAAATCAGATACAGAAAAGATACAGAAAAAATCAGACAATCTAAACAGACCCTTAATATATTTACACATGCATTACATGTAAAAAGTGAGATTCATGCTTGTATATGAGTCACATGTACTACATGGGACTTATATGTAAAAAAAATGAATTGTATGCACTACATGTGATTCTACATCGATATTTTGGTAATTATTTATTATCATTCTTTTGTAATTTGTAGTTATGTAACTTTTATTAAGACAATTTGGCACTCATACAATTTCCTTGAGTTATAGTATAATACCCTTAAACATGCGACTAAATTAACAGCTGGAGTTGAGCAACAACACAAGAAAAGAAAGATCTAAAGAGACACCATTAAGGGTAATTCACTTAAAACTCAAAAAATAAGTATAGTAGAGGAGAAGTTAAGACATATATATATATATATATATATTTGAATGCTTAAACTTTAGCCATCAAACAACATAATTTCCTAGCGAGAGAGTTATTATTTTAAAGTAGGAGGTAATTAAGAAAGAGATTCAAAATGAACTGGAAAATATATATTGGAGATGATAGTAAATATGAATAAGATATGATATATGTAGAGAGTGATTCAACATTGGCAAATCAAAAAGCAAAGCATTACATGCTTACGTATAGGGAGACCCTAAGCAAGAAAAAAAAATCTTTTCTATGATAGATGTTTACTAAGGGGTAAAACTTATATCAATGTGATTGATGGTGATAGTTGTGCCAATGTTGTTTCTAGAATTATATCAATAAATTGGGGTTACATATCACACAATATCTAAAGCCATATGGTGTTCTTTAGTTAAACAATTAGGGGGATTACACATGTCATTTCAAAAATGTGTGTGTTGTTCGTTGTTGGTGAATATATTGGTGAAGTTATTTATGATTAAATTTCTATGGATGTTATACACTTGTTATTAAAAGGTGTAAGTATTATATTCCCACCAAGGTTGATTAGGTTTGACCTAAAAGGTTTGCAAAATGAGTGATATGTGCTCATATTGAGTTAACAATTTAATGTCAAAAGTAATATCTCAAGGTTTTTAGATTTATCAAGATAAATATAAAATTGAGAATATGGATGTAATTAATATTCGGTAGATGCATCAATTTTTTAAAAAACAAACTAGTTTGTGATTTGAGTTATAATTGATATATACCACCAACTATAAGAACCGAAGGATTTAATTAACGTATTTGTCACAATTTATACTAGAGATGAACGAGAACACAATAACAAATAAAAAAGAAAAAAAAACATTTAATACTTAAAAGATAACGAATAAAAGTCAATACTGAAAAACAAGGGAACAACTGGACTTCACTCTAAAATGATAACCTGGCCTTTTTATAGACTCATATGATAACCCTACAATGACCTAATATAAAATTGGTAACCATCTAAGTAATAAGATACAAAATGAAATAAAATAGGACACTTAAAATGTGATGCAAATCGTAAAATATTTAAGATAGTAAAAGGCAATGATATAACAATAAAAAATATGAAAATAATTTAGTAGCTTGGGCCATAAATATCCTTATGAATAAATGAAACCATGCGACTACTGTGGCCTTCTTGTATTCCTCCCCATAAACTTGATTAGCCTTATCTCGGTTCTCACCATCGTTACGAGGTTAAAAAGGACTATCTTTGATCTTTGCTTGTTTACACTTATAATTTTTTTAACAGTTTCTTCTTATTAGACGATATGCTTAGCATTACCAATAAGCTTGTCATCCCTTAGTGCTTCTAACATGCTTAAAATATTTTGTGTTGGACTTTTGTTATAGCCATTAAAAGCAACATAAACACCTATGGTACGTTTGGTACGCAGGAATGGACCGGAATAGAATCGTGATTCTGGCTTTTATTTCCTTTCCTAATGTTTGGAAGTATTTTTAGAAGCCAGAATAGCGATTCCTTGAAATTGATGATTCCGAATTGCAATTCCATTCTACCCTTATTAATTATATGTAGTGTAATTACTTTTTTATCCTATTATGTATTCATATTTTGTATTTATTACTAAGGACATTCTTGATAATTACAATTTTTAGCCATTCCATTCCATGTAATCTTCCAAACATAGGAATGAATTTGCCATTTCCAAACTCATTCCATTCCAAATCATTCATGTGTACCAAACGTGACATTAGTTTCCCTTTTCAATTGTATAGGTGTTCTTGTACCTATCATAGATATCTCGTTATTTATACTACCAAGGCCTCCCTAGCAACACATTGAGTAGTATAATGGAAGTTGTACATAAACCATCATATCACTATAGTCATTTATAAATAATGAAACTCGTGTCTGTTAATGCACATGCATGACTTTCTAAGAATTCATCCAATTTAGTTGTATGACTTTGAAGTTAAAACAATTACAAATTCATCATCTTGACAAAATCTTATGACACCACGTTGATATAGTTGCCCCATTAACAACCAATTTTTGCGCGTTTTCCCTTAGACTAAAATATAAGCTTAAAACAAATTCTATTTCTTTGTGGAATCTTATAAATAAGAATTTTTTAGTGCAACCAATGTAGGTTAATTGACAAACGACACCACTGTTTGTCCTCCATGGTTTCCACAACTTGGGTTTTTACATCCTTAAATATCACAACTGCATCATCATTAGCCTCTTCATGAATCTCAATCGTTTCTTCCTTCCAAACTATCTCTTTAACCATTAGCTCATCTTTCTTCATAGGAATTTCATGTTTATCTTCGTTTCAGCACCCTTTCTACAAACATCTCTTTCGTATCAATGGAATTTTTAAAACATGAATTCTATACAACAATTCAACTCGCTCACAATACCTAACAACCACACAACAATAACCTATAGATCTCTGTACACGATTATCCTAAATTTTAGAAATTTGAATAAAAAAAATTGCAAAACTTATTATGAAACGCAAAACCCTCACTTTGATATCAAATGGATGCGTAGATGTATAGGGTTACCATGTTAATGTGAAAAATGATATTTTTGGGTTTTTAGATTTATTGAGACAAAAATAAATTTAGGGATATGAATGTAATTAATATTTAACTAATGCCACGGATATTGGTTTGTGGTTCAAAATATAAATATATAGAAATCATGAATCATAAAACTATTACGAGTGTAAAAAGAATAAGTAGGATTGAATTAATATAGCCACAATCTACAATGAAATTGATAAAATCATAGTAACAAACAAAAAGGAAACAAAATTAAGTCAATATTCAAAAGATAACGATGCAAAGTCATTATCGAAAACAATGGAACAACTTAACTTCACTCTTTAATAATAACCTAGCTTATTTAGAAGCTCATATGACAACCCTACTATGATGTAATATAAAATTGGTAATCAACTATGTAATAAGATAGAGAAGATAATACAATAGGACTCTTGAAATGTGACTCGAGTCTAAACTAACCAAAAAGGAAAACAAAATTGATAATGACACAACAATAAAAATACAAAAAATTCAGTAACTCGGGCCATTAATATCATCATGGGTGAACGAAACCATGTGACCCATACACGCTTCTCATGTGTCCTCCCAAGGACTTGATTAGTTCTACCTTGATTCCCATCAATGAGTAATGTGAGTTAAGAAAAGCTTAGGGTATAACAATAGTAGAGGATTCAAGAGCATTAGAGTATAACAACAACCAAAGAGAGGCTAATAGTGAGGACTTAACTAGAGTTGAGATACCTTTATCTTGTATACCCATGAAATGTTCGTAGAGGTAGACCATTACTAGGTAAGTCAAGCCCATTTGATTCTCCATCCTCTATAGGTTTGTGAGGAGCAAATCCTACATAATAGAATGATGGAGGAGAAAGGCCTCTTGAATTAGTGCCACCTAATGTGATGGCTTATTTTATCCATATATAGGATGAGTTTCATAGACCAATCTTAGGTTTGGAGGTCTAGTTGAGAGAGTACTATTAACAGAAGGCCTTGAGGGCATGACAAGAGAGCAGTTTATGATGAATAATAGAACACTCACACAATCTAAAAGAAATGACATATTTTTCCTTTATTTTTTGTAAGTTTAGGTAAGACAAGAAAAGGTTTGCATATCTTTAGAAGAAAAGGTGCCAACATAGTTTGTTTCTATCAAAAGAAGCACAAACATAAGTCAAATATCTAGAGTAATGGAGATTCAAGACAAATCTTTTTAAACCCCTAATAATGATAAAAATCATTGGATAAGATGGAGGGTAAAAGATAAGCAAGGTCATCCATGTTGAATTTAGAGGTGAATTCATATAATTAATAGTTTAGGAGGTTGATTGGAGAATGATCAACCAAGAAAAGGCCAACTAAGAAGTCAACTTAAAGACAAGGTAAAAAATGTTGATCAAATAGTTGACTTAGGGGTGGCCAAGCAAACAAAGTTAATTAAGGTGTAACAAGATTAGCTCAGGTTGGTTTCGTGTAATATATGAATTTAGTTCAACCTTTTACCTATTTCATACTATTTTCTTTTAGTCTATTTATCTTTTTAATAAGTTATTTTTATGTTGTTATAGTTTAATTGTTTTCTTTTTATCTTGGGTTTCCAAGTTTGTTGATATGAGCTTATAAATAGGTAAATCATGTAGCAAATATGCAATTCATTATCTTTCACTTTTGAGTAAACACGTTTTAAGATTGGTCTAATTTAAGTTTCAAGAATTTCATCACTTCATTCATAATCGTGTAGTTTCAAGAATTCATGTGTTATTGTACTTTACTTTTAATGCCGACTGAGAATTTCACGGGTCATGTATAATATTAACATGTAAATTAATCAGAAACTAATTCGTTTTTAATATTTGTGTGTACTATTGATATCAATTTCATTCATAAATTTTATAAATATAGAAATATCCATTAAATTTCCCTTTTATTTCATATAGACCTTATAGCCCAAATCTATATATACACACACAACAACCGACACCATACCAATTAAGTAGCACACCGATAGATTGTTCAGAGTAATTTTATGTGATACTATAATGTTTTAAGATTTGATTGAAAATTACAAATGAAAATTTCAGAAATGATCTAGGGTTACTCGAAACTGCATAACTTTCAAAGTATTTTTTTCTGTATGTGTATTTTTTGTTCCATCGTATCTCTATCTAATATAGCAAACTCAATAATTTCATGGGCAATTAGCTATACGGCCTCTAATCTAATACGTGACATTTATAAATTGTAATGACGTAGCCAAGCTCGGATCTTATTAATGTCTACAAAAAAAAATAAAAAAAGGTTTGTTTTCAATACAAAGGCTTCCCTACCGCTAAAATTATCATATGCATACAAAAAGTACAGACAAAGATGAATGCTGCTAAAAGGAAAGGACTAGTGGACTGCTCAAGGTCATGTCAAATAATTGAGCATGATTCATTAATTTAGTTAAATCATAAAATCTTCATATTACCCACTACATAAATAAATTGTGAAATTAAGTTCTTTATTAAATAAAAAAAAGTTAAAATTGTTATGGTTTAATGGTGTAAATATTGGTTTTTCAATATGATGAACCAAATCTTCTTTTTTATTTTTTTATATAAATAAGTTTGTAAAAAAAATAAAATTTAAATACATAATTATATAATTTTATTTTAAACCATAATAATTAATTCAAATTTATGATTCTGTTTCTTAAAATAACAAAGAAAGAAAAAATTGTTTAAATGCAATGATGTATACCTTTATGTAAAAAATAAATAAATAAATAGTTAATAGCCCATTTACTTAAAAAGAATAATTATTTATTCTCTCTTTATTCTACATAAATGTTATTATGGTATTTTTTTTTTTGGCCCAAATGTTATTATGGTATTTAATTGAGGCGAATTATAATTTATAAATGAATTCCTATTAGACAAAATAATAAATAATAATTTATGTCCCAAAGCACATGAATTGTCATTTAATAACTTATTTTTAATCTTTCTCACAAATACTATTATCATGAAAATATAGCATATACATATATTATCTCTCTAAATACACGAATAATTACTTATTTTATTTTTTTATATCAAGTAAACGCTATAAATTATAATATCATTACATCTCTATTACATTCCTATTAAACTGAAATTTAATCTCCTCTTTTATTTTACATGGCCAAGTGAATGGTTAGTAAGTGTATTTAAACATGACTAAAATTTAAAATATATAAGTATATAAAATGCAATACATTAAAAAAAAAAAAAGCAAAAGAAAAAGATAGTCACTGGTCAAGGCAAGAGGGGAGAAGAGAGACAAAGTAATAACAGAAGGAAGAAAGGAGAATAGGAATAGGAAGTCCTTTTATGGGGAAATGGAATATGGGAAGACTTTGGATATAAATATATAGATAGAGAGAGTGTGTGTGTGCCTTATCATTTGTTTGTAGCAGCTTTCGGCCACTTTGGTGTTTCCTGTTGCAACATTAGTCTAAAATGTCTAACCAGACGCCATGTAAATCATGTCCACTCCAAACAACGGCACGCACTTACATATGAACCTCAAGCACAAGTCAAAATATGGTGCGTGGTAATTGTCTCAAGTGGCTCAATTAATGCATTATTGAAATTGAGTTGACCTTTTATATGTATATCCCGTTAATTGGTGAAACAGGTATATGACACATCACGTGTACCTATTAAATCATTTTTCAATATTTTTCACCTCAATAGTGGTTTTACAGTGGATTGAAAGGGTTTATATGAATAAGACATGACCATTTTGGTGATGGCCCTTTGTTTTTCTTTTACTGTTTTCCTTTTGTATTTATTATATCGAAGTCAAAAGAAAATAATGTTATATTTTACGATCTTCTTAATTTTCAAAGCCACTCAATGAATGATAATTATGATTCATAACTAGAAATGCTATATATCTATAAAAGATATGTGTCCAATGAGTGGCATAAAAGTACAAACAAAATCATGAAAAGTAATGGTGATAATGAATAAGTTTTTTAAATGCTATTCATATATTAAAACTTTATTTAGTATTTATACGCTACTCATTGGGACATGTGGCATATTAGTATTCATGAAACCTTTTTGTATCTATATATGCAATAATTCTATGAGTAAAACCAATGATTGCTATGTCAAAAATTGATTGTAAAAATATGGATACTATCTCAATCTACTTTGTAAAAACAAATACCAAAGCGCAAAAACTTAAAAAAGAAAAAATATAATGGGATCACAAAATTTTATAAAATTTTAATGGAGTGAGATAGGAATTAAGAATTTAATATGTGTATCATCATATAAGGAAATTATTACCATGATTGCACATACTCTTATATATTAAAACTAATTTTTATGACAATTATAATTCCCACTGAAAAATCCCATGGCAATAATGCGTTTGTGAAACTCCATGTGAAAAGCTTATATATGTCCTTAATACCAAGTGTAACTCCATGTGTAAAGCATGGTAACATATCAGCAGACTTTTTCATGTAGTTTGTACAAGTATTTATGGGTCAAAAACCCAATCAATTAACCAGTCCGCAAAACATGCCGATGAACTGACCTCCTCACTTGCGAAACCTCTTCAAATCCCTCCTCTTAAAAAACATTGGATAAATCTTTCATGACCTCTCATGTGAAAGGTTTTAGATTTGACTCTTTTCTCATTGTAATTAGTTAAAAAAAAAAAATTCAAATAAGACATCAAATGACCCAATATAAGATATGAAAAAGATTTCTACATTAGTGCTTCCAAGTTTCATTAGATGTGACGATTCTTGTCTTATTTTATTTGAAACAAATGCATGATTCGAATACATAGATTATTCCAAAACGAACCATCAAGAAAGGGAAATATATGTAGCTTGCGAAGGGATAAATGAATAAAATCATACTATTCTTTTGCTGCATTGCATGCATATACAAATATACCTTAATTCTCACAGGTAATGATTGGTCGTCAAGAAAACCTTAAAGGGCAGCCGCCAAATCCTGTTTAGTCAAAACCCTAACAGCCTAAAGTGTTAACGACGACAAGGTCACACATCTAGGCCTATTAATATCCTTGTTTTCCCGCTTAGAGTAGTAATCATGGGATTATTAAAATTATTTGATGCAACACAATACCTTCCATATCCATAGGATCTCTATAGATATGATACGATACATTGACCTAATTATTTTGAGCAATCCCCAAGATTGCAAAAAAAAAAAAAAAAAACAGCAGCATGTGGTTGGTCAAATAAGACCGGCCGGTGCACTTTTTAATGTATAGCAGATTTGATATTACTACGCCTTTTTTTGGGATATTGCAACATTTAAACGTTCTAATAACTTTAAATTTTAGGAAAAGTTGCAAATTCTCTAAATTTTGACTATGGTGTGACTACATTTTATGAACTTTCAAATATTACTAATAATCCTCTTAAATTTTAATAAATTGACAACCAACCCACAAAAGATAAAAGTGACCCCACAAACTATAACTTTTATCCAAAAATATTTCTTAAATTTATCACAATGTGCTTTAATATCCCTCTAAACATTGATCTTAAGGTGTTTTATCAAACTATAAAAGCCAAATGTTCTATGTATTATCAATTAATTAAAATTTAGGGCTATTTGTAATATTTGAAAGTTTAAAGATGTTTCCCAAATTTAGGTTAAAATTAATTTAAGAACATTATTATGTGTAATTTCCCCTAATTTTTTTTTCTTCAAAGTAAACTAGGAAACTACTAATAAACATAAAAGTCTAGTAAAAAGCTATATCTAATTTAAGTGTATCTTTTATGAACTTTTTAATATAGAGGATATTAAAATCTATACCACAGATATGATAAGAACAAGAACGTATATGAATGTACTTCCTAAGTTTGCATAATTGATGTATCTATTTCTATCTAAGTCAACCTATGCCTATCTTTACACTATTGAGGTTTATAATTGAGAAGCCTCTCAAGGGTGAGGGCTTTGAAGAAGAGAAAATTAGACTGTCCCATTAGAAAAGAAGGTAATAACTTCTATATAAGATCTACCTTATCTTTTTTTTTTTCCTCTCTAATAAGGGTACATGAAAGGCTTACTCTTACTCAAGCGCACATAATATTCTCTATTGGTTGATTGAGTTGGATGTACTTCTTAAAAATTGGATACTCAATGCTATAACTTGGATATCAATTCCACCCTCAATTTAAATGACCTAAATTATACTATATATTGGTATAAATACCAATGTTCTCCATAGAAATCTATTAGAATGAAAAGCCAAAGAGCTAACCTTAGGTCTTAAAATTCTCATAGAAAATATTACTCCTATTATCATTGTAAACATGCTCTAATAATTTACGAAATCTTAGTGTATAATATAAGTGATATAAGCCTAATTTATGTACTGTTGCTTTATTAATAAAATATTCAAGGGCATAAAAAGATATTTTGACAACTTTTGCACATGTTTTAACATTCACGACTCTTTCTTTCTCACCAAACGAAGAATTTCCTTTAAGGAAGATAACTAGACCAGATATTTTCTACACATTAAACTAATGAGAAAACACCGTCAAGTGTCACATTATATGATATAAACCTATATAATTACATATACATGATGGATTATATATAATTATATATATATATATATATGCGAAACACAAAATACATTGAAGGAAAAAAGATTGCAAAACAAATCAGTCCTAACCTTCAATATAAAAAATAACTACATTTCAATAGCTATTACAAATAAAAACTGTACAACTATAGACATAACATATCATCATAACAATATATCTAATTATCGTGAATCATATTACTTACCATTAGATTCAAGTTAAAGACAATAGAAACTAAAATTATGAATTGGTGGTTTGATTTGTAAATATTTTGGTTGTGTTTGGTTTGCTTTAGGTTTAGAATTTTTTTTTTCAAACCAAAATTTGGTTAAAATAAAGAACTCCTTGAAAGTGAACCAAAAGTTAATCATGTTCATTCTTATATATATGGGGTGAGAAAGCAATTTTGAGTTAAAAAATGGCCTATAAAAATCAATGGTTTACAAACTAAGATTTGATTAGATGTTATACAAACTTCAATATTTGTTTAGATTCACATGGTTGAAAATACAAACAATAGAAAATATGATTAACATTAATTTTTATTTGTAATTTATATTTTTAAAGAAGATGAAATGTAATGTAAATTATGTTAAATTGTTATATACATGATAAGGCTATTACTTTTTAATATAATATTCTATTTATTCTTCATTTAGGAGGGAGAAATATCTTTTACTAAAAGGGTTGTACTTGTTTTCAACAAACTAATCATAAATTTTCTTTTCATTTTTTTTATTAACTCAGTTTAGGAACTTTCTAAAAGATTGGAAAAGGAGGACAATGGTTACAATTCATTGACTCTACGGTTTAATTTTTTTTTTTTTTTTTTGTGTACACCCTTCCCGAGCCACACATAGCCAATAGGATCAAATGAAGAAGATTGTGTACCCAACAAGGGGATATATATATATATATATAATATATAAGGAAAGGTTTTTAGGGTATGTTCTACATAGATTCTTGGTAAATATCCACACAACAACATAAGATGCAAAGACTAAAAATAATCAATATTTAACAACTATAAATTTCTTATCACAATTATTTCAATGCCTCACATGTTGAAAATGAAGACTACAAAAATAGAGAAAGAACAGAAAAAGAAGAGAGAGAAGCGAAACTAATTGTTGAAGAATATCCTTCTATTTCATTAATTAACTATACATACAAAGTCCTTAGCAAGTAAATATTAATAACTCTTATCTTGCCTAAAAGAAAATTAAACTAATCTATGGACAATCCTTTTGTAAAAATTATCAGCTAAGTTATGTTTGTTACTAATAAATATAGGAAGAATAGCTCCATCTAAAACTTTATCACAAACAAAGTGTAAATCCATCTCTAAATGTCTCATGTGCTCGTGAAAAATAGGATACTTTGCAATATGCAATGTGGATTGATTATCACAAAACTACGAAATAGCTGCACTATGTGAAATATTGAAATCAAGTAGCAAAAATTTCAATGACACTCGCTCTACAATAGTGGTCACCAAAGCTCGATGCTTTGATTCAATAGAGTTGCGAGAAATTGTGCTTTGTTTCTTGGATTTCTAGCTAAGTAATGAATCTCCAAGAAAAAAATGCAGAATCCAGTGGTAAAACGTCTGCTATCAATAAAGCCACCTCAATCACTATCACTATAGGCATGCAAAACTAAAAACACGCTAAAACATACTCAAGGAAGAGAGAGAGAGAGAGAGAGAGAGAGAGAGAGAGAGAGAGAGGGGGGAGGGTGAATTGAGTATTTAATCTAAAAAGCACAGATAATTACTTTTATGTAATAGATGAAATTTAACTTTAGTAGTAACGAATAATACAATAGCAAATTATAATATGAAATATAAAAGAGATAAGGATAGAAAATTAGAGTCCATATTTAACATAGAGTTCGACCTGCTCCATACTTTCCACGATCCACCAATGTCTCCAATCAAGGACTTCACAACCACTTTATTAATCACCAAAAGTTACACGCTCAAGCTGAGCAATGCACAAGTCACAACACTTTAAGAAATAAAATATTTCCTTCACTTTCTAGATGTTCGTTTATAAATTACAAGTATAAAAACAGAGTATTTAAATGATTTTCTCTCTCTTACTTAAAATAAATAATGAGCAAGAGAACATAATTTAAGAGAGAAAACTTAATTTATTTATATACAAATGAAAACTCTAAAAAGGTTATCTAAATCTCCAAGGCAAGGCGTATTTATAGTCTTTAAAAACTTAAATGTCTATCAGAGATAACATCTGATAGACGGTAACAATTAATGCATGCAACGGTCGAATTAATTATCCATCGAGTCATCGGTCCATGCTTCTACTAGCTCACCAGTTCATGGATCTCACATGTCATGCCCTAACTTTTGCCTCTTCATGCCTCTGTCGCACCTAAGATCTTGGACTCGACCCCCTCTTTGTTTTAATTTACTGTATTGACTCATCAGTGCTATGCCTACAAGCATAAAAGCATACCATACACACAAATCACAAATTTCCATATATATGTACTCATAACAAATCTTTAATCTTATCAAGGTGAAGTGTGTTTATAAAATCTTTTCGTAACTTTTACTCTTATCAAAATCACATATAAAATAATCCATTTGAACAATCTCCCCCATTTTAATGAGGGCAAACAGTTATATAAAGGTTATTTGTCATTTACTCCCTCTCAATAGAAGCTCCCCCATATTTTTGTAATAACAGCAGATTAAAGAATTTAAGAACAATCCATTGATCATACAATTATCTCCCTGTTGACTCTACCAGTATTTCTCCATTTAATCATCCATTATTTATTTTTTTGCACGTTTAATCCCATTTCTCCCCCATAATTATGCAATCATCCATTATTTTGCACATTTAATCCCATTTCTCCCCCTTTGATCTCATCAAGAAGACTTATATAAGATAGTAAGCAAAGAGAATCAAGAGAACCAGTCTTATGAAGCTACCATGTAAGACATTCAATAGAGAAATTGATTAGAGAAGCATAAAAAGTCACATAAAGGTCCAAACATAGAGATATGTGCATAAAATAAACATAAAAGATCATGCAGGAGGATCATTATGAGGATATGGGCGAGGATGGATACTATAAAAGTGAGCCATAAATCCTTGAACATCAGAGCTGAAGGTTTGAAAATCTGAGCAAAGATTGGAAATATGGGTCTCTATATTATCAAATCTAGTGTCCATATACTCTTGAAGCTGTTGCAAAGAGGAAATAGTGGTACTAGGAGCTGAAGAACCGATAAGTGGTGCTAGAAGCTCATCATCATCAAAATTCGTCTCTATCCTTGAACCAGGAAGTAAAGCTTTACCATCAACTAAAGGCTCTAAAAGCTTCTTCCTTACCCATCTTCCATCTTGCCTTTTCAAAGCCCTGAGCTGATGGTATTGAAGGAGAAGGTAGGAACCTGAGCAGGGCAAATCTTAGAGTGAAATTCCATACCTTTGCTCCTTAATAACTATGTAATCAGCCTGCTTCTTACCCGAGCAGGCTTATTGGTCACATTCTTGAAGGTCCTAAATATTATGTCAAAGAAATGAATCTTATCTTCTCTTAAAATATGGACCGTAAGCCATAGATTCTGCTGAGTAACTGTAGACTGTTGTCCCTTGCATGGTACATAATTGTTTGTTAAAAACTAGTGACGAACCTAATGCCTAAGAGACAATCGAGATGAACATAGATTGCACAGTTCACACCAATTTCAACCCATATCAAACACAGTAAATAGCTCCTTATAATACTGAGCTTTATCAAATGTACTAGGCATTCCAACTCCAATATTAGCCACTCTAATCAGTTTACAAATATCATGATGTGATATCTCAAGTCTCCTACCATATAGATATGAATACAACATAGGTCTCACAAAACTTGAGCTATTGAAACCAGACTCCATGCCAATGCCCAAACTTCCATCTTCCTCTAAATAATCAGTTAAATTGCAATAGAAAAATCAAACAGCCTCCTCATTTATTTTAGAAAAGACATGGTATCCATAATATTATTTATAGCAACTCCAATCATTTGAGAAATTCTAAAGAATTGTAACATTTGCATTACAGTTTCTACCTACATCAAGAGGAAGATCTCTGAACAAAACATACCTATCTAAATGTTTTTTAGAGGGAAACAGAAACCCATCAAATGATGGTGAAGTAGGTGGTGCTCGATCTTTGGCAATTCTTGGAGGCATAACTCAAGGATGCATATGAGAGAGAAAAAGAAGTGGTAGAAAGAGAAAGATGAATGGGTAAAGAGAGATAGAAGGGTGGGGTGGGGAAGTAAATTGTAATATACAAATAATTAATCTATAATGAAGGGTAGTATTGTAATATAAGAATGTTTAAGAGGTTAATTTTGTCATGTGACAGTTGATTTTGAACTTGAAGAAGTTACTTGCGAAGAACGTGAGAGGGAGGACTTAGTCTAGCTCTACAGTCGCCAACTTTGATTGGAGCATCGTCGGCTTTATGTGATCTTTAGAACTTTAGAGGATTTTCAATCGAATTTATGAAGGATGGCCACGTATAATGAAAGTGTCACGCCCCAGCGGGTACCCTAAACGTGACAGCCCGCCGTACGCAATATTAAAACTTAAGAATGACTACCTCAGTCACTCGAAAGCTTCCATATCGGTACAAGGCGTACATTCACAACAAAGGGAGACCGGTGGAGTAATGCATTTTAAGACATTGGCAGCGGAACATGCAAAATAACACTCAATATATTTCATTGAAATAAAAGTCTTACAGCTTCTAAGGGGCATTCCCCCGATAATTCATAATAACATGGTTCTAAAATAACATAACTAAAGCTAGAAGATTTTAGAAGAAATCTACTCTATAACTTCAAAATAGATTGCCTCCAAAAGCTTCTCAAAATAAGGATTCTACCCGGGAAATCAAGGTGGTCTCGGGTGCAAAAGATAATCCTGCAATATCAAAAGTCTATAGGAGTATAAGCATGACTAGCTTAGTGAGATATTCCTTACGCAATAGTACTCATAACAACAATCAAACAAGTTTATTAATCAAGCATATGAATGCAACAATCATATGATCAAACATTACATACGACTATCCGGTTTCGTATGTTTGATGGATTTACCCCTCCATCGGTGGTTAGGGAATGCTTTGAACTGGGTCCCGAACAACCTCCTCAAGTTTGCGCGCGTCTTGGGGTTCCAACGAACCGTACTACTAGTCCCCGGGCCTTCCATGCCCAAAGCGATCGATCCGGCTCGGCTACACCTTGAGGCCGTATTCCCCGTACGTCCTAACCCTCAAGATGTAGCTAGGCAGCTTACCTTTCCGGTCCCACGCTGAGGAGTAGTAGCAAAACTTCGAAATGATATTCTAAGTGATATGCATGAGCAATTTATTATATGGGATTTCAATATGGCATTAAATCATTTAAAGCGATCAAACAATATTTGCACACATAACAATACATACATGGAAACATTTATATCAATCACAAATCGGGTTCCGATATACTTATCGTTCATTGATCGCACACAATGAATCACATACATAATTCCCATAATATCCCACATGCATATCAATTTTATCTTTTCCTAATCTAGTGCTCTATTCTACAAGCACATGCGCGAATACATAAGCGTAAAGGAAACTCACTCGTCCATAGCGCTCTAGGAGTCGAAGTAATCCTCGGGGAAGACAAGATCGTGATCCTCGACACCTAAACAAAAGAAATACCCAACATGAGTATTTCATCCAAGATCTATTCAAGTTCTATACTTCTATCTTAAAGAATTCGTAAAATCGTATGGAATGGAAATCCCAATTAAAATGGCCATAACTTGCTCATTTTAACTCGGAATTTCGCATATTATATACCGATTTCTACCTACTCGAAAAGATCTATCTATTTCTAAGGTTATTTTCATCAAAAGAAGTTATTTAGGTCTCGGAATAGAGCGTACAGATTTGATACGAATTTTCCAAACTTCAAAACTAGAGTTTTCAAACTTTCTTCACTCAAGGGCTTTTGTACAAAAATATAGATATATAGTATGATTGAAAAATCCCTTGAATATATGTATACATATATGTATAATCTCTACTATATGCATGAATTTGGTGTTGTCTCAACAATGGTTTTGTAAAACAAATGTCTTGAAAGTGAGATAAGCTTAAGGCTTGAAAAGAATTTTATTTTTGAAAAATTTCCTAAGTTATCATAAATGAGTATTTCCTCCTTTTAACTCCATTCCTTCAAAAGTTATTTTAATCTTTCAAGATTTCCATAAATTTATTTCTAGCGTTTTGGAAAACAAAGTCTTTCTAAATACTTTATGGTTAGTTCCACTTTTAAAAGAAATCATCTTATAAGTTATTTTGAAAAACTTATCTTAGACTTTAGTGTTGGTGGAAAACTTTGACAATTGAATCTAAGAAATCCTTTGTTTAAGTCTAAAGAAACTTTCTTATTTATTTGAAAAGAGAATTTATATAACTTTACTTTATGTATTTCTTGGTAAAAACCATATATTGTTACTATCTTTAGAAAAATTTGTTTAAGATAAATTTCAAACCTTTAAGGAAAATAACTTCTTATGTGACAAAATTTATATTTAAAAAGAGTTCTTATTCTTATTTTAAGAAAACTCATTTCTATTATGATTGAGACAATAACAACATATTCATGTATGAATGAGAACTATGAAAAATATAAAAACAATAAATAAATAAAAAGATAAAAGTAAAGTCAAGTATTGGGAACCTTAGCTTCATCAAGGTATCCCGGGACTAAGAATGGACTAGTCCTCAAAAGAAAAGAAAAGCAAGAAAAAATTGTTTTGACTTGATATGGACAAGTCTAAGACTAGAAAGACTAGTCTTAATATTGCATAAAACAAGTAAATAAATAAATTGCAAGACTTGAAAATAAATAAATAACAAGTGAGCTTATATGCTCTAAATAAATATATATAATATATATTATATAGTAGGTTAAAACAAATAATAACAATCAACATAATAGTAACATAAAGAAAATAAGAACATGAACAAAAACAAAACATGAATAAATTGTTGCTTCTTTAACTCAATGAGTCTAAGAAACATACACTAAACTCATGTTAAGTTATATGAACATGATGAGTAATATAAGAGAAGTTTTACCTAAAGTTTATGTGTTGGTTGAAGAAGAAAAGAATGGGTTGTTGTATTATGTGGGACTGGATTTTCTAAAGAAAAGAGAGACTTGAGAGAGATTTGGGAGAGGAATTTTGTGGAGTGATTTTGAGAGAGTTTTAGTATGAATTTTTGTTGTGTGAAAGAATGGAAGAGGAAGGGGGTATTTATAGATTTTTGGAGTGGAAATTTGTGTATTAAATTAATTGAAATTGAAAATAAAAAGATGGAAGAGGGGCATAGGGGCGCCGGTTTTGGCTTGAGGGGGGAAAATTATTTTTTTGTTTGTTTTGTATTAAAAGAAGTAATGTGTAAGTGTGATGTGATTAAAGTTGTATGGGGAAGGTAAATTGTAAGGTATAGGTATGGTAGAGTGTAAGAATAGAGTGTAAGAAAAAGTAGAGATAGGTGAATAGTAATGAATAGTAGAAAAGTACTATGAATAGTAGACTAGACAATTAAAATACCGGTAGTAAAGAAAATACGCGTAAAAGGCCTATATCTGTTATTTTTAGATACCGAAAAATTCTAAAACTGATATTTTTGAAAACCTTATATTTTTACGAATCTATTGGTGTTGTCGGAATATTTTTGCTATCCGGTGCTCCGGGGCACGGTTTTCGAAAACTGATCCCGATCGGATCCGAAGGACACTAGAAAAATTCGAATCTGATATTTTTAGGCTTCCCTATATTATTACGAACCTTTTCCACAATTATTTCAATTTCGTTTTCTAGGGTTTAAGAACACGGGTGCCGGATCTAGATTCACTAGACTAATCATAACTAGGTTAACTTTAGGGTTTCGTTTCAACTTCCGGTTCTTAGGGTTTGCTAATATTATCGAAAAATCTAGGGGCTTACAGAAAGCCTCCTAAAGGCCACCGTCTTAGGAGTCAAGGCCGCCGGCGTAAGAAGTGAAGGCTGTCTGTTTTGTGCTAACTTATGTGATTCTATTCCTTGATTCAAGTTTAAGCCATCCTTAAGTCACCAACTTTGATTCCAGCCTATAATTCTATGAAATAAACATCCATCCTTTGTGCTAGGGTATCCTAAGTCTTATATAATACCTAAGATCCTTAGTTTTCTCTTCATAGCTCAATCGAAGGCAAGCTCTAGGTAAGAACCCCTCTCAAAACTATTTTGGTAGAGTTTATGATTAGATGTTGTTTTCTAAAGGTTGTTTCATATTGATTTTAAGGAATCAAGTTGCTGGAGACGATTTCGGTGGAGACCAAAACCATGAGTTGTGATTGAAGATCTTAGTTCGATAGTCAAGAAAGTGTGAAATCTAAAGATTTAGGTAAGTATTGAATCCATTCAATCTTTGTTATTTTAAAGATGGAATCTTTTCTAATAGTTGTACTATTATTGATTAAAAAAATTTTAAGGTTTTGCAGAGTTCTGGAGAATTTTGCGTTTTAGGGTTTCGTTGTTTGGTGATCCCAGAAGGCAGGTGTGTAGATCTAACATTGTAAATCTTATGTTTCATATTGTGGATTTTAAGGTTAGGGTTTATTTATGAATGTAAAATTGGATTTTGATTTGATATGTGTTGATGATCAGGTTTCTGGTGGATATTAGGGTTTATAGTCTTTTAAGAGGATTTGTTGCTATTGGAGTTTTGTGAAAATTTTGAGTCAGGTATGACCTTACATTGCTTGTTGTTTGTGTGTATAGGATTAGAAATATAAATTGACTAAATTCTATGTGGATTAATTGAAAAGTGTGTTGCTTGTGTTTGGCTTTGGTTAGTAAAGACCACGTAGAGTGTGATACTAATAAGGCGCCCTAATGATCCTTATGTGTAGTTATTCCTAGTGGAGTTATACTTAGAAATGATTCTGGTAGATTAGGAGTCGTACCAGGACTTACGGTAGTATACAACGATATGTGGGGAGTACCCAACATCAATATAAGTATATTAAGTATTTTATATAAACGTTTGTTAATCGGGGTCATGAGTTATTCCAGGTTTAAGACAAGATGCATATGGTTCTAAACTTTGTTGTTTACTTCACTAATCAAAGATAATAAATTATTGTTGTTGCATTAATTTAGGATCATATATGCTATTTGTATGTTGTATGTTCAATTGTATTTGTTCAGGGTATGGTGTATGGGCGTTTTCGCTCATTCCTTTATTTTTTAGGTATAAGTGAATATGATGTTATTTATGATCTATCTGGGTAGGATCTATATGTAGATCATGGGGATAGAAATAGTAGAGTTGACTATCCAGCTGAGGACTCGTAGATCATGAGCATTGGATATAGGAGAGAGATATTAAAGACTTTATGGATTTTTATGTTTGAATGTTATTAGTGACTAAAGACTTTATGAGACTAGTTTGTTAGGTTTCAATTGGTTTGATGATATGTAGTTTCGGATCTTGTTAGTTTATGTTTTTCAAAAAAGTTTATTTTATGTGATATTTTAAAGTAACCATATGTGAGTTTTGGCAATTATATTTGGTATAATTTGTGGTTTAGTACTTTATAGCCTTGGCATGTTCTTAATAAAAGAATGACACGTGGTGAGTTATAATACCTAGATTTAAGGCATTACATAGATGGAGGAGAGAGAGAAAGATGAGAGATAGAGAGATTTTTGTTTAAAATGAAGGATTTTAGAGAGAGAGAGGAAGAAAAGAGAGAAACGACAGAGGAGAGAGAAAGACACACATATATCCATGTGAAAAACAACCAACCAACAAGCTAGTCATGGGGTACCGGCAAGTCGATATTAACAAATTTTGAACATTAAATTCATAGAGACAATTGAGGATCACATCGAGCCCTTGATAGATCCCTCGAGCATATATTGGCGAGCCGGTTCTTGATCCATTGATGAGTTAATGCTTGTTTTTGGCTAAATAGAAGTAATCGACCCTTAAGTTGAGCCCTTGACATGCTCACCAACAAGCCGATCTTTAGCAACTTTGTAGTAGCTACAAAACATATAAATCCAAAAGAAAAAAAAAAACAGATCTTCATATGTATATGCATGTATTATATTCAATAGCTTGTTTACCCCATCGACAAGTTTTAGATCAACTTGGTTCAGTGATATTTAGCACTCATCATTTTTTATCATGCCAAATTCTCTTCGTAAAGTGCACAAACAATCCTCACTCAAGGGTTTTATAAGGATATCAACAATTTGATTGTTTGTATCAATAAATTCTAATCCGATATCTCTATTTAGAATATGATCTCTAATAAAATGATGTCTAATTTCGATATGCTTAGTTCTTAAGTGTTGAATCGAAACATTTGTTAAAGTTATAGTGCTTGTGTTATCATAGCAAATTGAAACATTTTCATATTTTAAATCATAATCAAGCAAAGTTTGTTTAATTTATAAAACTTACACACAACAACTACCAACAGCTATATACTCAACTTCGGCAATTGAAAGTGTAACCAGATTTTGCTTCTTTGAGTGCCAAGATATTAGGAAGTTTCTAAGAAAGTAACATATGTCGCTTGTGCTTTCCGATCTACTTTGCATAGCAAAGTTGGCATTGAAGTATCCAACAAGAGCAAAAGTGGTAAACTTTAGATACCACAAGCCAATTTCAGTTATGCCTTCAAGATACTTGAATATGTATTTTACGCATCCAAGTGTGACTCTTTTGGGTAAGATTGAAATTGTGCACATACACATATTAAGAATATTATATCAGGTATAGAAGTTGTTAAATATAATAAACTACCTTTCATGCTTTATAAAGCTTTTCACAAACATTTTCTCCATTTCTATCTTTATCAAGTTTTACATTTGTTCTCATAGGTATAGGTCTTGTTTTACAATTATCTATTTTAAACCTTTTCACGAGTTCTTTGGTATATTTTAATTGATTTATGAATGTTCCATTTTCATATTGCTTTATTTGAAGACCTAGAAAATAATTAAGTTCTCCCGCCATGCTCATTTCAAATTATTTCTTCATGGATTTGACAAATTTATTTACAAGACTCATGTTAGTAGCTCCAAACATAATGTCATCCACATAATTTGCACAATCAACATATCTGACTTGTGATTTTTGATAAACAGAGCTGTATCAGTTTTTCATCTAGAAAATCAATTGTTTAAAAGGAAGCTATTGAGCCTTTCATACCAAACTCTAAGAGCTTGCTTGAGACCATAAAGAGCTTTGTTTAATTTAAAGGCATGATCGAGGAATTCATTATTCCCAAACCTCGGTAGTTACTCTATATAGACTTTTTCTTTTATAGAACCATTTAAGAAAGCACTTTTGACATCCATTTGAAAAAGAGTGAAATTTTTTGAAGCAGTAAATGCCAAAAGCATTCTTATAGTTTCTAGTCTAGCAACCAGGGCAAAGGTCTCATTAAAATCTATGCATTCTTCTTGATTATATCTTTTAGCCACTAATCTAGTTTTTATTTCTTGTTATTATCAAGTTTGTTTCTATAAACCTATTTGTTCCAATAAATAGTGTATTATTAGGTCTAAGAACCAATTTCCAAACTCATTTCTTATGAACTGATCTAATTCTTCTTGTATCAAAATTCATCTTTTAAAGCTTCTTTAGAATTTTAGGCTTGGTTTGAGATAGAAAAACTAGATTGCTCATATTTCTTAAAGATGATCTTGTTTGTATCCTATTAGAAGATTCACCTATTGTTAGATCTTTTGACGTGATCTTCCATATTTCCATTTTTTAGGAAGATCATTATTAATAGACTCATGCACAACATCCACTTTATGTTCATTTTCTTCTTTATCTTTATTTTCTAGAGATAACTTATCCAAGTCAGCATAAACAACATCTACATCATCATTTGAACATGAATAAGGCAAAGAATCATCAAAAGAAATATGAATGGATTCTTCTACAACTAATGTTCTCTTATTGAACACTCTATATGCCTTACTAGTTAAGGAATAATCGAGAAAAATACTTCATGACTTTTAGCATCAAATTTAGTTAATTGTTCTTTTCCATTATTTAAGATGTAACATTTAGTGCCAAATGGATGAAAATAAGAAATGTTAGGTCTTTTTCCTTTCCAAAGCTCATATGGGGTTTTCTTGAGAATTGGTCTTATGAATACTTTATTTGATATATAATAAGCAGTATTTATAGCTTCAGCCCAAAAATATTTTGGTAAATTGTTTTCACACAACAAGGTTCTAACTGTTTCAACTAAAGTTCTGTTTTTTTTTTTCTTTTGGCTACACCATATTGTTGTGGAGTTTTATGTGCTGAAAAAGTATGTTCAATGTTGTATTTACGACAAAAATCATCCAATTTTATAGTTTTCAAATTCTCTTTTATGATCACTTCGAATACATATAATATTAACACCTTTTTCACTTTGAACTTTCTTATAATATCTAAAAAAGACATGGTTTGTTTCGTCTTTAAATAGAATTAAGAAAGTCTATGTGTATCTAGTAAAATCATCAACAATAATGAAGGTATATTTCTTCCTTCCCAAACTTAGAGTTTGAGTAGGACCAAATAAGTTCATATGCAATATTTCTAATAGCTTAGAAGTAGAAACAGTATCCTTAGACTTAAAAGAAGTCTTAGCTTGCTTTTCTTGTTGACATATTTGACATATCTTGTCCTTTTTAAAAATTATTTTTGGTAAACATTTGACAAGATAATTTTTAACAAGTTTTAAAATTACATCCATACTAACAAGTCCCAATTTTCTATACCATAGCTAACTATTATCATTTTGAGATTATAAACAAGTTTCATTGACGATTTGAAATCATCTAGATTGATTTTGTAAATATTCCTTTGCCTATATCCTTTAAAATAAGCTTGGTTATTATCGATTCTTTCAATAGAGCATTTAATGACAAGAAATGTTACCTTAAAACGATTACCACACAATTGACTTATACTAAGCAGATTATGTTTTAAATCATCAACCAACAACACATTTTTAATAATTAGATCTTTGTTTACAAGAATGTTATCTTCACCAAGAACGGTTGATTTTTTATTGTCTCCAAAGGTAACATTCCTTGATCTTTCAAGTCTAAAGATGTGAACTTGGATGCGTCTCTAGTCATGTCTCTAGAGCAGCCACTATCCAGTACTATATGTTATTTCCACTTGAAAATCCCTACAAAATAGAGTATTATTTCTTTTATACCTATTTAGGTTTGGTTCCTTTTTAGTTAGGTGGAATAAGGATTTCTCTTTTAGGACCTAAACCAGCTTGCTTGTATGATTCAAATGTATGGTTTTTCTTATTGCACAATTGCGTGCAATATGACCAGATTTACCTGAGTAATTCCATGTCTCATAGGTGGCTTTTACAAAACAAGTTTTGTGGGACTTGCAACTACCTTTTCTACAATAACCAATTCCATATTTACTTTAAATCACACCTTTGATTTTCAATAAGTGGGTTCGAATTCTTTTTCTCATTGGTGAACTTGGCTATAGTTGCTTTTGAATCATCTAAACTAGCTTTTAATAAAATATTTTCATTTTTTAGTTCCTCTAGCTTCTTTAGAATTCCATCACTACTGTTAGTACTTTCAACATTATTATTATCTATAGTTTTAATTTCAATATCAAGTAAGTCATTTTCAATTGTTAATTTTTCATTGATTTTGCTTAACTCATCATTTTTGCTTTTTAGCTTCTTACATTTATTATTCCTCTTTCCATTTTCTAATTTCAGAATGTTTATTTCTTCATGAAGCTTTTCATTTTCTAATTTAATCTCCCCATATTCAATTTTAAAATTATCCAATACTTCTCCTACATCTATCATTAATGTTTTAAACATGCTGTTCCTTTTCTCAAATTTTGCTAATTTATTGCATACTTTATCATACAAATCACATATCTTATCATAAGAAGGAGAAGATGGAGAATTTATCTCATCATCTAGTGCCATGAAGCACACATTCTCATATGAATCACTTGATTCATCGTCACTCCAAGTGGTGATGAGTGGCTCTTTTCTCGACCCCTTAGATGCCTTTCAAAGCAATGAATAATATCGTTGGATGTCTCTAGCTTATGACATTTGTAGCAAGTTATTACATCTTTCTTTATGTATCTTGATGAGCTACTGTCTCCATTCACTCTCTTTGTCTTCTTGTTGGGCCTTATGAACTTCTTAAGCTTTTTGGCCATTAAGACAAGTTCCACATCATCATCACCAAAATCATGATTAGTGGCCTTCAAAGCAGTGGCTTTTTGGTTTCAATCCTCTCCTTGCTTCTTAACAAGCTCATGTATTTTAAGTGCTCCAAGGAGTTCTTCTTTGCTCATAGTACTTAAATCTCATGCTTCTTCAATAGCTTTCTCTTTGTTTTCCAATCCTTAGGGAGTGACCTGAGAAGTCTAGAATTTATTTCCAAGTTAGTGAAGTTCTTCCCAAGTACACTCAAAGGATTTATAATGTTGATGAATCTATTATGCATCCCATCTATAGATTCATTTGGAAGTATTTTGAAATTTTCAAACTATCCACATAAAAGATTTATTTTTGTATCTCTTAGTCTTGAGGTTCATTCATAAGTATTTTCTAATTCGTCTTATATTTCTTTAGCAGATTTGCATGTATAAATTCTATTGATATTACTCTTATTTAGTCCATAATGCAATATGTTCATAGCAATTTCATTTAAATCTAATCTTTTTCAGTCTTCTTCACTATAGTTTCTTTCTTCTCTTCCTTCTATAGTCAAAGATCCATTTTCGATAACATTTTATATTAACTATTTTAAGCTTTTAGAAATTTTTTTTTCTACACTTCCAGTATAGGTAGTTATCCCAAGTTAAAAGCGATGGTCTATTGATAGCTTGCCCCCTAGAAATCCTAGTATATTTGATGTTATGATCTTTACTCTTTATGCAATTAAGCACAAAAAAGTAGAGACGAGGCTCTAACATCAATTGAAAACACACTAAAGCATACCCATGCAAGCGGGAGGGGGAGGTTGAATTGAGTATTTAATTTAAAAAGTGTAGACAATTAATTTTATGTAATGGATGAAATTTAACTTTAATACAGAGGATAATACAACATAAAATTATAATATGAAATACAAAAGAGATAGGGATAGAAAATTTGAGACTAGATTTAACATGGAGTTTGGCCGCTCCCTACTCTTCATGATTCACCGATGCCTCCAATCGAGGACTTCACAACCACTTTATTAATAAAAAAAAATTACATGCTCAAATTGAGCAATACACAAGCCGCAACACTTCAGGAAATAAAATATTTCCTTCACTTTTTATATGCTCTTTTATAGATTACAAGGATAAGAACAAAGCACTAGAATGATTTTCTCTATCTTATTTAGAATAAATAATGAACAAGAGAACCAAAAATTAAGAGAGAAAACTTGATTTGTTTATTTGCAAATGAAAGCTCAAAAAGGTTATTTGAATCTTCAAGGCAAGATGTATTCATAGTCTTCAAAAACTTAAATGTTCATTGGAGATAACATCTGGTAGATGATGACAGTTAATGCACGCAATGGTAGAATTAGTTATCCACCAGTATGCCGATCCATAGATCTCACATGTTGCGCCCTATTTTTTCCTCTTTATGCCTATGTCATGCCTAGGATCTTGGAATTAACTGCCTCTATGTTTTGATTCACTGGACTAGCTTGCCGGTCCCACAAGTATTGGCTCGTCAGTCCCACAAGTACTGGCTCATCGGTGCTACGCCTGCAAGCATAAAGGCATCAACATACATACACAACAAAGATTTCCATATATATATATATATAATATTCACATAACAAATCTTTAATCTTATCAATGTGAAGTGTGTTTATAAAATCTTTTCATAACTTTTCTCTTATCAAAATCACATATAAAATAATTCACTTCAACAAAAAAAAAAAATCAGATTTATAGGAAAAATGAAGACTTTGTCTAGGGCTTGGTTAATATAACGCAAAAAGTAACTCCAAAGCAAATTTATGTCAATGTTATGGATTATCCATAAATTGGCTAAGCATGTGAATTGTATAGGCTATAGCAGGTCTGTAATGGACAAGTATATCAACTTACCTATGATTTGCCTGTAACGCCGAGAATCAACAACATCATCAAACACAGCTTACTAACCGATGATTTGCAACAATGGGAGTAGACGAGGAATGAGCACCAAGAAAACCAATCTCTTCTAACAAATCAAGAGCATATTTATGTTGACATAAAGCCAAATCTTTATCAAAATGAGCCAATTCTAATCTAATGAAGTACCGAAGTTCACCTAAATCCTTCACCTTGAATTGAGCATTCAAAACTGTTTGAAATCATCTTATCTTCTGATACTTATGCTGGCCTTTAACTTAGTTTGAACTTTAAATCTATAGACACTATTGAAATATACACATATACACCTACATAAATGCAACAACACATATTTAACTATCTCATTTATGACACAAGTGCGTATGCTTACTAGCTTTCAAGTTTAAAGTAACTCATGTGATAATTCATGTGCAACACTTCAACCATAACCAAAAACCAATGTTGCTCAATGGACAGTCGTACATATTGATCTGTGGATGGATATTGAAAGATATTTTCAGAAGGAAGAATTCGCAAGAAGTAGAAGGATAAGAAAATATACTTAAACACCTTATTAGAAATCCTTTGAGATAATTATAAATCATATTTTATATGATAAACATGGGTAGAAATATCGCCTTGTATTTTCCAAAATCTAATTTTACTTATTTTAGGCATTTTGCTTAGCCAATAAATATTATTTTAGGGTTTCTTTTTAAAAAGGAGTGAGTAAGTTGGAGAGCTAAAAGAAGAATTTTCAAATATAGAAGAGTTAGAAAGATGTTTTTAGAGTGTTTTCAAAAGGTTTTCAAGAAGGACTGAAAGAATTTTCGTTGTTCTTGATTTAGAGTTTAATAATTATTTAGTTACTCAATTTTGTTATTGTTTTTGCTATGGATATTAAGATTTTTAATATGAGTTCTGAATAGGGAACATTACACTAGAATACATCAACGTTTCAAGTGGTTAAAAAAAATTCATATTTTGTAAAGTAAATCAATTAGCTATCAACATTTTAAAAAGTTCATTTAAAGTATCAACGTTTAGATTAGTTTTCTTAATTTTTGTTATGGTCAATTATTAATACTTTATTTGATTCTATTAATACTTTAAATGAATTTATTCACAAAAGTTGATTCTTTTTTTTTAGCTACTCAAAATATTGCAATATGTTAATATCTGTTGTTAAACTTGAATTTCCTATCATTTACTTAGGTTTTATTTCAAAAAGCAATTCAAAACCTTATCGGTTTTAAAATAAACCAAAATCCCATCCTGGTTTAGGATGAAATCACCCTATAGGACAATTATCAAATTGGACCATTGCTTGCATCCCTACTAAGGTTCAAAGAGTTGACTCTATCAAATGTTCGAAAGTGGAAATCCAAGGAATACTTGCTAAAGTACTTTATGAGTTTAATTTTTCAAAATGAATTCTTGCTATTAAAAAGATAGAGAAAAGAGAGGTATAAAACAAAGCGCTTTCTAGCAAACATGGATGAAAAGCCTCATTTCCAATTGCTTCTATAAAATTGAACCTAATTAAAGTAATTTCCCATTAAGTATGTGATTTATATAGCAACTTATTCTATATTCATGAGGTTCACATATTATATATAATGATTGTTGTTCTTTTATTTAGATCAAATATACTAACCTTCATTCTTTATTAGTAGAGACTTAAGCATGTAAGGCCTTTAAGGAATCATTTTAGGCCTGCAAGAGAGAGAGAGAGAGAGATTCTTAGTGAAACACCGGGGGGTTCTCCAACAGGGTCACTCCAATATTTAAAATAGTGTTGGGAACAAATCCAAGAAAATAATGGCAAATATAGGGAGTCGAAAGATAATTTACCATTGACTTGAAAGACTTATTTATAAGAAGGGAGGTGTGATAGATTAGGAAGGTGGATGGCCATAGTAGAAAATGTATTAAAATATATTAGAAAAGTGCATCTCCATATATCAGGATGATATATCTTTCTATTGTGACGATTTCCAAGATCGCCAAGAGTGAGTTGGAAATAGCTAGATTCATCTATTAATTTCTTGCCTAGCTTGAGTTCGCCTAATAGATTGGAGCTCTTGAAAGAGCATCTTAGGGTATCTAGTTGGCGGTAACCATGGAGTAACTAAGCTATTGCCAATTGAGATAGTTGGTTTAACTCACGCATAGTTGACTTAAACCCTATTAAATGTTAAACAAGGTTGAGCTTGGTCTATAATCCAAATAAGTTGGTTTGTTTCTAGAAGCAAATTTTCAAATTGGCCAATTACAAAATCTTTGGTCTATTTTTGCACTTTATCCACAGTTACATTACACTAGCTAGCATGAAACACGGCTTATGTTGAATATTGAAGACTCGGCAAATTATTCAACGAGTGCATCATCTTCTTTCTGCATCTACCTAGAGATGCGTAATGCATGACATTGTCCGCCACGGGGAACAATGAGCAACCCTGTATAGCAGCCTAGTAAAATCCGAAATATGCAGTGCTTCTTACTGTATATGATATGCCAATTGCCATGCATTTCCAACTTATAGATCTGGCAATGACTAATATTTATTATTTATATGCCATTATTGGCTGCGTTTACGTGCGAGACACATGCAGTTGTCATCCTAATGGTTCTTGAGAATGTTGGCGGAGAGAATATATGATAATGCAATGAATCAATGCTTCCAACTGTCATTTCTTTAGGTTTAATCATAGAGTTCAAATTATTCAGTTCATAAATGTTGGTAAGTATCAATTTTCAAACTATTTGTTTTTTCCTACCATAGTCTTTATTTATACAAGGGCTTGCTGTTTCCGTCCATAATCAACGGGCGTGCCAATATAGTTTTCCTATTACAGAGTTTTTTGGATAATTTTTCAAATCAAATCAAACCAAACTTCACAGTTTGAAAATGTTGAAACTAAAACTAAACTAAATTAAATAAAAGGGGTTAATGACAAAAACATGATCCGTATTTTGAGTAGTTTGTAAATACATGATCTATATTATCTTTTTTGATAATTAGGTAATCTGAGTTCCATAAAAAAGTTTCAAATATTAATTAATATTAGAGAAAATATGTTAGAGTCTTGTTGGTCTAATAAATTAATATAATAAAAAATAATACTAAATAAAATTAAATAAATAAAATATTAAAAAAAAATTTTTGAACATGTGAAAATTGAAAAAAATATATAATTAATTTTTATACTAATAAAATATTGACACATGCCATTCTAAAATTATTAAATAATATTGCACTTTTGTATGAAACTTAAGTCATCTAATTGTCAAAAAAGAAAACACAGATAATGTTTTACAAATTGATCAAAACATATGTCATGTTTTTTGTAATAAACAAAAAAAAAAATTGATTTGGTTTGATTTTGATCTAAATCAAATGAACATGTAATAATAACGAATTTTGTTGTGTTATTCTTATCCATATGTCTGATATTTTCATATACACATGGAATATTTATGGACAAAGTTCATGGTAAGTAGTAATTCATGCACATTTCATTAATTGCATACATTTATATGAAATAATTACATTTGGCATGACTTTGTACAACCACCTAAAGGATTTTGTGAAAATATAGAACAGTAAATGATGTTATAAGGGCCACAATTAAGCAAAATAATATAATTATAGCATTATTGGTGAGGCTTCATCAAAAGGTCAATAGTTTAAATCATAGCTTAAAAGAAGTCTTGAAAAGAAAAGGCATAGAAGAAAATAGTTACAATCACCAAAAAGGAATTAGAAGAGATAATAGAAAGGCTATAAAGATTACCAGTTGAAAGGAAAGAAGAGAACAAACCAAAAGCTTATTTTATGAAAGGAGAGTAGAAGTCATATTATTTTACATAATATCCTTCAATTATATATGTATATAAAGAAAAATACAGTTATTGATTTCTAATTTGTCATATGTATGTCGCTTTATGTTTTCGTATTATTTTAGGCAATCAAAGTGTAAACTATAAAAAGGATCGGTTTTGTTGGTACACATCTCAAAAATTAATCTTTTACTAGTAAATTTCTTCGATTGTATTTTAAATTAGAAATATGCCTCTTATTCACAAACATTTTAAAGTTAATTTTAATAAATCATTATATATAATATCTTCAGTTCTATGGCGGGAAAAAATAAAGAAAAAGAAGAAAAATCCTTCTTCGTTTCTTATTTTGTACTTTCCTACTTTACGGTCTCTGCATAGTTAATAAGGAGATCAACTTTTAACAAGCCAGTCTAAGAGGTGAAAATGGGAAAATTTTATAATTCTCACTTTGGTGTGTATTTTCAACATAAATTATACTTGATTTCTTTTATTTTAGTTACATGCATCATAATTGCGTACCCCATTTATTATATATATGAATGTTGATTGAAACTTATGTCCACCATTGTTTTAAAAAAATTATCAATATATTAATTATATAAAAATAATTACACAAATACTATCTCTATATCACATATATATGCTACTACATTTTACATTGATATCTATATCGCATGTAGCAAAAATGATATAGCAACATATTATTTTTGGAATATCATGTTTAAGATGTGTGAAAATTTTATGGTTCTATAGTTATTTAATGACTCAAAGTCTTACATTGAATATTTGATATCTTAATTATTATATTTATTTTAACGATTAGATGAATAACTATTCAGTCCGTTCCCACATCAGATGTAGCATGATATTGCATGTATTAAATACTTCTTGAAAAATGAAAATCACATTTAATACATAAGATATTTAAAGAAAAAATAATATTACATTTAATACATGTGATATTGCGTTTGTATTTTAGTAATTAATTTTATCTAATTAATATTTATCAAATGTTTTTTAGCGCATTGATTAATAGAAACTTATATCTATGTTTCTTCATAATTATAGTTTTGAAAAATTATATATATATATATATATATAACACTTTATGTTTTTGGATCCATTGGAGATAACTCATATCAAAACCAAAAATGAAAATTTCGGTTCTAACCTAAACCTCGACCCAAAAAAAAAATCTCAAAAATTCGGCTTGGTTTGGTATGTCTTTTACTTTTAAGTTTAAGGATGCGTTTAGTTCATTGATTTGGTGTCGGTTTGGCATATGTTTCATGTCTCTTTCAATAAGACTATTTGTCAAATACAAATAATAAAATAGATATTTTTATTCATAAAAAGATCTTACATATTATATACAAATAAGATATAAATAAAATACAAAAAAAAATTAGATGCAGATAATACACAAATTAAAAACAGATCATCCAAACAGAAGTGTCTACATAAGACATGGCTTGGGCCTTGAATGTTGAATTTGCAGTTAAGTTTAATCTAGATCACAAGTGCCTAAAAATTATATCCGTCCTAAAGATGCTAAACTGAAGAAATAAGACAAGCATAAAGAAGAAATGAAGAAAGAATTATTTAATTAGTCGTCGCGCAGCTTGATGCTCACTATTTTGATCTCTCTGCAAAGTGGTGGTTTTTCACTGACATTCAAATACGTAGTGTGCATGTTGTGTATAGATAAGTAATTAGTAGATATAAATAATATATTGATATATTTGTTTTACGTTTCCTAAAAATTGCCACATCATACATCTGAGTATTACTAATATTTAAACTTTATAATGTATGAATACTATAAAAGCATTTATTCCCGTTTTCACAAATACTTGGACAGAAGGGAAGAAATGTATTTTCGGTCCTCCCATGTCCATCAAATTGCAAGAATGCTTGAAGTGACCCAAAATGCACCATGATAGTTCGAACCAATGTTGTCGGAACCAGACTAGGGTTTGATCCGGATAGGTTAGAGGGTCAGAGGTGTAGGGGTCGGACCGGGTTCCACCGAAAGTCGAACCAGGTCACGAAAAAATAAAATATATAAGGGATAATTTAATTATAAAATACTAATATGTGTGTAATCACTCAATTAACTCTATATTTGGATCAAATTCATCAATTAATTATTAAATAAATATGATTTAATGATTATATTTTATAAATTTATAATAAAGTATGAATAAATATTTAAATTTCTAATTTATTTTTTTTTTATCCTGGTCAACTGGTCCAGGTTGACCGGTTTAACCCGGTTCGACCGCCCTGGTCGATCGGGTCAATCCGGGTCTTGCTAGTTCGTTGCAAAAACGAGTTTTAGGCGAGACCCGGCCAAGCATTAGTACCGGTTCTAGTCGAACGGATTGAACCGGCCTATTCGGGCCGGTTTTGACAACCATGGTTCGAACAAGGGCGGGTCTAGGGGTTGAAAGGGCGGGTCTAGGGGTCGAAAGGGGCCCCGCCCCAAACCAAGAAAAAATTATTATTTTTATTTTATTAAAAATAAAAAAATACATATATTATATGTATATTATAAAGAGTTAACTATGACACACAAGCAAGTATAACCTAGTAATTAAGTCAATAGCTTTATGACTAAGAGGTCTTGATTCAAATCTCATCATTACTTTTTTTTTTTCAACATGTATTTATTACATGGCAACTTCTTTCCTTATTCTTCTCTCTCTCTCTCTCTACTTTTTTTCCTTCACAATAACTAATAGCATTATTTTTTTATCATAAAATTATATCTAATTAAATAATTTTGTTAAATAAATATTTTTATTTAAGTATACCACAAATAATAATTACATTATTCCTATATATTGCAAATGGATCTTATTGCATACTAAATATATAATCTGATTTAGTAGTATTCTTTTCCTACAAGTAATGTTATTAAAATACGCATGGATTATTTAATAACTATCCTATCTTAATATGTTTTATGATCTTTTTTTTTTCTTGTTAAAAACAAAACTTATAAGTGTATAAACTCTATATTTTACATTAACAATTAGTTTTCAAGTGACATATATATAGTCTCTTAAAAAATATACTAAATACTCTTAATTATTGCTTGAATGAATATTTTCATGAAATTTTAAAACATATCACATTAAAATCATCAACGAAATTCTTATAAATATATAAGATGTAATATCTAGTAGAAATAAATAAATAACTTTAAGATTAACTTAGTGGCGGCGACGGTAATTGTATGGTTAGAGTGGTAAAGGTAACGTAGGTATAATTAGTGATGGACACAAAACCATTAAGATAGGGGCCTAGATAAAGCCCTAGCCTCACAAGCTTGAAATTGGAGTAGTAAAGGTGACTTTTTTAGTTTGGGGGGGGGGGGGGTGGGGGGGGGGGGGGTGGGGTGGGGTGTGTGGAACGGATAAGGCCCTGGCCCCCACAAGCTTGAAAAATGTTGATTTTTTTGCTATACAAAAAAATAAAAAAAGGTTTTCAGTTACATAGTATGATATGTATATTTTATACATGGTAGGATACATATTTTAAGTGGTAAAAGGTTTTGAGTTACAACCAAGAGGTTATAGGTTCAAATCATATAATTATCATTTTACTTTTTTTTTCAACATGTATTTATTACTTAAATAATATTCTCTCTCTCTTTTCTTAACTTTACCCTTTTTTTTCATAATAAATAAAAACATTAAATTTATTCATTATAAAATGTTATCACTCATCTCTCTCTCTCTCTCTCTCTCTCTCTCTCTCTCTACATTATTTTTTCCACAAAAGACTAAAATATTAAATTTATTCATTATAAAACTATATTTAATTAAATAAATTATCCTAGATTGTTGCTATTATTAGTAGTATACAATAAATAATAATTTCATTACCCATATCACAAATAGTTTATCCTATTATATCAATTATTTGTAAATATCACCAATATATGTGTAATATAAAGTAAATAATTTTTAAAGAAGGGTAAAAGTGTCAATTGATATAAAATAAGAGGATTATATAGTCAAATTTTAAAGCAAATTTGTGTTTTGATCATATAACACATGACGAAGAATGGAATTTCACAGCTGTACACTTGCTAGTACGTCGCCAGCGTAGAAGTTAGCACTATCGGTGTATGTTTTGTGGCTTAAGCAGCACTGAGCCAGCATTGATTTCTACAGAATTGTGTTCAAATTGTGTACACTGCCAGTGTTTGTATGTACACCGCCAGCTTTGGAACTTACACTAGCATACATGTCGGCATACGTGTAAAAGGAAACTGACCCGATATGAAATGGCTGCCAGTCTTGGCACTTATACCGCTGGCGTACGTTGAAAAATGCCACCGTATGTATTCGAAAGACAGAGTTTTCCACGAGTTTCTATATATCCTCGCTTAGTGTTTCTTTCTTCAAAGCACTCTTAAACCTAAAAATCCTCTCTCTAAGTGTTCATAGTAACTAAGGAGATTTGGAAGATTGAATTAAGGTAATAAAATCTCTTCTTTTCTTAAGAAATTATAAGATCTATCTATTTCCTTAAGTTTGCTCTATTAGTTTTGAAGGAGAAATTCAAGAAAACCCTAGATTTATTGGAGATTCAGATTTTTTGGTGATTAAGAAGAATTGAGAACCAATTATAGGTAAGTTGGCATTTTCTTAACCGCTATGATATCATAATTATGATTTTTGTTAATTTTTGGTCTATTTGGTATTGAATGGAGTTCTAGGGTTTGGAGAAACTATTGACGAGGTTGATTCTATTGGAGAAATTTTGTATTTCAATCAAGAACAAAGGTGTGGATTTATGATTATTTTGGGATTAGGGTTTTAGATGATGTTTGGATTAGATTTATTTTATGGAAGTTGTACACTGAAATCAATTTGTTTATATGATTAGGTTTTGGTGATTTAGAGTTTTGTTCCTTGAAATTGATTTGGGTACAATCATTCCTTGCTTGTTGTATGTGCTTGTAGGTTAGAAATGATAAATTGACCTAATTCCATTTGGCTTTTAATCAAATTTGATCGATGCTTATGTTTGGCTACTATTAGTAAAGACCAGGCGGAGTATGATACTAACGCTAGCACCCTGATAATCTATGTATGTCATTGTCCCCCATGAAGTTGCAACAAAAATGATTCTAGTAGTTTAGATCGTGCAATGATGGCACCATGTGTGCGGGAAGTACCTAAAATCTATGTATTATATATATTACCTATTTTCTACACTACTTGTTTTTATGGAGTCATGTGTAACTCTAGGTTTAGAATTGGACTGCAGATGGTTCTAGACTATGCTGTTTATGGGCTAATTAAAAAGATAATAACCTATGTTTGTTGCATTAGAATAGGTTACATGTGATTATGTATGATGTCTGTTCATGCGCTTATATTTGTGGTTTGGTGTACTGGAAAATTTTGCTCATTCTTTTATCTTTTTCAGGAATAGGTGAAGATTAAATATATTATGACTTATCTGGATTTTATGTTTTTGTGGACTACGGAAAGGACGATAGTGGACCAGGCTTCCTTGCTGATATTTAAATCTTATGGATTGGAATTAGACTAAGTTGAAGACTTTATGAAATTTGCATGTTTTATGAATTTAAGAATGTTTTAGGAGATTTTCCTTTTATGTTTTAAGTTTGTTTTAAAGTTGGCTTTGGTTTATGCCAACAAGATTATTTAGGAGTTTTATGTTTATGAGTTGTTTTAAATAGGTACCCTTTATATGTGAGTATTGGAGATATATGTTTTGATTATTTATGGATTGGTATTTCATAGCCATAGCGTGTCCTTTTATATTAAGGATATGTAGCGGGTTGTAATGCCATCAGGTTATAATGTTAAAATATGACTTGGTTTAGTAAATTTTTTTTATAATTACTTGCTATGATATAAATTATTAAAATGATCAATTATTCACTAACTTATATTGAAAATTTTTTTTTCAGTATTGGTAATTAAATAAACATATATAGTTATTATGAAAATGTAATTACATAATACCAATATTCATATAAATTTACTTTTCATTTAATTTTTATGAACTATTTTTTTCAATAAATTGATAGATAAATGTAGATTAATAGATATGATATGATGAAAAGATGGATAAAAGTAAATAAGCATTCTACACATATAAGATGCAACAAATCCCCCCCAAAACAATTTGATTATGCATCTGTCCCTGCGCAAAACCAAATGACTAGGAACCTAAATTGTTTTGTTATTAAAAGAAAGAAAATGACATATTATTTTATTTATTAAAATATATTATAATGTATGGTAGAGTTGCTGTAGCTAATTGATCGCGAGCAACGAGCGTACTGGTTGATTTGAGAGGAGTTTTAAACTAATGACACGTGTACGGATATTGTAGAGTAAGGCATGGGAGGAAAAATGGGTAAACCTAGTTTCTCAAACGCACAAGTATGACAGAAGATTAAATAAAAAAAATTTGATCATTCTTGACTCGTTCTTCATGAAATAGTTGCTTTGATCCTTTCTTAAGATACTTTTGCAGAATTTCCACGTTACTTTTAATCTTAGCAATACATAACCTTTTTTTAAAATAAGAAGAGAAGCCTTTTATTTATAGGTGTTGGAGGCAAATGATAGCCGTTGGATAGCACCTGAACAAACGGTTAAGATCAAGTGTTACTTGTGACCGTTGGATCTTTTTTATGAATCTAACCATTAACATTCATCCCTTCATTTTTTTATATATGGATATAGCTTTGGTTATGAGCTTATAAGAAGATGAGGGCTTTTATAATATAAAAAAGGCCCATTTCTTATTAAAATAGCCCATATTTATTATGAAATAGGAATAGGCTTATTTTATTTTATACAAGCCATATTTTAGCCAAACAAAGCTCGAATTAACCAAGAAAGATATTTTTTAACGCTACCTTCTACGCACAAGAAGATAGATTAAGGCTGAGAGTGGAATAAACCACTTCGGTGATCCTTATCGAGTTTACCAAACCAAATCTCCCTATGACATCTCTCATTAAACTCGGTCTTCTAAGCTTTGTCACTAGCCTAGAAAATCAGCCCGTTGTATTAAATTAGATCAAGAGCCCAATTGCTGAAATGACCCAATACATATAATAATTAAGTTTCGTTCGAATTTGGGAGGTCAAGCCTTATCAGTTGCCTTCGGTCTATCCTACTGGTAACTATTGCATTAGTTTGGTAGCTTTTATAAGGGATTTTATCTTGTCTTGTGTGGTTGTAGTATTAAATATAATAGATAAAAATTCTAAGTTTCATTCAATATCAAAAGAGAGTTTTTATTCAATAGAAAATTCATTTTGCAAACTAAAATTAATATAATAAACCAAATCTAATTTAGTCTACTACCATGAAAAGCCATACGATCAAATGCTGCTATCGAGAATATTATTCTCTAATTATTTATATAATTTTATTATAAAATATAAACGAAATATAAATTAAAAAAAAGTATACATTCTTACTCTCATCAATGAAATATCCAATAATATAAAGATGTATTGGTAGTACTATACTTGTAAATTCTTGCCACTTTTCTCTCACAAGGGATTTTACATTAACGTAGCAAGCATATTAGCTAGAAAAGAAAAAACAATTAAATTAGCAAACCAAACTAATTCAATTAAATTTATTACTTTCTTTATTTTCGATTAATTTTTGTTTAAGAATTTTAAAAATTATTATTTCTTGATTATATTGGTGATCTTCAAACTAAAAGTTAAAACAAACAAAAAAATTGTAAGTTGTGTATGATATCTCTAAACATAAAAATTATGTAAGAAACTAATAGATACTACACTGTAAAACATAAACATATTATTATATAATTACCCATCTAGGATATAGATGCGTGCTAGGCATGGATTTGCAATTATTCGGACTCTTAGAATCGAAGCAAACCTTAACCCGATGAAATATCCAGAATTAAATATGAGATTTCCATGATTTTGTTATGAATTAATGGAGTAAAAGTTGACCCGTTGGTTGAGTGATTCTAAGAACCTTAATATGGAGATCTCAACCCTATAGGAAATATCGAACAAGAACATTGGTATAACGAAGAACACAACAAGAATTCAAATTCTTGAAGATTCACAAGTTCTCAAAAGAACTCAAAGAGAAGAATTTCCCTCAATTTGATTTCAATCAAAAGTGATTTGTTTTTCAATCAAACACAAAGGACTGTATGTAATAATAAAAGGGAAACCTAAAAGACACAAATTAAAACATGTCTGTCACACAAAGAAGGCTGGTGGCCTAAACAACTACGCTAGCAGCCTTTTATAACTACACTACTGAGCTTGTGAACGGCTTTAAAAAATTCAATTATAGGCATCCTTTACGTGGGCTTAAGATCAATGTCGGCGGCATTGGATGAAGAAAGCTGACGGCATTGGTTGTTCCAATCCCACTTGTAGAAGGCTGGCGTTTACATGAAGAAGGCTGGCAGTGCTGAATTTAAGGCTAGCGGCTTTTAATGGTAGGCTGGTGGCTTTCAGGTCAGCCTTGGTTGGATCAGATTGTTGTGTTGCATTCTCCTTCTAAGTTGCAAAAACAACAGTAATTATATTCATTTCTGGTTCCAAATCGATGTTGGTGAACTTTGAGTAATCTTCATTAAACTTCTGCACAAATCCTTGGAACTTTTCCCGAAGCTTCTTGGCTCTATTTCAAGTAATCATTCCTTTAGGAACTTGAATTTGTTGTGGCAAGTTTAGTGCTATCGTATCTTCATCATTCCCCCTCTCTTCGAAAGGATTCATCCTCAAATCAACTTCACTTACATCAAAAGGACTCAAGTTAGAAACGTTTAATCTAGCACTTACATTGTACTCACTTGGTAAGTCTAATTTATAGGCATTGTCGTTGGTCTTTTCAACCACTTAAAATGGTCCATCTCCTTGAGGCTCCAGCTTTGACTTCCTTTGAGAGGGAAATCTCTCCTTCCTTAAGAGCACTTGCACCCAATCACATGGTTCAAAGGTGACTTTCTTTCTGCCTTTATTTACTTATTGAGCATATTGCTCATTCTTCTCTTCAATCAATTGTTGCACTTGTTCATGCAATTTCTTTATAGTTTCTGCCTTTTTCTTTCCATCAAAACTACGTCTTTCATTAACTTGCAAAGGCAATAAACCTAAAGGTGTTAGTAGATTAAAACCATAAACAACTTCAAATGGTGAAAGACCTTTAGTAGAGTGGACAGTGCAATTATATGTAAACTCAATGAATGGTAAATATTCCTCCAAGACTTTAAATTCTTTTGAATCACAACTCGTAACAAAGTCATCATTGTCCTATTCACCACTTTAGTTTGTCCATTGGTTTGTGGATGACAAGTTGTAGAAAACAACAGCTTAGTACCCAGTTTGCTCCACAAAACAGAATTGGCTCAAAATTTTGACATCCTTGTCACTAACAACCCTTTTAGGAATGCCGTATAACATGACAATCTACTTAAAGAACAAGTTAATAATATGAAAAGCATTGTCAGTTTTATCATAAGTAATGGATTGTGTCATTTTAGAAAATCTATCCATAACAACAAAAATTGAGTCATAATCCCTTTTTGACTTAAGCAAACCTAAAACAAAATCCATAAAAATGCCAATACATGGTTCGCTAGCTACAGGTAAATGAGTATATAAATCATGAGGCATCACTCTAGATTTGGCCTTCTTGCAAGTCATACAATCACTACAAATTCTTTTCACATTCTCTCTCTTATGAAGCCAATAAAAATGTTTAGTTAAAATATCTAAAGTTTTAGTCACACCAAAATGCCCCATCAAAACTCTACTATGAGACTCCCTGATAAGCAATTCCCTCATAGAACATTGAGATACACACATTTTTCCTCTCTAAATGAAAAATCCTCATTCCTATAAAACTTGTTAAAAGATCATTTCTCATGGGCAACATAAATAGCAGTAAATTCATGATCACCAGCATACAACTCTTTGATATATTAGCAACTACATTTTCTTTAACTTACTTATAGCAGATAACATATCGGAAAGTCTCAATAAATTCCATCCAATATGCATGTCTTCTATTCAATTTTCCTTGCCCTTTCAAATGCTTCAGTGATCCGTGATCAGTGTGAATCACAAACTCCTTTGGCCACAAATAATGTTGTCAAGTCTCTAAAGTTCTCACCAATGCATAGAGCTTCTTATTATAAGTAGGATAGCTCAAAGGTGCTCCATTCAGCTTTTCACTAAAGTAGGCTACTGTTTTGCCTTCCTACATTAACACAACTCCTATACCAATGCCAGATGCATCGCATTCAATCTCAAAGGTCCTAGAAAATTCAGGTAAAGACAACAAAGGTACATAACATAATTTTTCTTTAAGTAAATTAAAAGCCTTTTATTGTGCTTCACCCTATTTAAAACCAATAGATTTCTTAACAATTTCAATCAATGGTGCCGCTAGTGTACTAAAATCTTTCACAAAACATCTATATAAACTAGCAAAACCATGAAAGCTCGTCACCTCGGTAATACTAGTAGGTATAGACCAATCCTTAATTGTTTAATTTTCTCTTCATCTACCTCTATGCCTCTAACATCGACAACATAGCCTAAGAAAACAACCTTTTCTAACAAAAAGAACATTTCTTTATATTAGCATATGAATGCCCCTTTTTTAGAACAATGAGTACAATCCTTAGATGATTCATATATTCCTCTAAGTTTTTGCTGTAAATCAAAATGTCATCAAAGTATACTACAACAAATCTACCTATAAAAGGACTCATGACATGGTTTATCAATCTCATCACTATACTAGGTGTCACGGTCCGATAGTTGAGGACTTTATGAGGGCGTTTAACTTAGGTATATTGAGTTATGAGTGGCATCAGCAGAGGGTTTGTTCGAGGTATAGGTTACATCTGAAGGTGGGTCTAGCCTCCTGTGGACTAACTGGTTGGGAGTTGATGCCGTCTCCTGATGAGGCCAATGTAAGCTGAAACCAATTGATATAGTTGTACCTCCTAAACATATGGGGGATCGTAGCAAAACTAAGAGGGCGCTTCTTATGAGAATGTGAGGCTCGGAACAGACCTGGGAAATCAGAGAAGATAAGGCTGGCTCAATATCCAGATTAGCAACAAATGATGATATGAGGGATGGTTGAGCGCCACACGGGAACTCTTTGAGGGGTGAAACTCCCATCCCTTGACAAATGGTATTAGAGCTAAAGTTCCATCTCCATCATACCACTTAGATACTACCCAGAGTTCTTAACAAGTGGGTAATTCTCGTTGTGGATGCAGTTCATGTGGGTAAAGCTCAGGAGGAGCAACTACCAAAGAAAGGACATTATTGCCAGAGGGCAGCTGTGTCACGAGTCATGGAGACAAGATTCAACCCTAAATTTTGTTGTTAATTCAACTCGTGTGGATGAAGCGCAAGCGGAGCAGCCACCAAAGTGAGGACATCATTGCTTGAAGGCAGTTGTATCGCGAGTTGGGATTGAAGCAAGATCCTATGCTCAAACCCTATCATTGGGCAACTTAATAAGAGGCCATCTCGGAAGATGGATGAATGGAAAAGGGCGAGAAGAAGCCTGTAGAAGCTCGAAGTCCTAGTGAGATGATCTTGGATGTGTTGACAATGGTGTGGAGAAGGGGTGAGAGCTTGAGAGTAGGTAGTGGCTACAGCAAATTTGCCTTATGATGAGGACATCATGAATTTAAGTGGGGAAGAGTGTCATGGTCCAAGAGTTGAGGATTTTATGAGGGTATTTAACTTAGACATATTGAGTTATGAGTGGCTTTAGCAAAGGTTTTGTTCGAGGTGTAAGTTACATCTGAAGACAGGTCTAGCCTTCCGTAGAGAAACTAGTTGGGAGTTGATGCCATTCTCCTGATGAGGCCAAAGCAAGCCAAAATCAGTTAATATAGTTGAACCTCCCAAACATATGGGGAATCGTGGCGAAGCTAAGAAGGCACTCTGATGTGAACGCATCAAGGCCAATTTATCAGTTAATTGTCATTTTTTAATTTCTTTGTCAGTTACAGTCAGTTGCTTAATTTTGTCAGTTACATGTCTTTAATTTCTTTGTCAGTTATATGTCTTTAATTTCTTTGTCAGTTACAGTCAGCTATTTATTTTTGTCAGTTACGTATCTTTAATTTCTTTATATGTAAAAGACTATATATTAAGCCTTGGTTATGAGAATTAGCAAGGTTTTAGTTGATTTCTATTTTGGTGAGTTTATGTGAGAGAGTTCTCTCTTGTAATTGACAGGATTGTCAATACATGTTATGAATATTGAGAATTATAATTTTCTTTATTCTTCGCTGATTGAATTTTTATATTCCTTTAGCAATTCATGAGAGTTTTTTACAAATCGTGAGTTATATCGATTTGTGATTCCATTCACAAACCAGTTTGATTTTTGTTAGTCGTGGCACCTATCGACTAATAATATCATCCATATCATTTATTTCTGTTTTCCTTTAAAATCAGAAAACCCAAAAAGATTGTGAAAAATTGTTAACCCCCTTGGGATCTTATCATTTGGTATCAGAGCTTTTGGTGCGACGCGCTTCAGATTGGTAAGATCGTTGAACTTTTCTTGTTAGATCTGGAAATTTGGGGGTTGTGATTGTGCTGCGAAATTTCTGTTGTTGTTGAATTGTGGGATTTGGAGAATTAGGGTTCTTGGATTTGTTATTGAATTGCTTGTGTTGTCTAAAATCATGTTGAGATTCAGTCGTCCTGAAAGTTATTATAAGGATGAGATTCAACATCAAAGAAAGGATTTTTATAAAGGTCGTTCAAGGCATGTTGAAGATAATTTGAATTATCGAAGTGAGCGATCTCATAGACGTACTCATGAAGATTTGTATTATCGAAAGGAGCAATCTTATAAACAAAATGATCTGAATTATCCAGAAAAACGATCTCTAAAATATCATGATGGTACTTCAGATTACAAAAATTTGTTATTGGGTGAAATTAGACAAGCATTTAATAAACTTGAAAAGGATTTTGAGCGTTTCTTTAAAAGTTATGAAAAGAAGTTAAATCAGCAGAAGGAGGAGAAGAAAGAGTTGCAAGTGGTTTGGGTTGAACCTAGAAAATCTGCTGATGAGAAAAAGGTTGAAGTGGTGAGTGATGATAACTTGAATATAGTGAAAGAGGTGGAAGTTATTGAGGTGAAGCCTAATTCAGATGTTGCTGAGTTAGAAGGAATGGAGGATGATGATACGATTGAACAACCATCTGTAGAGCAGGTATTAATAGTTAAGGCTGAGAAGGAAAAAGAGGTAATTGCAGATGTCGATAATTGTTTACAGGTTAAAGAAGACCCAGGGCAAAGGGAGAATTTGTTTCATACCAGATGCTTAATTCAGGGTAAGACTTGTAAATTAACTGTTGACAGTGGCAGTTGTGCTAATGTAGTTTCACAGGAGTTTGTAAAGAAGATGCAACTTCCAGTGATTCCACATCCTAAGCCTTATGGGTTAAGATGGTTAAATGCGAAGAACGTCCTGCATATTCACCAGCAAGCAAAGGTTCCTATATCCATAGGAAAGTATTGTGATACTGTGTTGTGTGATGTTACTCTTATGGATACCACACATGTGCTTCTTGGTAGGCCTTGGCAATATGACCGCCGAGCCATATATGATGGTTACAGGAACACTTATACAATAAAAAGAATGGCCAGTATTTTAAGATGCTTCCAATGACAAGGGCTGATGTTTTACAGGAGCAGTTTGTTCATGTGAAAACTAATTGTCAGAGAAGTTTGTTTTTGTTGCCATGCAGATCATCACAAAAAAAAAAAAAAAAGTCACCCCAAAAGTTGCAGGAGCTTCAGCATGTTCCAAATGAAGATCCATCCAATTTGACTGCCAAGATTCGAGGTCGAATCTTTTCCAAGAAGGGGAGAATGATGTGAACGCATCAAGGCCAATTTATCAGTTAATTGTCATTTTTAATTTCTTTGTCAGTTACAGTCAGTTACTTATTTTTGTCAGTTACATGTCTTTAATTTCTTTGTCAGTTATATGTCTTTAATTTCTTTGTCAGTTACAGTCAGCTATTTATTTTTGTCAGTTACATATCTTTAATTTCTTTGTATGTAAAAGACTATATATTAAGCCTTGGTTATGAGAATTAGGAAGGTTTTAGTTGATTTCTATTTTGGTGAGTTCATGTGAGAGAGTTCTCTCTTGTAATTGACAGGATTGTCAATACATGTTATGAATATTGAGAATTATAATTTTCTTTATTCTTCTTGCTGATTGAATTTTTATATTCCTTTAGCAATTCGTGAGAGTTTTTACAAATCGTGAGTTATATCGATTTGTGATTCCATTCACAAACCAGTTTGATTTTTGTTAGTCGTGGCACCTATCGACTAATAATATCATCCATATCATTTATTTCTGTTTTCCTTTAAAATCAGAAAACCCATAAAGATTGTGAAAAATTGTTAACCCCTTCAGTTCTTATCACGCTCCTTATGAGAATGTGGGGCTTGGAACAGACTTGGAAAATCAGGGAAGATAAGGCTGGCTCGCCATTCAAATTAGCAACAAACGATGATATAAAGGACAGTTGAGCGCCGCATGGGAACTCTTTAAGGGGTGAAACTCCCATCCCGTGACACTAAGTGCGTTAGTTAGTCCAAATGGCATAACTAACAACTCATAAAGCCCCAATTTTGTTTTAAAAGCAGTTTTTCATCCATCCCCTTCTTTCATTCAAATTTAATAATAACCACTTTTAAGATCAATTTTTGAAAATAGACAAAAACCATGCAGTTCAACAAGTATATCATCTAACCTAGGAATAGGATGACAATACTTTACCATAATTTTATTAATAGCTCTGCAATCTACACACATTCTCCAGGTTTCATCATTCTTGGGCACAAGTAAAACTGGCACAGTACAAGGGCTCATGCTCTCATGAAGAAATCCCTTTGCTAGTAATTCCTCCACTTGCCTTTGTAACTCTTTAGTCTCTTCAGTACTACTCCTATAGGCAGGTTGGTTTGGGATAGAAACTTCGGGTATGAAGTCAATTTGATGCTCCCTTCAAGAATCTCTTCATGAAACAAGTCTTCATATTCCTGCAAAAGAGACACAATGGAACCAAGAAGAGTGAGGTTAAGATCGTTAGTAAAAATCATTACCTCCTTGCACATAAGTACAATCAAAGGCCTTTTCTCATTCATAGCACTCCTGATCTCACTTTTAATGACAAAAATTCAATTGCTTTTTCTTTTCACTCTCTCCTTTTTTTCTCACTAGCCACTTTATTTTTCTCTCTATCACTCATGTGTCGTTCTTATTAGTTCTCATGTTTTCTCTCTTTTTCTGACTGTTCTCAACATCTCATCTTCCTATTTTAATTTCTTTTGATCCTCTTGCACTTGTTGTGGTGTTAAACGCTTCAAATGGTATGTTTTATCATCCTTTTGCAAAATGAATCTATTTAAATGCCCTTCATGAATAGCTTTTCTATCTAACTACCATGGTTGCTAAACAATATATGACATGCATTCATGGGTATTACATCACACAATACCTCATCCTTGTAGTTTTCCAAAGTAAAACAATAACTTCACCTGCTTATTAACCTTCATCTCTCCAGAATCATTCAGCCATTGTAGCTTATATGGTCTTGGGTGTTTAAGTGTAGGCAATTTAAGCGATCTACTAGATTAGTACTCACCATATTGGCACAATTGCCACCATCAATAATTAAACTGCAAACTTTATCTTTCACTACAACTCGAGTATAGAAAATATTCTCCCTCTACTACTCAAGATCGTCCTCTTCCACCTATTGTGTACTCAAGGTGCACCTAATAACCAATGATAAGTTTGAAGCATCCATTTCCTCATTATCAGTCATATCCTCAAACTCAGGCATATAATTATCATCTTCTTCACTCTTGCTTGTCTTATATTTGTTATTGCCCAATGCAATCATAGCTTTCTTATTAGGTCATTGAGAAACTATACGTCCAACACCATTACACCTGAAACAACATATGCTACTCAAATGAGTTTGGGATCCAAACTTACCTTTGACTTTATTAGAAGTTTCCTCCTTTAGCATAGCTTAATTTGATTTTTCTTCTTATTCATCTTATCCTCCTTCTTCCAATTTTTCTTCCATAAAGTAAAAGAAATATCTTCATAACTGTATTTTCTTTCCTCTTGAGTTAACTCTTGAATTCAGTGCCATCTAATACATTTCTTCTAACTCCATAAAATGCTGCAATTCTACCTTGTCTGTAATATCTCTATTCAGCCCAGTTAAAAATCTAGCCATAGTAGCTTCATCATCTTCCCTTACATCAATCTTCATCATGCATGTCTCCATTTCCATATGATACTCTTCTACATTCTACTTCGTTGTGTAAGTTCTTATAAATGGCGATATAATCCTCTATAGTAATGTGAAGGAACAAACCTCTTTCTCATGATCGGTTCAATTCTCTCCATGTGCCGATTAGCTCCTCTAAATTTATCCTCCTATTAAAAGTAAGTTGATTCCACCATACGCTGGCATATCCACTGAATTCCACAATAGCCAATTTAACCTTTTTTTCTTCCGAATAGTTATAACATGCAAAAATCATCTCAATTCTTGCACTCCCACTCCAAATAAGCATCTAGGTTACTGCACCCTTAAAAAGGAGGAATCTTGAATTTGATATAATTTAAGTTATTATCAACTTTCTCACCTCCTCTACTGTACTTTCTTGTGAAGTACTCTTGCCTCTAGCCCTAGCAGGCTTCCTGTAATCCTATTCATATTTAGAATCTAGCTTTCCCTTCAAACTTTGCTATTTAAGGCAGTCCATTCACACCATCAATCCTTGTAACATCTCTAACATTTGAGCCATATCACTAGTCTCTTCTCCGTCTTTCTTGAGACATTTGCCATCCGTGATGTTAGTAGATAACCAAGCAAATAATAAATAGGAAAAGAAACATCACTTCACTTCCTCACGTATATAACTTGCTAAAATATGACACTCACCCTCGTGTGTTACTCAAACTTAATAATGCACTTACCACCTTACCTCTCAATCCTTCAACTTACGGCTCTTCATTGATAAGTATTACTCCTTGCAACACTTCAATTCTTGATAAGTATATATATCAGCATTGAAATACTCCAAAAATAAAAAATGAATCACAACTCCAATTAGGGTTTTCTTTTTCACAAAACAATTCCTTCAATTTTTTTAACACTTTTTCTTTTCTTTTTTATATTCTTTTTCTTTTCTTCTTTTTTTTTAACAAGAACCCTAAGAAGAAAACAATCAATCGTACAACTAAACAAAAAGATTCAAATCAATAATAAAGATATGAACAATTTGAGTTAGGGGTTTAGATTACTGCTCTTAGATCAAACTGAATGGGCGATTCTTAGAAGGCCTTGCTCTGATACCAATTTGATGCGTACTAGGCACTGATTTGAAATTTCTTGGACTCTAAGAATCGAAGCAAACCTTGACTTGATGAGATATCTAGGATTATATCTAAGAATTCCACCACGAACCTTTGTATGAATTGATGGAATAAACCTTGACCCATTGGTTGAGTAATCCTAAGGACCTTGATATAGAGATCTTAATCTTGTAGAAAATACAACCAAGAACCTTTGTATAATGAAGAACAAAACAAGAATTCGAATTCTTGAAGAATTCACAAGTCTCAAAAGAACTCAAAGAGAAGAATTTCCCTCAATTTGATTTCAATCAAAAGTGATCTATTTTTAAATCAAACACAAAGGACTATATGTAATAATAAAAGGGAAACCTGAAAGACACAAAATAAAACATGTTTGTCGCATAAAGAAGGCTAGTGGCCTAAACAACTACGCTAGCGGCCTTTTATAACTATACCGACAGCCTTGCGAGCGATCTTAAAAAATTCAATTATGGGCATCACGGCGTATAGATCAACACATAGATCAACACAAGCAACGTTGGATGTTGTAGTCCCACTTGTTGAAGGCTGGCAATGCTGAATTTAAGGTTGGTGGCTTTTATGGTAGGCTGGTGGCTTTTAGGATGGCTTTGGTCTGGATCCACTTGTTGTGTTGCATTCTCCTTTTAAGTTGCAAAAACAATAGAAACTATCTTCATTTCCGATTCCAAATCGTTGTTGGTGAACTTTGAGTAATCTTTAATAAATTTCTACACAAATCCTTGGAACTTTTCTTAAAGCTTCTTGACTCTATTTCGACTAATCATTCCTTTAGGAACTTAAAATTGTTATGGCGAGTTTGGTGCTATCGTATCTTCATCAAATATTAAAGGGTTTGTCGGGACACACAGATCACATGCAGTAATTATTATCGATCAATGGTAGGAAAGTCTTTATTTGATGACTCATATAGGGATGTCCCTAAAGAAGAATGGAAAAAGTAATAGATAAACTTGATGCCCCGAGGCAATGCATGTGACAAGGAATCGAATATGATGCCATTGATGTTACCCTTGATGATTTTTTGACATAAGATGTTAAGTTGATGAAATGATTCACATGTCTACATATGTTCCAAATGAGTCACATGTAAAATTATAAATCAATTAAACCTCGAATTTTGCTAAAAAGGGTCAATCTTTTGAAATATTTTAATTTTTCCCTTACACTAGGTTTATAAACTTACAAAATTTAAAAACATGTCAAAACACTCTAAATAAGTGTGATTGAGTGTGTTTGAAATTCGTTATAGGATTTAGTTTAGGAAATTGAGTAATAAAAACTTAAAATAGTGAAATAGGTTCACATGTGTAAAGTAAAGCCAATATGAGTGTGACATATGACACATGGAGAAAGCCCTACCCCCATTCTATCCTTGCTTGTTGGTCACTTTGCAAATACCTACCCCATTTGTTTTTATCAACAATATTGATAGATATTAATTTTAACACTAATGTGTTAGAAATTTAGGATCCGAATTGGATATTGCAGTGAATTTTTTTTAAATCATATGAAATCCTTAAATCATCAAAGAGTCCATGAGATTCATTAAATTGTTAAGCGATTACGATTGTGACCTTTTATGCTTTCAAATTAAACGATGATGCGGATCTGTAGGTGTTGCAATCTCATGAGTGCCCTTTATGGTATCCACACAAATGACACGATCAAAAGGACCTTTCAAGTGCTAGCACTATGGGACAATACCAGATATGTACAGGAAAACTCACAAGAGCTCTTGTGTTTTTTTTTCCCCATAGTATGCAAATTTCTCTATTGTTTGAATGAGACATCAAGTATCATTAACCCTAGACAAGAGAAAATGTGTTCTATTTATACTAATAACCATACCTTTCATGAATAGTGCCATTTGGATCCCTAATCCAATTAGGGTTTCCTTTCTCCCCTTTTATTTGAAACCTTATATTATTATTATTATTATTAATGAATCAACATTAATAAATAATTTAATAATTTATGCTGCACTTATTTAAATTAAGCCCATGATTCATTTAGTTCATTCTATGTGCGATCTTATAGGTTTACTTAATATTGGCAATAGACCCTTTTCGGCCTACAAGACATAAGTGACCTCTATGAAGACGTTATGTCTACCCAAATTAAGTGAAGATCGATGATTCGATTTTACCTGATTCATAACTTATGTCATAATTCTTTTGTCACATGATATATAGATTGAACATAAGACATGGATAGTGTTAACCTTGTATTGTTCGACCTTATCATTTCTCGATCTCCAAGTGAACTGACAAGACAAATGACATCGATCATACTATCAATTCATTTGATCACGAGCATGCTTTTCTCAGTCTCACTTATTAAGAGGCCGAGAGATATCTCTCTCATAATGAGAGGGATAAATCTCATCTTAATCTCTCATCTTCCTCTACATCATTCATACCATGCTCAATCTTAACCTTTATAATTATCCGTTAAAGATGATGTTTAACTGAGTTGAATCGTAATGTTTTTCATATTGAAATCTATGGAGATTTTAGGTCTAAGGATATAATGACATTATTATTATGATAATCACTTATGACATTAATCCATGTACGATCTCATAGCGGGTCAGTCCCATATTTAATTCTCCAACATACACCTATGAGTTTACTTTGTATTTCTATTCAAATAAACATCTCATAATTATCAATCACAACTCATACTAGATTTAATTCATTATTATTCCCTTAATAATGAGTATCTAGGGACATTTAGAATAATTGCATGATTATTCAAGGATATTATTATAAAGTAAACATGTAAACAATATAATAATAGATGCTTCTTTATTAATAAAATGTAAGAATAACAATATTCAATGATTAACCTAAGGCACAATCACTAATATAATGCATGTATGATTTACTTATAATAGTCTTATTTATCTCCTTGGGTAATAAAATTAAGTGGAATAGAGGTCTCAACCTTAGTATACAAATTGCCATACTTTAATGCTGAAAGGTAAGCTAAATCCACATAAATAAAGTTTTTGAGCTTAAAGCTTAAATCAAGCACCAAAGTTATGTAGATATGTTTGATCAATGTGAAATTATTATTTGGGTTAATTTAATTTATTTAATTGTTACTTAGGATGCTGAATTTTTTTTATGTATTCGAGTTAGTAGGAAGAGTCTCTAATAAATGAAGTAGGTTCCATAGTCTAACATACTTAATATTGTGAATAAAGGAATTTGATTGGAAAACGAGACTTATTAGGTAATTGAGTGTAATAATAGAAATGTGATGTTGGGTGGTGTATTTCTATAGCCTTAGAACTTGTACATAAGTGTTGAAGAAATTAGATGGGACTATTAAAGAGGTAGCAATTGATGGAACTTAATTTAGATTCTAAACTAAATAAGGGTAGAAGACACTGATCAAATTGCTTTAATTCTAAGCTATAAGTATTGCTTCAATCTTGGTGACGCAAGAGGGCATCAATAAAGGATGAAATTTCTTCAACCTCTCCTTTTAGAAATGCATCTTTTGAGTCAACAACTTTTTAATGAGAGATAACATGCTTGAAGAGCACCAATTGGTTTTGAGTTGGTCGGTTTGACCAATTCCAAAAGTAACCATCTAATCACCATGTTTATCCGAATGTTGACCAAAAGAAATAAACCAATGGAGGTTGCTTTGACCCTTAAAGCTAGGGTTTTAATTTGGAAGATAAATAGTGTTTTTCATTGCCTTTTCTATGTAAGTTATATTGTATTTGTTTTGAAAAACTGCATTTATAAAGTTAGTTCTACTCTCATAAATATCAAGTATGTCACATTAGCTCCCGTGTCAACTATGCGCCTAAGAGCATACACTACCTTTAAGCTATAATAGATATTGTAGAAGAGATGTTTTCATTAGTCTTATGAGTAATGAGATTACTTCTATCTTTTTCAATCTAAATTCATCTCCCCTTTTAATAATTGATAAGAGGGGAATTCGCTACCAAGTGTTTTGTGGTTTTTTTTCAAGTATCTACTACCAAAATCTCAATTTTTTAATGAAGCAGCATTATGTCTATCAAGTCTATCGCAAGCTCTCTTTAGAGTTACACAACTAAGGTTACTTTGAACCCTCGTATCGAATGAGGGTACGAAGTGGGCCCTACACCAACAGTGTTTCAAAAAGAAAATGCTACCATAAAGTGATCACTTTGATCGTTCTTTGATTAAAATCACTTCAACTTTAAGTTTTCTAGAATGACGTTATGGTTGCTAAGCCTACTAAAGGATCAATTTAACCCTTCAAAATTAAGACCACTTTGGTATCACCAATAATTACAATAACAATGGGCTTATAAGCACCACATCTAGGAGTGAAAGCTTCCACCAAGCAATTACAACTACTTTGACATAATTAGTTTGATCATTCACAGATGAGATTGCTTAAACTTCAAAATTGCAAAAAGATGTTACAGAAGTTTGGCCCATTGTGGAATCTCTTCAAAGACACTAAAAAAGAATATAGGACAACAATTTTAGCTAATGAAAACATATAAAGATTTTGATAATTTTGCATGCTCACGAGTCATGGTAACAATTGTAACCACATCAATCATTTATTTGTATTCATTAAGCGGCAATGTCAACTACACCAAGATCTTTCACACAGATAATCTATAAGGGACACCAACAATGGCAGCAATGTTAGCTATGCTTAGAGGATAAAGTTGCTTCTTAAAGATGTCCATCTATACATACCAACATTTGAACTTATACATGCATGGTACACCACTATAGCACTAATATGTTTACTATAATGTCTAACTAGCAAAAGGAATATTTGAGCAACGAAGGATGTCAGGCAGCATGTTAGTTATGCTTCAGCATTGTGAGCTTATAGAAGAAATGTTAACTATAGTTGATATTGCATAATAATATAATACATGTTTCATACCTCCTATTGAGCTCTTGAATTCTACTCATTCCTTTAAATTGCCTCTTATAATTGAAATTATTGAAATGTCTAGGATCAAGTTGCTCTTGGTACGTAAGCAATTTGAGCAAATCTTAAGTTATGAGTATTGGTGCAACTGTATGTATGTATGTATGTATGTATGTATACTAAGTTTCTTCACTAGTATAAAAGTTTATGTTACTCGACATGTTCTAAAGTAGTTTTTTTTATTAAGTGCCTTATGCATACCATATGCTTTAGTAGTTGAAAAGGCAGCTAAGACTAGCGTGTTGAGTATAATAAATTTTTACAATTATCACGTACCTTAGGCCATGACAAAATTTAAGATTGTATCATTAAGCTATCATTATTGGTTCAATACACTAAAGTTAGGCAAATCATTAAAATGTTGGTTTTAATTGGACAAAATCAATTCTACCTCTCCACAATTCTAGATAGGGTTATGATTTTAGGCTTACATTTTTTTTTCCTTTGAATTTATTTGGTTTCGATTAATGGAATTAGGGATACCCAGTTTGGTCCATTACAATTAGCTTCTTTTTTTTTTAACCTTTCTACATAACTTTTTTTAGTTTGAGTAAAAAAATTAAATACATCTACCTATTTTTGGCAACACACTCGATTGAGGGTATCCGATATAAAAATATAGGACTGCATGTGGTATTATATGTGGAACTATTATAATATTGTAATCTTATATGGTACATCATTAATGGAGATTATTGCTAAAGATAGATGATACCTAAACTATCTCTCTCTTTTTTATAAGTTTAGGTGAGACATTAGTTTTTGGGTATAAATAGATGAGGAGTTTTACATAACACAAAGACAACTACCTGCCACAAGGTGCAAAGAAATGCCAAGTGCATATTGCAAATTTTTATATATTTATTTATTTTTTGAAGAGGCTATGGTCAAACATTGAGAGGTCATGATTGATTAAGCAAGATCCATGGTTAACTTTGATATTATATAGAAGCCTGAGTAGTGTCATATTCTGTGTTATCTTTGTTCATTTCTTTCATTAAATTATAATTTTGTGGCATCTCACAACTTTACACATTTGTAGTTATGAGCAAATAATATACACCAAGAAAAAGCCATGTGAATCCTAAGAAACCTAGCAGGAGAAGCGTACTTCAAACTTTGTAAGAAGTATATACTATACTACTATTACTATACCATTAAATTGAAATTTTATAATTTTTTTACCATGGTTCCTTTCGAGTTTTTCACATTGAATCTTGTATAACATGTTTATTCTATCATTTTGTCTATTAATCTTTATGTGTATTCTCTAATCTATAACTAAATACGGATCAAATCTTTTTAATTAATTGTGTGAAAAACCATGTGACTTCCTTCTCTTGTCACCATTAAATCATTAATTTAAGAAATTTGGATTATGTCTCGTCCATTTCGCGATCCCATCATTATTCCTTAGTCAAGCCACAACTAATGACTCTATGAGATTTAGCTAATTAATGTTAGTCAACTTTTCTTGTCATCACACGATAAAGGAAGATCCAATTGGGACCCTACCTTTTTTGTTTTATCCGAATATAACCCAACAAATAGCAGACAGTTGAAGAATATTATATTGGAGTGAATGAATCCATGTCTCTTCAATCTTGTATAGGTTAATACAGATGTCTTGATTCTAGTTTATCATTATCCTTTTAATCGCCCACTTTCAATTTTGATTATTAATTAATGACTAAGCGTTTATCATGTGTGGATGTTAAAAAATAAAAGTGAATGATTTTATTGGAAGCTAGTGCGGATTAGGGTAAAGAGTGCTAATTTTGTGGAAGTTCATCGTTCATTTCATAATTTATGTGCGGAATAATTTTGCAAAGTTTACACCTTACCTAACAACATTTTAGCTTGCACTTTCTCCTTGATAAGACTTATGTAAAATATCAAGTTAAACCTATCCAGTACAGGTATTCGTAGTTCGATTTGATTCAAATTCTTAATGAACCGAACCATTCTTAACAGTTTAGGATTTTGAATCAAATCACTTAAAATGTAGTTCAGTTCGATTTGAATAGCCGTTTAAAGCATTTTGTTCAAACAAATAATATTACTAGTCATTTGAGTTCCAAGGAAAAAAAATATTTAGATTGAGGAATGCTACATAAGAATTAAAGTGACTTATCATTATATCAAGTTATGTATTTAATAATTTCAAATATATATTATTGTATCCTAACAGTATTTTTCAATATGAATTTAAAGTAACATATATTCTTACTAAATTTATAACAATAACTAAGAAAATCATTATTTTACATTAATTCCATGTTTATTTGTAATATTCTTCCCTTTATAATGTATTTGAATTTCTGTTGTACCAATTAATTATTTGTGCATATTTTAAATTTTATTATTTCAATTTATTTTAATTTCATGCATGTCTGCTAGTTTTAGGAAGAATTTAAAATTAATAAAATAGGAAAACGTAGAGCAAAAGTTTTAAAAAGAATAATAATAAAAACATTAAAATTTATGAAAGTATTTTCTATAGTTTTAGGGAGGTGTCAAAATCGATGAAATAAAATGTGAAAACATATATTTTCTGAAAACGATAATAAAGGACATCATGGTTTATGGAAATTTGTTCTTTTGTTTTAGGAAAAGATTTATAGAAAAAGAAATTAGTGTATCAAAGAGATGTGCAAAGCATTAAAAACTTATCTTTTATGTTGTGGAATTAAAAGCCTATTATATATTTTTTGAGACAAGTAAAAGATTGATTGTTCAATATTATTGGATATACAACACATTTAATAGTGTATTATGTAAAAATATATAATAAAAATTATATATACAATATTTATATTTATAAATAATATTAATGTGGTTAAAAATGTAATTTACATTTCATAAATTAGAACAGAATTACAATTTCTCCTAATAAATTTATAAATTGAAATCTTACTTAATTCCTTTTTAAAGATGCATCTAAATGCAAGAATGGTATTAGAATTTAGAATTGCAATTCTATTTCAAGTTTATTCTTACTACTACATACATACGTGATATTAGAGTGAAATATTACATATGAATATCTAATGTTTAAGAGTTATAAATAAATAAAATGATTATTTTTTTTAATTTCTTTTAATGTGAAGTAATTCATTTTGGATTCAAACGGTTTGATTTGGTTCGACCTGTAACCATCTAGACTCTTGATGAATCGAACTGCAAATCGAACTGAAATATAAAAGAATTGAATTTTGTAGTTTAGTTCGATTTAATGAACAACTCTATTATTCAAGTGTTCTATCGAAATTTATTGATCAAGATATGTATTAAAAACTAAAAACTGGAAAAGCAAATACAACCAATTTGATATTTTGATTTTTTGGGGCCTTCTTAAATATATGTTTATTTTCGGTTTGGGGGGACTCTAAATAGAAAAACCATATCGAATTAAAATTTTCATGTGTTCACTTCTTATTTTTTAGAGGCAAAATATCTATATTTTGGCACTGTTTAATCGTCGCTGACTTTGCTAATGTAAGAGCAGTACGCTAATAGTCAACTTTACATAGGGCATCAGTTCATTTATCTCAATAACTACTATTGGGAGTTGATACGTTAAGGAAATTTTAGTATATAAGAATCCTGCAAAAAACTGTTATCGTAAGTTATTTTCATTTCGTTAATTTCAAATAAGTTAAATTTCAGTTGATCTTATAAATGGACACAGGAGGATCAGGTTCATAGGTTTGGATGGAATGATTATGAAAGGAATGAATTGGATAGGTACGTGAGGAGTGATTAAGAGAGAGTAGGATCAAACTTTACTATGATTGATGAATTTTAAGTTGGAAATTCAGTGGTATGATGATTTTTTTTTTTTTTTGGAGATTTTCTAAGTGATTTAAATGAATGGAAATTAAGAATATTTATAAAGTTTGAACATCACTATTATTTAAAAGATCATGTTGACGATCAACAACTAAGATTAGCCTATTTTATTAATAGATTTTAAAGTAGGCTCTCCCATAAATTTAGCTTATACTTTTATTTTAATATATGAGTTTAATTGAGAAAAGGTAAAATTAAACACAATAATTCCATAAAACCCTAATTTAAATTCAATATGTCAATTCTACTTTAATCATCTTAAAATAATACATAAATTTAGCTTTTTGGATTTTGTTACTTTAACTTAAAGAGTGAATTCAAATCAAAATTGGGTTAAAAACTCATAAATCAAATTCAGCCCTCCATAGGAGATAAATCTTGGCTGCTATAAGTAGAAAATTGAAATAATTATATATAAAAAACAATGGAAATGAAGAAGCTAAATGAAATATATCCTTTTCCCTAATATACGTATCTAAAGCACTCTATTAGGTTCTACATTTTGTTTTATTATTTTGACTCATATGATCTTTTTTTTTTATTATTATTATTACAACAAAGAAAGAGGAAATCAAACCTGATATCTCTTATTTAAGATATCAGAAAAGATATCATTACGAGGCATTGCCCTGCTCATATGATCCTTAATTCAGCAAACATTGCATCATAGAAGGCAATCGAATATGGTCGATGGGCTGGTCCATTGGGCTGGACAGGCAAGCATGATAATAAGTAGTCATGAAATCAGGTAATACTAGATCCAGGGTCCAAGTCCAGTTAATTTTTGGGGCAAGGCTTCGACGATTAGAAAAGGTATAATCCGAATTGGCCGGGCCCGCTAAACATATCCAATAATGAAAATAATTATTAATCACATATTATGTGATCAACAATATCAACATCTTCAAAAGATTTTATAGATCATAGAACACACTAATAAATTGTTTAAAGTAAAATCAATTAACGTAGACCAATTTCATGTTTTAATTTAATGAATTAGGACGATTGAAAATAAATAAATAATTTTTTTCAAACTTTAATAATAATAAAAATAAGTCAGTTGTCTCATACAATATTTAAATCAATTTAATGTAACATTTTATGTAATAATAAATTATCCAAAATAGATGGTTTCAAACTTTTTGGTTTTTTTTTTTATTTATTTTTTGGGGTTGTGCGTTGAGAAATTTAATTTATGAGGTTTTACGTAACAAAAGACATAGTTCTTGGTATCTCAATAAAGCAAAAGCTTAAAAAAATTTCATATCCCTAAATTTAGTGAGGAACCGTAAAATAATTAGTTTACTTGCTATCCAACTATTAATTAATTGGTTTGGTAGACAAAAAAACTATATCAATTAAAGGAAGTGCATTTATTAATCTTAATTTATCATATCTCAAACAAATTTAAGGGCAAAGTATAAAAGTTTTGTTATAGATTTATTTAGGGTAAAATACAAGAGCACCCATCTAAGTTATACATATTACACCAATGCCCCTTATTTTGAAAATTCAATGTTGTGTTCTTTGGTGTGATCGTGCCTCCACTATTTATCTTACATAAAAAATGACTTGAAAAAAAAAAGAAGAAGAAGAAGTAGACAAGCCAACTCATTTTTATTGTTTTATTTTTGGCTAATTTGGTTTAACCCATATTTTGTAAAGATCTAACTCAAAAATTACAATAAATATAGGGTACTGATAATTCATTTACATAAATGAAAATCTCATGATTTATTTTGCATTGTCACAAAACATAGTACTAATTCATTTACACATAAACTAAGAGTAATATACACAACATACACACACATATATATATAAAGAAAAAGAAGAAGGAAAAAAAATCAATTCCAATCATTTCCTAATAAAGATTAATTCCATATACCAATTATTGAACTTAGTCATTTTAAAATCACATAAAAATTTAAACAAGAAAAAAAAATATAATCGTATTCAAAATAACTTTAAAATTAATATCCATATGATTAAGGGGAATAGGAGTTGATTCAATAATTCATGCAAAATTTACTAGTACTAAACACTCCCACAAGATCCTCTACAAACTATGTTTGTGATACCTACTCCAAAAGTTTGGTAAATTTCCAAAAATAGTGTCATTTCATATGTCTATTCCTCTAAAATATATTTAGAAAAAAAAAAATCAGGACTAGTTACTCATTTATTTTGATGGAATCCAACTAGTAACACAACAACTACTTCACTAATCTCTATGTTGCAACAATGTCCACATAATTGTCATCACCATTATTCTCTATCGCCATTAATTTAGGACTGGTACCATCAACACCATCCTAATTTTGCTACATAGGCCTTTGGCTATTAGTTTGTCATGGTACTTTTAAAGCATCACAACTGCGAACAACTACTATATATCTTCCTTTCCATGTATCGCCCTTTGCTGAAAGGTACCACCAACAATGACATGTGTCTTTCCTTGTGCAAAGGAATGGACTAGGTCATTATATCATTTTGAGACACTTGGGGCAATAAAACCTTAGGTAGAGTGGCTAATGGAGAAGTAGAAGCAATCCTTCTTTATAATTTTTCATAAAAGTATTAGCATAATCCTAAATTTAAAAAATAAATGAAAATGAAATGCTAGTTTAAAACATAACTATTTGTTTGATTCTCCAGACTCTCCAAGCATATGCTTCCTTGTCATGTATCTCCATTTGCCTCATTATAACCTTATATCCTTGCATAATGTATACAGTAGCAGCACTTCGAAAGTCAATAGCCAATTGAATGCTTAGGAATAAGATTATCAAACTCATGATTCTATGTAAAATCATTAGAAGGTTAGTAAAATCGAAACAAAGAATCAAAATGTGAAAACATAAATTTCTACAACCTATGTAAAATAGCTTTCATATTTTGTAAATTTTTTTATAGCAGTCTTAGAAAACTCGAAATAGATAGTAGAAATATGAAAATCAAATACATTTTAACCATATGTCACAGTTCAAAATAAATTCATAGTCATAGTACAAATAACTGATTACAAGTCCTTATATGCTAATGCATAACATTACATTATAAAATCTAGTGCCAATAAGTGCATTAAACAAAAACATCATTACATCAATCAACTAGAACAAATCATTAGCTACCCTATTATCATCAAAATTGTCGTCATCTTCCCTTCACCATCACCCCCATCCTCATCATCTTCATCATTAACATCATTATTAGTGCTACTACTACTGATATCCATGTCTTCTAATTCTTTTGAAGTGCCCATTCCCAGTTTAGCTTCAACAGCATCAATGTCATGAGTCTCTAAATCATCTTGATTCTTCCTTCCGACTCTCTAAATTCACATGTGCACCAATTTCTTCTATAACATTATCTTCTTCTATTTTCTTACCCTTATGGTTGAAAAGATATTCAACAAATCATCATTTGATGAGCCGCTAACATTTTCATCAACCATCTATTCTTCATCTAATGAAATATAATCAACAATAAAAGTAGTGTCACCATTTTTCTCTTTTGTCTATCTCCTAACTTCAAGTTATGCAATACAAACACTAGCTCATTCATCTTTTGTTGGTGCAACCTATTCCTTTTTTTTTTTTTATGAACCTCAAAATTAAAAAGGTTACTTATAGGATTGATAATATTATTAATGTATATACCAAAAAAAAATGAAATAAAAGCGTTACACCATATTATTCCAAATGAACCCAATTATGCTCACAACTAGAAGAACTATAAGTCAAGCTTAGAACACATATTGCAGACTTTTGCAATTTTTGGCATTCATCTTCATATGAATCCCACCATTTAAGAAAAGCTTTTTTGTCTCTTGTTGACCTTATAACTTCAATATCTCATAATCCTCTATCATCCTTAAATATTTCAATTTGTATATCAATTTTGTACATTTCTCTTACATCGGGGACTAAACGTCTTATATCATCCAATTTTAATATTAGTATAACTTTAAAAGTTAGATTGTACCGATATTGAGGATTTAGATAATAAGCTACAACATGCCACAATTTATGAAGTTAACGCTCCCATCTCTAGTTAATAATCTTGAATATTGTTTCATAGCTACATCAAATGAATATGATAATGTTCTTTAGTAAATAGAACTTTAAAATGAATAATGAAATGAAAAAAAAAAAGCATATAGCTAATGAGTTAAGATATCATCGTTTCTTTACGATGATGAAATTTGTTTTAATCTTCACTTTGGCTTGATCCGATTCTAGATAAATGAAGCTCATAGCTAGCTGTTTATCCGAATCCACTTTTCTAAGCACTCTAATCAAAGGAAATGCAGCTTTAATGCAAGTGACAACATTACTCCAAAATCTACTATCTAAAACCAGCTACTAAATCCACTTTCCATCTCATGTGCTTAAATATTTGCATGATTTCTATTGACTAGTAGTAAACATGATCATCAGTTTTGCCTTTAACTCACTAAAGCATCCCAAAGTTAAATAAGATGTATCAAAATGAGTTACATCGGCCCTAATTTAGTCTCTCCTTTTTGTATAACGCCTTAGTATTGCAATAAGTACAGTCTCGAAGTAAATATATGTAGTGATTCGCTTTCCTTTTGCAATTGTACCTTGATGGATCTTCAATTTCTTCTCAAAATCCTTTGAAATCAAATCAATACAGTATGTTGCATAAGGTGTCTAATATAAACCTTTTCTTTTCTCCATCAATCTTTCTCATGCTACTTTATAATTTACAACATTATCTATGATTACTTGTATAACATTTTTCTCTCTAATCTTCTCCACAATATCATTTAACATAGCAAAAACTTTATTAGTTGTCTTGGATACATCAAAAGTATCAATGGATGACAAGAAAACAGTTCCTTTAGTGCTATTCACTAAGAAATTGAATACAGAATGTCTCATTTTATCATTCTAAGCATCTAACATAATAGAGCAACTTGTTTTTTTTTTCCTATTGTTTCATAGCTACATCAAATGAATATGATAATGTTCTTTAGTAAATAGAACTTTAAAATGAATAATGAAATGAAAAAAAAAAAAAGCATATAGCTAATGAGTTAAGATATCATCGTTTCTTTACGATGTTGAAATTTGTTTTAATCTTCACTTTGGCTTGATCCGATTCTAGATAAATGAAGCTCATAGCTAGCTGTTTATCCGAATCCACTTTTCTAAGCACTCTAATCAAAGGAAATGCAGCTTTAATGCAAGTGACAACATTACTCCAAAATCTACTATCTAAAACCAGCTACTAAATCCACTTTCCATCTCATGTGCTTAATATTTGCATGATTTCTATTGACTAGTAGTAAACATGATCATCAGTTTTGCCTTTAACTCACTAAAGCATCCCAAAGTTAAATAAGATGTATCAAAATGAGTTACATCGGCCCTAATTTAGTCTCCTTTTTGTATAACGCCTTAGTATTGCAATAAGTACAGTCTCGAAGTAAATATATGTAGTGATTCGCTTTCCTTTTGCAATTGTACCTTGATGGATCTTCAATTTCTTCTCAAAATCCTTTGAAATCAAATCAATACAGTATGTTGCATAAGGTGTCTAATATAAACCTTTTCTTTTCTCCATCAATCTTTCTCATGCTACTTTATAATTTACAACATTATCTATGATTACTTGTATAACATTTTTCTCTCTAATCTTCTCCACAATATCATTTAACATAGCAAAAACTTTATTAGTTGTCTTGGATACATCAAAAGTATCAATGGATGACAAGAAAACAGTTCCTTTAGTGCTATTCACTAAGAAATTGAATACAGAATGTCTCATTTTATCATTCTAAGCATCTAACATAATAGAGCAACTTGTTTTTTTTTTTCCTATTCAGCTTAATAGTCTTCAAGTAGTTCCATTATTCGAGCTACTTCTTTTTTCATATGTCTCCTTATGCTCATGATAAGGAGGCTTAACCCTGATACCATATAGACCAACCATATCAATCAATTTAGCAAACTTTGGATTTATTACACAATTAAATGAAATTGCACTAGTATAAAAAAAATAAGCAATTTGTGGGCAACAATCTTCTCTCAACTCTTTCTTCATGAATTGGCGAGATAGCTTGGTTCCATTGCTTTTTATTTTTATTTTTTTTAAAAAGGTCCATGACATTCTTTCTATTTTCTTAGAGGATGATTGGTTTACCTTGTTATCATTAAAATCTTCAATCCTATGAATTTGCTTTCTTTTCTTTTATGATAAGTTTGTTACTTTAACTGAAATTGTCAACATATGTTATCTTACATTATGTGGCACACTTATGCATGGCTCTACATCTTTATGCCTACAAGCCAAGTAATTCTTAAATTTGAAAATGCCTCCACTAACAACTTTTTTACAATACCTACCTTTTACCTTCTTTCCAATATTATCAATATTAATTCCATGCTCCTAACCCACATCGGATCTATTTCCTAGTGGATTTCTTTTTTTAAAGGTCTCTTTTGATGATTTAGAAGATGACATTTTGACATGTTATCTACCATTCAAATCCCTGTAAAGATATAAAATTTAAACTTTGGATATAATAAATAAAAAGTTTTAAACTTTAAACAAAACAAAAATGTTTAACTTTAAACAAAGACAATCTTCATCTACACTTAAAGAATGAAGCTAATAAATACTTTCCATTATTCAAATTCAATAGAAAGTAGGAGACAAAGAGACCCCACAAACAATATATTTTCCTCTACTCATTTTCAATAAAGCAAAAGAAGCACATTGATGCTAAAAGGATAACATATTTAGACGGATGGTATAAGTTAGTATTTATGACAATTTTAACAAAATCCAAGCATTTTAAAATAAATGCTAAAGGTTTGTACAGATATAATGAAATAGGAATTGAAAGATTCTATTTCATAATTCTACTACATTAATGTTAGGGTTGTTTCTTTTTTTTTTCATTAAGAGGAAATAATTAGAATCAAATATATGAAAAGAATATGATAAATCAACCTAAACATAAATTTTTCTTTAAAATTATTACACAAATTCATGTGAATGCCATAGAAGATAAATCAACCTAAGTCCAATTGTAGTCACCTACACATAGGCTCTCTAATTCTCTAAATTTTTTTAGCAGCAAAATGTCAAACGCTATTGTTTATCATAGCTATTAATTGCAGGAGAGCACCAAAATGCTAATAGTAATAGAATAATAAATTTAATGCTTAAAAGAACAAACAAATTTCCTTAACATGATGAAATATAAATAGAACAATACCTTAGCTAAAACATAAAAATTGACTAAAACAAAAAATTAAATCATAATATTATATAGTTGAAAACAACAAAAGTGAAAACAAGAACAAACATAAAAATTGAATAGGGCATGGACAAAGTATATCATACTTGAAAATTTGAGATGTGAAATGTCTGATTTCTACATAACCAAACCAAGAACAATAGATTTAGACACTAAATAGGATGAAAATAGCTAATTTCAATTCAAATAAAACTAAAGTTAGAATAGAATCTAAAAGTACACTTAAAGATAGAAGAGTAGTAGAAATTATAAAACTTATCCTCTAGATGAACTTCAAACTTCAAACTTGAAGAAAACTCAACAGTAACTTAAAGTAAAGATGCAAACCTCAAACTTGAAGTACAAATGTTTTGAACAAAAAGACCTATGGCAAGAGATGTGAGACAAGATATTTCTTTTTGTTTTTCTTTTTTTTTTTTTAGCTTGAAGAATGGAAAAGATATATAAGGGCAACATAATAATGATGGACTTACTTAAAGCTAAAAAAAAAAAATGCTCAAAGCTTCTCAAACAATTAACATGGATAGAAACGTTAAAATTGCTTATAACATCGTGATTCAATGAGTCTACTTAGTAAAATTGCGATTCTATTCTAACCCAAAACATTTTTTTAACAAGTTGAGTAGGAAAGACCTATTAAAAATGTAAAAACGCACTATTTTATGAGTCAACTCGTGATTTTGATAGCATTGCTTGGGAACTTAGTTTTGAAGTTTTTGTACATGTGTTGACATCAATTTCTTTATTTTGCCAAGGGAAATGCATTTGTCACAGTATCAAAAGTCCCTGGAATCAACATAATCGTAAAAAATTGTACTCAATAATAAAAATATAAGTTTAATAAGATATGCTAGTACCTTTTTGTTAACTACTCATGAAAGTGTGTTATGTCATCATAATTAGACCCAAGAACACCCTTTAGCAAATGCATAAACCACAACCAACTATCTTTGCACTCTTGCTCAACAACAAAAATTGCTAAAAGAAATAGGCTATTGTTGATTCTATGTATCTAAAGTTTTGATGATAACAAAATGATCCAAAGAACTAATCTTTTTATGAGTGTGCAGAACGTTATCCAGAACTTTATACAGAATGTTGGAGAATTTATTAAACAAATATATATGGATGATTGATCTTAATATTGGATATTTTAGATCTGAACAAAGTTTTCTTTGAGAAGTTAAATTAGAAAAATGTTCAGTTCGGATAATGCTTCAAAAGGAAAAGGAACACAGAATGTTTTCCAGAATGTTTTTCAGAAGAAAAGTTAAAGGGTAATACATTTCCAGAAATACAGAGCTTTACACAGAACCTCTGGGAAGTTGCTCGGTTATTATATATGTTAATATGACATGTGTTAAAGATGAATCTTTATTTATTTGAAGACCTAGCTCCGAGTTATTTGTTTCACTAAAGTCGGATTATATCCTAGGGGATTCAAACAATATTGGATTCAAAACAATATTTCAAATTTGTTTAGAAGGTTTACTGGAAATAATAAATGGTTACGTTTTACTATCTATAAATTGGTTTCAAGACAAGGAAGTTATGTTGTCTGATTGGATCTATATAGAAGCATATTCAAAGTAGATATTCGTGAAGGAAACCGAATCAAGAATTGAATTATCCTCTGGAAGATAACATGCGAGAATCAAGGAGAAGACCGAGATATCAGCAAGGATTTCTCCAGAATTATCTTCAACAAGGATTGATCGTATCAGGAGTCAAAAGTAAATCAAGATGGATAATGTTGAATCACGAAAATCAAGCAGAGCTTATCGTCTTCAGCAAATTCAAATCACTAACTGGTACGAAGAATTCAAATGACAACAAAAGAACGAGTTTTTTAAAGAAATATCAGAAGTTTATTTTTTGAAAGTTTGAATTGAAGATAAGACGTCAAAGATATACATCCGAGATATTTGGGATATTAGCCTTATCTCTACAACGAAAGAAGAATCAGAACGTTAGAGAAGAAGGAAGACACGAACAGAAATAAAAAAGAAGAAGAAGATACAGAACAAAGAGTTCACGAACAAGAAAAATTCGAGAGCAATCTAACATTCAATTTCGATCAAATATCCATTAGATTTGAAAAAGAAGTCTCATTCATTTTCTTCAAGTGCAGAATAGAGCAATTCTTTTTATTGCATCTTTATCTTTTGCTATTTTACAAAGGAAGCAACTTGTTGTTGGCTTCTAAGTTAGTTCAATTACAAGTGTAAACTCTGTAGATCGGTTGAAGCTAGTGTATAGCGTGAGAATCGAGCAGAGGGATTTGTACAAGTTTGTAATTGATTTTCATTGGATATAGTGAAACAAACCCAAAGGAAATTGGGGTCCCCGGCTCGGAGCTGGAAGAGTGGACTGACGCACAAGGCGGAACCACTATATATCGCTGCCTGATCTCTCTTCTCTACTCTATTTAATTTCATGCATTTCAATTATATTGTGTTATAATTGTTTATTTTTTTATCACGCCTACAAAAGGTTAATTTTGTTTAGAGAGAAAAAAATTTTACAGAATCTTTTATAGAACCTTTTACAGAACCTTCGCGTAAATTTTTTTTGTGCTACGAAATTTTTTTTAACAATCAATTCACCCCCCTCTTGATTGTTTTAACGGACCAACAATTGGTATCAGAGCAGGACTCTTTTATTTAAACGAGTGATCAAATCAAATGGCTGAGAATAATGTCGCAATTAATCGTGCTCCTTTTTTTGATGGTTCAAATTTTTCTTATTGGAGAATGAGAATGGAAACCTATATTAAAGCTAATGATTATAATTCTTGGCAGGTAATTTCTAATGGAGATAATGTGGTGACCACGAATGGAGATTCAGCTCTAACAGACAGTGACATGAAGATCATCGAAAAGAAAATAAAGCAAAAAATTTGTTGCTAACTACCATTGCCTTTGAATTTTATTTAATTTCTTCTTGTGAAACAGCAAAAGAAATATGGGATAGATTAATTGAAACCTATGAAGGAACTAATACAATTAAAGAAACTAAAATCAATGCTTTACTTCAGCAATATGAATTATTTAAGTTTAAAACTGATGAGTCTGTGAAAGATGCATTTAACAGGTTCACAGCAATTACTAATGAGCTGGCATCACTTGGTAAAGTGATTGGTGATCCTGATCTTGTAAGAAAGATGCTGAGAATACTACCTTCAACTTGGGATGCCAAGAAAACTGCTATAGAAGAGGCACAGGATCTCAACAAACTTTCTCTTAGTCAATTGAGAGAAAAGTTATGGCCTATGAATCACACAAAAAGACTACACAAGGAGAGGAAAGTAGTACTAAAGGGATTGCATTCAAAGTCAAGGAAGTTACTCAAGTTGGGTTAGATGATAGTGAAGATGAAGATGAGGAAGACATAACACTATTAGCAAAGAAACTCAACCGATTCTTCAAGAGACAAAGAGGTAAGAAATATAGTACTTTTAAGAAAACTACTGAATATAATAAGAATGATGCAGGAAAAATGTACAAAGAAAAAGGGAAGAAAATGGAGAAGAAAGAAATTCAATGTTATGAATGTAAGAAGCCAGGACATATTAAATATGAATGTCCAAGGTTGATAAAGAAAATGGAACAATACAAGAAGCGAAGTCAAGCAATGCTAGCCACGTGGAGTGATTTGGATGACACAGAAAGTAATCCAGAAGATTCAGAAGATGAAGAAGAAGAAGCAAACCTTTGTCTAATGGCTACTTCTGAGGTAAACTCTGAATCTGACAATGAGTTAACTGAGGATGATATGCTTCTTGAAATGAAAAAACTTCTAAAAGCTCTCAAAAAGGCTGATTTAAAAATAACAAAGTTTGATAATGAAATTAAATCTCTTAAAAACGAGAAGGATGTTTTAATGCAAACGAACTCTTTACTTGTTGATGAAAATGATATATTGAAAAACGATCTTGAAAAATTAAATAGATAATGAGAAATTGAGAAGAGATAATAGTCTACTAAAGGAAGAAACCGGTGTACTAAAAGTAAAATGATAGTTGTCTAATTCAATTAAGACCACATTTAATAAGTTTAATGAAAGTGACAAAAAGTTGACTATGTTAATTACGTCACAAAGATTAACATGTGAAAAGCATGGATTAGGATATGAACATGGATCTACATCAAAAACATCTAAAGCTATGACATTTGTGAAAGCTAAAAGTGGTATAGATGCTAAACAAGTCGTCAAAAGAGTTAGTTACGAAAAGTGATAATCTGAAAACAAATCACGTAGAAAGAAATGGTGTAAGACAAGTAAAAGAGAGTACCAGAAGGTATTCCAGAAGTTATCCGTCATATGGAAATAATACCAGAAGGTATTCCAGAAGTTATCCACATATGGAAATAATACCAGAAGGTATTCCAGAAGTTATCCAACATATGAAAACAATATCAGAAGGTATTTCAGAAGTTACCAAAAGAAAAATAATGAGAAACAGGTAAACAACAGGTATTATGATAATTTGTCATATACATGTTTCTTTTGTAATAAACTTGGACATATTGAGAAAAATTGTTATTACAAAAGAAACAAGCTCAGTAATGATCAAGTCAAACAAAGGTATTCAACGAGCTTGTCTTATAAAGGACCCAAACTAGTTTGGGTTCCTAAAAGAATTTGATCCTTTTGAATTTTGCAGGAACATGAAGCAAAGATTAAAGGAACTTGGTATCTAGATAGTGGATGTTCCAGACATATGACAGGAAATGCTTCATTGTTCACAAGCATAACATGGGAAGAAAAAGGATATGTAAAATTTGGAGACAACAGTAGAGGTAAAATTATTGCAACAGGAAGCATTGGTATGTCTCCTTACACAATAGAGAATGTTTATTTAGTTAAAGGTCTGAAACATAATCTTTTAAGCATTAGTCAATTATGTGATAAAGGTTACAAAATGATTTTTGAAAAAGAGAAATGTTTTGCTTTTGATAAAAATAACATAAAATTATTTGAAGGCTTTAGAAATAGAAACATATACTTAATAAGACCAAATGAAATTGAAGATGCATGTTGTTTGTTATCAATGCATGATAATATTTTTACATGGCACAAAAGGTTAGGACATGTGAACTTCCATCAATTAGAAAAATTATCTAAAAAGAACATAATAAGAGGATTACCCAACATAAAATAAAACATGATGTGAAATGCAATACGTGCTTAAAAAATAAAATGGTATCTGTCTCTCACAAAAGTAAAAATGAAGTTTCAACAAAACGACCTCTTGAATTATTACATCTTGATTTATTTGGACCTACAAGAGTATTAAGTATGGGAGGAAGTAAATATGGATTTGTAATTGTTGATGATTACTCAAGATATACTTGGGTTATGTTTTTGAAACATAAGAAAGATACTTTTGATGCTTTTCAAAAATTTGCAAAACAGATTCAAAATGAAAAAGGAGTTTCCATAATTAGTCTTAGAACTGATCATGGAACCGAATTTCAAAACTCAAAATTTATAAGTTTTTGTGAACAAGGAATATCTCACAATTTTTCAGCTCCATATACACCTCAACAAAATGGAGTTGTTGAACGCAAGAATAGAACAATACAAGAAATGACAAGATCTATGTTAAATGAAAGTGGTATTGCTGAGTATTTTTGGGCTGAAGCAGTTTCTACAGCTTGCTACATCAAAGAGTTTATGTTCGGCCTATGACATCCAAAACCGCATATGAATTATTTCGAGGTAAGAAACCAAATGTTTCTTATTTTCATGTTTTTGGATCTAAATGCTTTGTGAAAAAGAATGCTATGAATCTCGGTAAGTTTGATGAAAGATCTTATGAAGCTATATTTTTGGGTTATTCATTAAATAGTCGTGCTTATCGTATTTTTAATAAAACATCTAAAATAGTTGAAGAATCAATAAATGTTAAGTTTGTAGAAAACATAAAGGATGATGAATCAGAAGATGAAAAAGAAACCGAAAGAAGATCCTTGTTCAGAACTAAAGTCTGAAGTACCCGTTTTGGAAAATCAAGATTCTGGAAATACAGAACATATTCCAGAAGGTAACATAGAAGGTACTACAGAACTTAGAGAATCTGAACCAGAAACTTCTAAAGCTTGGAAATATAAGTCTTCTCACCCCCTTGAACAAATAATAGGTAATGTTGAATCTGGTGTTAAAACAAGATCTAATTTAAAGGATTTTGAAAATCATTTTGCATTATTGTCTGATTTTGAACCAATTAATGTTGAAGAAGCATTAAATGACAATAGTTGGATTGAAGCTATGCAAGATGAACTAAATCAATTTCAAAGAAATAATGTTTGGAATCTTGTTCCTAGACCTAAAACAACAAATCAATAGTTGGAACTAAATGGGTATTTAAAAATAAATTGGATGAAAATGGAAAAATAGTAAGAAATAAAGCGAGGCTAGTAGCTAAAGGATACTCACAAGAGGAAGGAATAGATTTTGATGAAACATATGCACCTGTAGCTAGACTAGAAGCTATTCGGTTAATGCTTGCATATGCTTGTTATAAAAATTTCAAAGTATTTCAAATGGATGTAAAAAGTGCATTTTTGAATGGATATATTAAAGAAGAAGTTTTTGTAGAACAACCACCTGGTTTTGAAGATCCTTTTAAAGCTGATCATGTTTTCAAATTAAATAAAGCTTTGTATGGTTTAAAACAAGCTCCAAGAGCATGGTATGAAAGATTAAGTTTGTTTTTAATATCAAAAGGATTTCAAAGAGGAACTGTTGATACAACCTTGTTTTTAAAATCATATGACAAAGATATCTTAATTGTTCAAATATATGTAGATGATATTATATTTGGTTCTTCTAATGAAGTATTTTGTCAAGAATTTGCAAAGCATGCAGGCAGAATTCGAAATGTCAATGATGGGAGAATTGACCTTCTTTCTTGGACTTCAAATAAGACAAACAAAGAAGGAATTTTCATACATCAAGAAAATACACTAAACAAATTCTAAAGAAATTTGGGTATGAAGGATGCAAAGGAGCTGCAACACCTATGAGCACTTCAACAAGGTTAGATTCTGATTCTAATGGGAAAAAGGTAAATGAAAAATTATATAGAAGTCTCATTGGCTCATTACTGTATTTAACTGCATCTAGACCTGATATTCTTTTTAGTGTATGTTTATGTGCTAGATTTCAAAGTACACCAAAAGAAACACATTTGACAGCTGTTAAAAGAATTTTCAAGTACTTGATAAATACTTCAAAATTAGGTATCTGGTATCCTAAAAATCAAAATTTTGATTTAATAGGATATTCTGATGCAGATTATGCTGGTTGCAAAATTGATAGAAAAAGCACATCTGGTACTTGTCAATTTTTAGGTGACAAATTAGTTTCTTGGTCATCTAAGAAACAAAACTCTGTTGCCTTGTCTACAGCTGAAGCAGAATATGTTTCTATTGGCAATTGTTGTGCACAAATGCTATGGATTAAACAACAATTAAAAGATTATGGTTTATTTTTTAAAAATATACCTATCAAATGTGATAATACAAGTGCAATTAACCTAACAAAAAATCCAGTACATCACTCTAGATCTAAACACATTGAAATTCGACATCATTTTATTCGTAATCATGTGATTAATGGTAATATTGTTGTTGATTATGTACCATCTGATAGACAATTAGCTGATATTTTTACAAAACCTCTTGAAAAATTGAATTTTGAATTTATAAGGAATGAAATTGGGATATATAATCCGTTTTATTAAAAAATAATATTAATAATTCTGAGAATTTCAAATTACGAATTGAAGATAAGAAAATTACGAATTGGATTTAAGCAACAGCTGTACGAGAAATTGTGCAAAAATCCTTAATGTCCAACGTTACTATTTGATTTAACGTCCAACGTTCTAATTTTCCCTCTATATTATATTCTGTTTCTTTTCAAAAATTGTCCAAAAACAAATTCCTTCTCTCTCGTCTCCAAATCGTACCTGACAAGCTGAAACCCTAAATCTTCAATTCAATCATTCATGGCTCCCAGGAAATCCCAGCGTATCTCGAACAAAAATTTCAAGACCATTCCATCTAAAGAACCCATTTCTCTTCCACCCACTTCGTCAGATTCCGAACAAACCATTTCTCAACATGGTTCACCTTCGAACGTGCCTGAAAAAATCTCCTCAGTCCGTTCCACAATCTGAGAAAGTCCTGAACCTGACAAGAAACAACAGACACAGAACAGTTCAAGAACAAGACAAAGAACAAGTTCAAGAACATTCATCGCATGGTTCTGACCCAGAACCTATTTCAGAACTCTGAAGAAAATAAAGAAGGAGAAAATTTCCAAGGGTTCTACAAAGAAAAGGAAATCAGACACTCAAAGGAACAGAAACCCTCCAAGAAACGCAAACAAGTCAAAATCTGAAACCTTTATGTCCTTACACAAAGGTAAAAATTCATGATTGTGCATTTCTTGATTTTGGATACTTTAAGAAAAATGGATTTTATTGGAACAAATGGCTTGATAATGCTGGTTGTAAGAAGTTATGTAATCTGACTGAGTTGTAGTGGGAGAGATGGTAGAAGAATTTTATAGAAATTTAAAGTTTGTTGATGAGAAATTTACAGTCAAGGGTTCAAGGCAAGACATCACGATTTCACGTGATGACTTGATTAGATGCTTTGGGTTGAAAGACTGTCATGATGATACTATGTTTGTTTCTATGAGTAGAAATGAACTGTTCTTAAGGATCAATGGAAATATAGGAACTTTTCCAGATTTTGATGTCTTTGTTTATGAGTTTGAGCTGTTGGTTCGAATGCTTCATAAAGTTGTGAGAATGCATTCTTCCTAGGAAAGGAAGTACAACAACTGTGACAAAGGAAGATGGGTTAGTCATTTTAGCTATGATGAAGAAAATTAAAATAGACATAGCTAAAAGAATTTTAAAAAGGATTTGGAAAGATCAAGAATATAGAATTTACGGGAACGTTCTTATGGAAATTTTCAAATTTAAAGGAATTTCTAATCCTAAGAAAATAAAATTTCCAATTGGTTTGAAGACGATTGGAGAGAAGAGTATACATCACATGCAAATTCGATCATATAAGAAATTCTGGTATGGAATGATGGTGCAATTTATTTGCACGAGGATCATAGGAAAAATATTGATTGGGATAAGATCAAGGCAACATTTGAGGGGGAGAAAGAACATACTCCAGAAGCTTCTCCAGAAGTTTCTTTAGAAGAGGAACCAGAAGAAGGCATGCATAGAGCAGGGAAAGAGCCAGTGGAAAAGAAAAAGAAGAAACCGTATAAGCCTATGACTGGTGGAAAGTTCATATACGGGAAAACTTGCAGGTTGAATCTTCCACTGACAGTGAAGATTCTTGCCAGAATTCCAGAAGGACCAGGGGAAGCATCTTCGTTCCCAAGTGAAAATGCTTTAGCAAAGCTGATGGCTGATTCCCTTAATTCCTTCAAGCAGGAAATCAAGCAGTTCATTTCATCAGAAATTAAGACACAGATGTCCTCTTTGCATCAAAACCAACCTCCACCATCAAGGATGTCATCGGGTTCTGCTAGATCTTCTTTCGTTCTTCTCCAGTTGAGCAAGAACCTATTCAAGAGCCTATCCCAGAACCTATTCCAGAAGCTGTCACCACTGACACTTCAACAGCTACTGGTTCTCCTCGTGCTCGACAACCTTATGAACCAACTCCTCCTAGTTTGAGCCTTATACCATTCACTCCTCTTGATGTCCTTCAACATCCTGAAGCATATCTTCCAACTTCACCAGTGTCATCTGGTCTTTATTCTTTGCCAGGAAAAAGACGACGTCAAAAAGTTCAAGCCAAGAAATCCATCATTCCTTTTAAAGTTTTTTAAATTTTTTTTTATGCTCAATATTAAGACTTTTTATCTGCTATGGTCTGTAATGGAACCTATTTTCATTTCTCTCGGATTTTCTTTCTCTTTTATTTTGATCATTTTGATGAGTAACAAAAAGGGGGAGAAATACATAAAAATATATGTTTTTGTTTATATGATTGGCTAAATGAATGAATAGTAATATGTTTGTTTAGATTGTTTAAATTTTGCGGATAAAAGTGTTTTGTTATCATCAAAAAGGGGGAGAATGTTGATTCTCTGTATCTAAAGTTTTGATGATCACAAAATGATCCAAAGAACTAATCTTTTTATGAGTGTGCAGAACGTTATCCAGAACTTTATACAGAATGTTGGAGAATTTATTACAAATATATATGGATGATTGATCTTAATATTGGATATTTTAGATCTGAACAAGTTTTCTTTGAGAATTAAATTAGAAAAATGTTTAGTTCGGATAATGCTTCAAAAGGAAAAGGAACACAGAATGTTTTCCAGAATGTTTTTCAGAAGAAAAGTTAAAAGGTAATACATTTCCAGAAATACAGAACTTTACACAGAACCTCTGGGAAGTTGCTCGGTTATTACGTATGTTAATATGACATGTGTTAAAGATGAATCTTTATTTATTTGAAGACCTAGCTCCGAGTTAATAAGTATATTTGGGAAATATACTTATTTGTTTCACTAAAGTTGGATTATATCCTAGGGGATTCAAACAATATTGGATTCAAAACAATATTTCAAAATTTGTTTAGAAGGTTTACTGGAGATAATAAATGGTTACGTTTTACTATCTATAAATTGGTTTCAAGACAAGGAAGTTATGTTGTCTGATTGGATCTATATAGAAGCATATTCAAAGTAGATATTTGTGAAGGAAACCGAATCAAGAATTGAATTATCCTCTGGAAGATAACATGCGAGAATCAAGGAGAAGACCGAGATATCAGCAAGAATTTTCTCCAGAATTATCTTCAACAAGGATTGATCGTATCAGGAGTCAAAACAGGAAATCAAGATGGATAATGCTGAATCACGAAAATCAAGCAGAGCTTATCTTCTTCAGCAAATTCAAATCACTAACTGGTACGAAGAATTCAAATATGGAACACACGAAAACAAGAAGAACGAGTTTTTATTGAAGATATTAGAAGTTTATTTTTGAAAGTTTGAATTTGAAAGATAAGACGTCAAAGATATACATCCGAGATATTTAGGATATTAGCCTTATCCCTACAACGAAAGAAGAATCAGAACGTTAGAGAAGAAGGAAGACACGAATAGAAATAAAAAAGAAGAAGAAGATACAGAATTTACAGAGTTCACGAACAAGAAAAATCCGAGAGCAATCTAACATTCAATTTCGATCAAATATCTATTAGATTTGAAAAAGCAGTCTCATTCATTTCTCTTCAAGTACAGAATAGAGCAATTCTTTTCTTATTGCATCTTTATCTTTTGCTATTTTATAAAGGAAGCAACTTGTTGTTGGCTTCTAAGTTAGTTCAATTACGAGTGTAAACTCTGTAGATCGGTTGAAGCTAGTGTATAGCGTGAGAATCGAGCAGAGGGATTTGTACAAGCTTGTAATTGTTTTTCATTGGATATAGTGAAACAAACCCAAAGGAAATTGGGGTCCCCGGCTCGGAGCTGGAAGAGTGGACTGACGCACAAGGCGGAACCACTATATATCGCTGCCTGATCTCTCTTCTCTACTCTTTTTAATTTCATGCATTTCAATTATATTGTGTTATAATTGTTTGTTTGTTATCACGTCTCAACAAAAAGGTTTATTTTGTTTAGAGAGAAAAACAATTTTACAGAATCTTTTATAGAACTTTTTACATAACCTTCGCGCATAATTTTTTTTGGAGTGCTACGAAATTTTTTTATTAACAATCAATTCACCCCCCTCTTGATTGTTTTAACGGGACCAACAGCTATTATCACCATCAAGAGCAGTCACAAACAATAATACTCCGCCATGTTGGCCCTTTAATTTACAGCCCTTTAGGCCAATAAATGGCCTACATTTTTTAATAAATCCAATATTGCATCCTTGGTAGCATGCAAATGCCCTTTTAAATCTTAGGGTTGTAGTGAAATCCTCTAAGTTCAAAAAAAAAAAAAAAAAAAAGGTGGAATCCACTAGTCTATCATAATACTAAATTTTGAGTATATTTTGTCAAAAATCAAAACTCAACTCACTTATTTGTAAAAGCATAAAAGACATGTCATATATTTGTCAAAAACAAAATTCGATTCAATTGATTACCAAAATATAAAAGTACAGGTTATGTATTTGTTAAAAATCAAAATTCAGATTACTTGTTTATAAAACTTCTAAAATATATGTCATGTTTTTGTAATTAACCATTTCTCTTATTGTGTCAATATAGAAAACTTGATCTTCTAACATAAAAGGTCTTTTCTATGCAAAATTTTAAGAATTTTACTTTATACTCTTGTTTCTTTTCTTAAGCAACTTATGGTAACTTTTAAGAGTTCCTATAGTAATTCTATGAGTTTCTTTTACTAGTAGATGAAAGCAATGAAACCTAGTAAAGTGATTGTAACTGGAAAGGTTGTATACAGTGAACTTTAAAGGTTAGTTTTCCTTATTATTTATGAGTGTATTTATATTGAAATTAATACTACTTATTTGGAGATATTCTTAGACTACAATTATTATTAGATTCTAGATATTATTCATTAATTTAATATAGAATATTTTAATTCGTGGAGCTATACAAATTATCCATATAGAGTCTTGCATGCTATAATTTATTATTAAGAGCAAGTAGATTCATATGTTTCAATTGAAATATCATAATACATAGTAATATAAGAAAATGTATAGATGTTATATATGGCCAAAGTTTAAATAATATATGTGATATTTAAAAAACACACCATAACTATTCCAAAGAAGCAAAGTTGTATAAACGATCTATTAGCAAAGTTTTCATTTGTACGCTATATATATTGAAGTAAAGGATGAAAAAATGAATATGACAAACTTGGATTCCTTCTATTTATTAGACACAATATAATAAGAAAACTTAAAATAATTAGAACAACGTATATCCATCGCCAATATGATAGATTATCTATATTCTTTATGTCAGAGCAGAGTTTTGGTGTTTAGTCTCTCTTAACCTATGTAATTGTGAACTACTCCTTTTATAAAAATATTTTTTGACAAACTTTACCAACCTTTATGTTAGTTATCAATTATTTTATAATGGGTATATTTGAACATTTCTAAATTTTCTATTTGTTCGGTAATTGTCCAACTTCCAAGTTGTCCCATGCATATGTAAGAAAAGTTACAACCAATAATGTAGAATGGATTTCCTATAAACCATTATTTATTTTCTCTCTCCTCTTCTCCCACTTAGGAAGCTTTTATTTTAAATTCAAACATGGAAAACTATCACATGAACCCATGACTAATAACAATTCACAATATGCTATCATTGAACATAATAATGACAATAATTTTCCAACTAAAAGTTAAAACCACCAGCAACTATGAGACTCCACATCAAGAAGGAGAGGAAAGGTATTATCAACCACAAACTCCCAAAAATTTGGTTTTATTTTATTATTATTATTTTTTTTTTTTTGCAAAAGTTCTCATAGAATATAAAAAGCAGTTCATCTTGCATAAAATAAGAAATAAAAAAAATGCAAGCATGCTAATATGGGATCATATGCTTTAATTAATTCACCTTTAGATTTTTTTTCTTTCCCACTTTGTGTGTACTAGGCCTTAAGAGGCAACTAAATGTGATCGTATACAAGAAGATGACAATGTTAGATTTGCTTCTCTGCCACCCATAGACAAGATATGGAGTTATCATCATTATCTAATCTTTAATTTGCAAAGGCTTTTCAATAATTTCTTTTCTTTCCCAAATGACTTTTGTTGTCTTCTCAAAAATTTCTCTGGTACGATTGTTTAATTGAGATTAATGTGTTTTTGGTTTTAAGTTTCATATTTTTATTATGGTCTATAAACTTTAGTAACATGGGTTTGAATTGATATAAAACATTTTGTTTTTTTTTAACTGTACATCCTTCCATAACAATAAGGGAACAACATTCATATTATAACATGTGAAGATATATAACGTATAGGTCTATTTGTCTATGCATACATATTGCTTTTCATTGAAAAATTCAATAATCTAATAGAATTTTTCGATATACTATATAAATTCTTTTTTAGGAAGAAATTATTTTCAAAGTACTTAATCCTTAACTATACATTTATCTAAAAGTTTCATAATTTTCTCAATTGACAATGCTCATTTTTATAAACAACTTTTGTACCGTTATATAACTAAGCATTTCATAACATGTTTTCTTTTTATTGGTTAAGGCATGTAGAGAGTCATTTCGGTGATTGGGCTTGGAGCCTAATTAAATTTCATGAGCCGGTCTTTTGGGTTAATGACAGTGCTTAGAAGACCAAGTCCAATAAGGAATACAGTAGGACGATTTGACTTGGTAGGCTTGAAAAGTAGACTTGAAAAATATCTTTCTGGCACAATTTGGGTTTTATTTGACTAAAATGAGCCTTAAGCCCTTTCATATTGAAAATAGGCTATTTTAAAATATTAATGAGCTTCTTTTATATTATAAAAACCGTAAAGCTCTTTCTAAGCGCATTTATAAGTCCAGTTTATTACTAAAGAAGAGAAAGCTTCAATCTAAATCGTTAGATCCTTAAGAATGATCCAAAAGCTGACATTAGTCTTCAATAACTATAAATAAAAAGCTTCTCTTCTCGTTTGGGAGTAATTCTGTGTATTATTAAGATTGAGAGCGATATGGAAACTCTGCTAAAATAACTCTAGGAAGAAGCAAAGCAACTACTTTACAAAGAACTAGTCAAGAATGATTGGATCTATTTGATTTGATCTTCTATCATACTCACACACTCGAGAAACTGGGTTTGCATGTTCCTCCTCCCATGCCTCTTTCTGCAAAATTTATACACGTGTTATCAGTTTAGGCTTCACTCAGTTCGATGCCACGTTTATCACATGTTATCGGCCAGCTGCAATAACCCCACCATACAAGGCATATATTCGGTTTTGCAATGAGGATAAAAACATGCTTATTACCATAGTCATTTGCTATTTTAATCAAGCAAATTCCATACTCTTAATTTTACCCTTAATTCCATATTTTTAATTTTACCCTTAGACATAAATTAATTATATAATTGCCTACAATAATATCTCATGCATTTATTAATATTTCATATGTTTCTTTTGCAAGATCTTAAAACCTAAGATGAGTAAGAAATTAGCATTAGTCATTGACAAAATCTTAGTTTTTATACTTTGTGAGAACAAATAAAATGCTTTAGCAGTCTCCTTTGTTTTTGTAGGCAATGCTATTCCTGTTAGAATTTTAAAATTCATTTCCTTTTCTAAAGGTTTGAAATTAAAAATTCATTATTCCCTTTTTTTTTATTGTTGTAAATTTCCTACCATTTACTTACATTGCTTTAGTTTTTGGCTTTTTTGTTGTTTACTTAGGCATTACTTTGTAATTTATAATTATTATAGTAAATTCTTCACCATTAATTATACGTAATATACTAATTAGACAATCATTGAAGTTCCTTGGACTAGATATAAAGATGCTGCTGCAATTTATTCATAAATATTTATATTTTATCTACAATTAAATTAAGTCAGATTGGCTTATTCATTTCAAAGACCACTATTTGTTGATATATTTTCAAATTTAGCCTCCTTGATTAATGTATTGCCTGATAGTTTCTTATGCAATAATTTATCTATAATTATCATAAAAATGAGTTTAAATAAATTAACTTGCTAAATAATTTTTATAAAACTAACAACATCAATCAATTTTTGTTAATATTATACAACATGAGTTCTTTTAGTCACGAGACAACTAATCCTTTAATCTTAGATAAATAAAACCATAACCAATCTTAGATAAAGATAATAATCTATCTATCAACAAGATAAAAACCTATATTTTATAATGAAAAATTCATTTCCTTTTCAACTAAAACAAAATATTGGGATGGAAAATATATATACATATATATTTATATATACTATCACAAATTAGTGTAGTTATTGATTTTTCTTTTTTATGTTTTGGTTGTTCCTCATTTTCATAACAAATCTCAATGTTCCCACAATACATGAATAGTAGAAACTATATTATGTACTCACAATTAATCATCAATACAAGTGTAGACTTTTCTATTTTCCTTTCTTAAGACTTAAAAGCACAAGTCTTAAGATCTTTAGTTAGAATATTTTATAATTACATATTGTATGCAATTAGAATAATCATACTTTATTAAATTTTGTACATGCATCATAGGTTCTTGATCCACTAGTATATTATGAATAATTTGATAATTAATTTATATATACAATTTGAGCTGAAATAAATAGCGAATTTATTTCCTTGAAAGTTTTACAGACTTATGTAATTATTAATTCTTATACAAACATCAAATATGAAACATTAGAATATGTCAAGCCTTTTTGAAATGATTTTCACTTGTACCCTTGAGATATAACCATTTAATTATGTTCGGAAGGCCAACAATTTGGTAGTCTAGTGGCATCTAAGAAGGTATATTTCATTTGAGCAAACCCAGGTTCGGGGAAAAAAAAAAAAATCATGTTCAGAAGGTATAAACAAGCTTTTTCTTCCCAACCACAAGGATAGGATCCAAAATCTCAAAGCCCAGATTACGCTACAACCTCAGCTATCCTTAAATCCACAACTGAGGGACTGAGCCTAGCCCCAAAAGGAACTCAAAAGCCACGACCATGAATTGTAATTTTGTTCCTGTCAATATTCAAGAACATTGTCCACTGGAATGCGAAATGATACTCCAGAAAAGTCAAAGGAACAACATTGTAACAGAAAACTGAAATTGGAACCACATAGACAGTGAGGTTCTTAGAACTAAGGAGAGACAAAAACATACCAGTTTTGTCTCGAAATTTCATTCCAATGGCTTCTTTAGCAACTATTATTCCCCAAAATCAAACACCCCCAAAGTCCAAATTCTTTTCCTCTGCATCCAAATTTAAGCCAAAACCCAAACCCAATAACAGAATCTCTTTCATTAAATCTTCACTATCCCCACCACCTCAATTAGGTTTCTCTGACCCTTTAGTACTTCAATTAGCTGAAACCCTAGAAGACTCACTTCCTTCGCTTCCTCTACCACAATCCTCCCCTTTACAGAAGATCAGAGACGCTTCCTCAGAGACCCTTTTGTCCACTCCATGGCCTTCACGTAAAGATGAAAACTTTAGGTTCACGGATACCTCTTTTATTAAAAGTTCTGAAATTTACCCCATTTCAAGGGCTCCTGAGTGTTTGGATTCATTGACAAGTGTTTTGGAGGACACCCAATTGGTTACTTTGAGTTTTGCTGATGGGCACATTGTGGATTTGACGTGTGATTCAAGTGAATTGCCCAAGGGTGTTTATGTAGGGAGTTTGTTGAAGGCAAATTCGGAGAGTGTAGTTAAAAGAGTTAATGAGTTTGTGGGTGGTTTTGACCGGGGAGATTTGTTTTGGTCTATTAACGGACTTGGGGCACCTGATTTAGGAGTTGTATATGTGCCAACTGATTGTAAGGTTGCGAAACCGATTCATTTGAGGTACTTTTCTGTTGAGGGTACGGATTTGGGGTCAAATAAGTTGCCGGTTTCAAATCCGAGGGTGCTGGTGTTGGTGGAGGATGGAGGGGAAGTTAATATAACTGAGGAGTTTTTAGGTGGTGATGGGAAGAAGTGTTACTGGGCTAATCCTGTTTTGGAGGTAGTAATTGGAGAAGGTGGTAAGGTTAAGCATTCTTATGTACAAAGTCAGTCACTCGGTGCTGCCCATATCAAATGGACTTCCGTTCGGCAGGTAAAGTTTCTGACTTTACCCCTACATGTTTCTATTCTGTAGGTATGATTGATACCGTATTTAGTTTGTCAGGATCATATTGCAGCATGTGTTGGATTGGCAAAGTGATAGATTCAGTATGGATTCTAAGGGTCAGGAGGACATCTTTGTTCTGTAGCCTTTCTATGGGAACTTTAATGTACCTAGCTTTATAACTTGTAATAAATTGCTTCATGGGAGCGATTCAACTGTTATCATAGCCAGTTGTATTGGTCTGTTGCTCCAGAAATGTGGTACATCGTATGCCTGCTTGGTAGTTGATTGAAATGGGAGAAGAGTGGGAGGCTCGTTGTAGCCATAAATTGGTTTACAGTTGTGATAAAATATAAGAGGAATCGTATGCACTAGAGGAAACCTACGATAGTGGACACAGGCAATTAACTGGCTTAGGGTCTGTTTGGATTGTCTGTTTTTCATCTGTATCTGTATCTTTTTTAAAATGATATGTGTAAATATATCCGATTTACATCTAAATTTTATCTATATTTGTTCTATTTGATCTTTTGATGAAAACTGTCAACTTTTTTTAATCTATATCAATTTCTTGATAAATAATTTGTTAGAAAAAAATTTGAAAAAGTGTCTGTATCTGCCGGAAAAAGCCAAAACAAACAGATCGCTATCTCTGTCTTGCTTATGATATATGTTCCTTTAGTTTGGCCTTTCAATCAGAAAGGCATTGCGATCTCATGTATAGAATAGCTTGTTTTATGATGACACGTGATAATTGTATGAAGGATGTTGACTAAATGATGGTGAAACCCAAAAGTTCCAGTATGCCATGATATCTGTTATTACCTTCTTTTCTTTTCTTTTCTTGAGCACAAGTTGATTGAACTGATAAAGGATTGTGAGAAAGGATCAGAATCATTTGACACAACATTTGAGATTTGTTTCAGCTTTCAAATGCTCAATGCTTGATAACTGGGTGGGGAAGTTTTGATATTTTTCCAACCCCAAAGAGCGATGGTGCATTTGCTGTATAACCCTTATGCTACTGATGAACTTTGTCCTTTTTCCCTACGTTGAAGCAGCAGTGTGACCGAGAACTTAGTGGTATAAATGTTAGTTAATCTCATGCTGTATAACCCTTATGCTACAGATGAACTTTGTCCTTATTCCCTATGCTGAAGCAGCAGCGTGACCGAGGACTTAGTGGTATAAATTTTAGTTAATGTCATCTTCTTTACCCAAAAAATGGCATTTCTGGGATTCCTCAGTAGGTTGATGTGGGCTATATTACATTCCTCTTGGAATCGCATTGTCTATGGGAAAGATATTACCTTTGATGGTAATTACGATAATTTCACCTACTCTTTAATATAGGAAAATGTGTTTTGGTAGGTTCACTTACTTAAAACTCTTATGTTCAACTAATAGCTTTTTGGGGAAGTTTCATACCATCAATAATTATTCTTATGGTCATCTGTTTAATGTCCATTTTCACCAATATTCATTTATTTTGATGATGAACAAGTGGAGACAGGTAACAAGTATGCGGAGAAGGGTTTTCCCCCTCTATCCCTATAACCATCTCAGGGAAATGTATAATGTTGTCCCCTCTCGTAGTTTAGGCTGAGAGTTTGAAATTCTGACGTTGGACTTAAAACATTAGATAGAAGAGTTTTTTAGGAGATCATGGGAACATTAAAAAATGAATGCATTGATTTTGGTTTGGAGCCCAAACCCAATGCACATCTTAAAGGAGAAATGGAAAAGCATCAGCTCTTCTTCATCACTTGTACTCACCTCAGTAATCCTCTTGAAGATATCATGGTGAATTAGAGCTTAACAGGTCTAAACATTTTGTGTTCCATGTATTCATATGCAAGTTTTCCGTATTGGAGCATCTATAATAATATGAACTGGAAAAAGAAAAATTGGAAATAAAAAAAGAATCCAGATATAAAAGATGCTCTCCCTTCTAGCTTGTAGAAAGATATTTGGCATCAAGTTCTTGTGATTGACAAAAGGAAATTATAAGCCGCTCACATTTATATATGTCCCTGTCCTTTAATATTTTAACATCAAGAATCTATTCATAATCTTTTGTTGGTTTTGGTCCCTATATAATATCTTTTCTTCACTGAAGCCATGTTAATTAAGATTACTTAGTCACCAAATCAAGCTTCTGAAGTCAAGGTGGTAAAGATAATATAGGGTGAACTTATTTCTCCATCAATTGGCATCCAAAACAATTTAAGTCGAGTACATCTACTTATACAGAAACCTATAATCGGGATTTTAAGCTAGGAATGTTCTTTCCTTGACAATTTACAGCAGCCTGCTGGTCACATTCAGCTGGGAGCCTTGCATAATGCATGGAGGTCCTCTTGATCTTTTGCATATTTTATTTGAATGTGGCATTGTTGTTGTGAGGTCTGAGCAACATATGAGATGTTATTTTTTAGGCTTTGCTGGCTGAGCTAAATTTTAAAATCACTCTCCTCATTATGTAGATGTGATTTTCTGATATGAAAGAATTTTGAAACTAAAAGAGCCAAATGAAACCAAATTTGCATGTTCGGTTTTGAACTAGAGACGTTAAAATCATGTATCAACATCTGCTATAACACTTAGCATTCCGAGCTAGTGATGTATGTTTGATTCCTGCAGAAAGGGTGCTGACTGAGCTTGGAACTGAACCCTGTCTTTTTTAATGTCATCTTTAGCTGCTATTGCCTTTTCCAACAGACATGTTCATGATAGCAATTTTTTTTTTCTCCGCACCATTAATATTCTGATTCTTCTCTTCCCTTGCTGTATTTGCCAGTCTAATTTGAGGAAATTCCTTTTGTAGGAGAAATCAAGTAATTATCAGCTTGTAGAAGTTAGTAGTGGTGGGAGATTAAGCAGACACAATGTTCACATTCAGCAATTGGGCCCAGACACCTCAACCGAGTTATCAACATTGCATTTGTCAGTCGATGATCAGACACAAGATCTACACAGTCGACTGGTTCTGGATCATCCACGAGGTTACTCCCGTCAGCTTCATAAGTGCATTGTGGCACACTCAGAGGGCCAAGCAGTATTTGATGGGAATATTAGAGTTAACAGGTGGGATAATACAGTCCGACTAAAGTCTCCATCTGACCTATGCTAGTCTTGTCTCTGTTCTTTTTCTATGTGCTGCTTAAGTTCCCAACCTCTCTCCTTTCTTGGGGGTGGTTTTAATATGCTCGATATTTGTTATTTTCATAATATCCTGATGAGTTGGGTAAGTGGATAGATCGTGCCCTTCAGCAGCAGAATGGATAGAATTTGGTATTTATTACCTTCTAGGATCTATGCATGAAATATTCAAATGTGTTTCACTCTCTTGGTTCAACAGGTGTATTTTTTTGCAGAAAATGTTTTTTCAAAATTTTTTCTATGAGTGCTATCGTGAAAGCTTTTAAATTGCTAAATCTTATGTAAGTTTAAAAGGTTGCTGTTATCAGTGGTTTAGCACAATCAATGGTGGGAGACAAAAGTGGTGACTGATTGTCAGTGATGATAGTTAATCATAGTGTAAAATGCTCATGTGTTGTCTGCTGGTACTTTCTAGTGCTTGTTAACCACTTCCATGAAAAGCAAGCCTCTATTGTTGTCTTCCACCACCACTTATCCTTAAAAGCCACCAATATCGATAACATCTTCAGATTGTGAATTGTGATACCTAAGCAATTACACAGTTTCAGTTTTAGCAGCTGCAGTAAAAGAGTTTGGAAAATGCTTTCTTGCTTTTGTGAGATTGGTGCACTCTGTTGGCCAAGTCCCTTTATCAATGAACCTCTTCATTTTGCAGGTATGCACAGCAGACAGATGCAGGGCAATTAACAAGAAGTCTCCTGCTTGAGCCTCGTGCTACTGTAAACGTCAAACCGAATCTCCAAATCATAGCGGATGATGTCAAGTGTTCTCATGGAGCAGCCATAAGTGACTTGGAAGAAAGTCAGCTCTTCTACTTCCAAGCCCGTGGTATCGATCTAGAGACCGCTAGAAGGGCTTTAGTATTTTCTTTTGGAGCTGAGGTCATAACCCAGTTGGAACATCCTTCTATTAAGAAGAAAGTGGAGGAGCAAATCAAAGTTTTGCTAGATCCAAAGTAGAAAAAAGGAACTCAATGTTGAACATGAGTCATTGTAGGGTCCTTTTCGATTGACTTTTGATTATTTTGCTCGCCGGCAAATCGGTTTGCTTCAGATAATTTTGTTAGTGAACCACACAAATATGTGTATAGAATTTTGTACCATCTTGCCTATATTTGGAACCGGAACCTTGATTCATGGCTTCAAACTGAATCCTTGTCAATCCTGACCGATCCATCTGACTTTTTACCCTAAGATACATACTTTCTGAACTGTACAACCGAGTCGGTTCCACTTCGAAACCGTTCAGAACTCAGAAGGCTGTATGCCTCCTTCTACGTGTTCAGGTAGAATTGCATAGTTTTGTATTGAGTTGTTGGTTTGTTCATGATAATAACTGAGGCATTATATGGAAGTAAATATCACATTTGATACTTGGATTTTATTTATAATCATGATTATAAGTTATTGATTTTAAAATTTTAATTTACTACCTATAAAATCTTTAAAATTTTGAAAAGAAATTTATAGTAACCGAAGAGAATCAACTCAATAATAATTAATTATAATAAACAAGTAAAGTTTATGCAGTTATTAATAAGAAAAGAAAAAGATAAAGTTTATATAGTTAGTTATAAAAATGAACAAAATTTTTAAAGTTTAAATTAGCATTTTAAAACTCTAGTTATAAAAATTTTAGATAATATTAATTGTAGCATCTACCATAAGGCATGAACTATGAATCAAAAGGAACATTTGAATTATTACGTTGACGTATTTTGGTCTTTTTATTAAAATGTTGGGGTTGATATATGGATACTAAGAATTGATATGAATAGCGTGTTTTTGAAGTAAGTTAGATACAAAAATTAGCATATCAATGTAGTATCTAAAAGATGGCAAACCCAGTTGGATGGATTTCCATGGACACATATATCAAAATAATAATATAATAATAATAATAATAATAAATGTGTTAATTATTATTTTTAAGGAAAACTATTACTTGGTAATCTAAATACTTTAAGAAATCAAATAATAAAAATTATCTTTTTATACATTTATTTTTACATTTGTTTCTTAGTAAAGTGTATAATCAATATTAAAAAACATAAAAAATCTTTTTTTTTAAATCCTCAATAAGTGTCTAGGATCACTTATTAAAGATAAAATAACTAAGATATTTCTCTATACCATATAACTCTGCCTAGATTCTTATTCAAGTACAAGAAGTGTCTAATTAGGATATACGATACGATAACTAGCGCATAACGTGGCATGGATATCCATGTTGCTGTACGCCAGTCCCACATTGGAAAATAACGTTATAAAAGAATGGTTTATATCATAACAATGCGGAGCCCATCAAGCGTGTTCGTAGAAAGGAGAGATGGTTGGCATCTCCCCTGACAGGGCCGGGAACAGCTTTCGGGCTTACCTGTGACCTACACATCCGGTTAAGGCATTCCACTTCGGTGGATCTCTAACCCAATTTTTTTTTTCCTTCCCCACCTTTTTCGTTGTTAATGAGAACTGGGATTTGCACACTTGGATTTTAACCTGGGGGGATTAGATGCCCATAAAGCAAATATAATGAGTCCATTAGCTTGCAATTTGGCCTTTTATACATGATGACTTTGCAAAATTCTTTCATTAATAATGCATGTTTATTTTTAATATAAGTGATCAAATATTCCATTGTTTAACATATCTATATTATTCATAATATTGAGTTGTGAGAAAAAAAAATTACATTCATTTATTAGTATTTTGTGTCATAATATTAAAAAACTTAATAGCCAACCTTCAAGGGTGCTTACTATTATGAACTTATAATTCATAATTGAAAAAAAGTAAATATGAAATTATTGAGTTGAAAGGCTAATCTACCGAGGATTGACAGGAAGGAGGCTTGTATTAACTCAGTTCTTTAGAATACCTAGAATCACTATTCCTAGATGATACCACTTTCACAAAAAATGTTGTTGGTGTGTTGGAAAGACTAATAGGGATTTCTTATGGGTAGTCAAAGGAGAAGAAGAGGAAAATGGACCGGGTGGCATGGGAAAAAGTGAAGAAAGTTAAAAGAGAGAGGAGGGTTGAGCATTTGTGTAATTTTTTTCCAAAACTATAGCCATATAATGTTATATTGCACTAATATTGCATCTTAGGTGGCAGTTAAGGTACATGAGTCTATGTAAAAGATGAATGAAGATGATAAGAAAAAGGTGGACTATAAAAGTTGAGAGTGAGATAGGAGACAATAAATGAAAAGGTAAATAGAGTTAAAATAAAATATTAATAGTGTTTAAAACTAAAAAATACCACTAATTTTTTATTTATTTAATAGCAACCAATTTGATTTGATTCGAATCTTAAAATTGTTTGACCATCTTTGAATCAAATGGTAATACAAAATAACTGTATTACGTAGTTTAGTCATATTTAATTTAGTTATTTTCTCAATGTAATTATATTTTCTTCTCATTTTGTTTGGTTCAATTTGATAAACAACCATAGTGCTTAAAAAAGAAAGAAAGCTTTAAATTCATTTTCTTTAAAGCCTTGTTTCAAGCAAATGAATGAGTAAATAAAAACCTTATTGTTGGATTAAATAATGCTAGTAATATAACTTTTTGGAAAAGTAGATGGAAAGTTAAGGGTCTTATCATAGCCCTTTCCAATAGACCTCTATTTATAGAATATTAAACTATATTGCTTTTTTAATTTAGAGGGACTTATATGAGTAGAATGGGGAAACTATTAGATTTCCATTAGGTAACCATATTAAAAAATATGCTTGATAACATTTGGCTTAACACAAACAATCAAGATAGAGATGAAAGAACTTGGATTTATGACCTAAATAGTTAATTGTTTCTCAAATCAACCTATAAAGAATTGAGAAAACACAAAGATGTGAAAAGTTCTCAAGAGAAGTCTGAATGGATTTTCAAATCTCCTATAGTACCAAAAGTTCATATGTTTATGTGGTAGGTTTTGCATTGTGAAATCCATACCAGGGTTGACCTTCATAAATAAGGAGACTAAAACTATTTATATTTTTTCTACAAAAATGTAATGGAAACTACAAAGCACCTTTTGAAAGATTGTGGGGCTTTAGGCTTGCAATCAACAAATTCAATCACTATATACTTGTTCAACCTTGAATTTCACTAAATGGATTAGAAAAGACCAGAAGATTGAAAAGGTCTAGAAAAGCCTTCCTATGGAAACTTAGGATCTACATTTTTTCACTAGCATAAGGCATATGGTGTGAATGAAATCAAAATATATTTATGCTAACTAAGACAATCAATGATTAGATGAACCTATGTAAAAATCTCACAACAACAAATTAATGGTCTTCATCCTATAGACGTTTGGTGAAAAATCACTTTTTTATACTCTTGGTTTCCTTTCCAATAGATTTGGGTTAAATCTAGCTGTGAAAATGTAGTTAATGAGGATAAATTGAAAGCGGTATTAGAGGAGTCTATAGAGATGAATGTGGTCAAATGATTTGTAGAGATTTCGTCACAGGATGACATAATGGAGTATTCTTAAAACTTCAAATTTAGCACATGAATCAAAATTTGATTCGATAATTCTAGAGATGGATTGATATTGTCCATCTAGACGTTCTCTAGAAGTGAGTTTAATTGAGTGTGTTGAAGAGGAAGAAGAAGAAGAAGAAGAAGAAGAGAGAAGTATGGATACCATTCCAATAAATCATGAATGCTAATAAAAAATAATGCTACTTAGTCCTTTACTAATATTTTGCTTGAAAATACACAAGATACTAATAAATAAATGGTGAAAAGGAAAAAAAAATATTTTAATAAAAAAATAAAAGAAATGTCACTCAAACCTAAATAATCTCAATTTTAGGCAATATAAGACAAGATTATATCATAACTCGTTTTTGCAAAAGACGACGTTAATAGAAATCAACTAAAATTTGTCTTTTGGAGAGAGGAGTTTAATGCATTTCCATTAACCTTGTCTCTTCAATAAACAGGTTTTACTTGTTACGAGCAATAATAATTCTTAATTGGACTAGGAATTCTTATGTTAATAAACTAATTTATCCCTAATAAGACTAAAGGCACTAATGTCATTATTCATATTGACATTATTATAAATAAGACATAAGAGATTTCTTTTAAGGTGAACGACATGTTTTGTCGATATTAGACCTACAGAGAAATTCTGTATGTGAAGGATCCTTTTGAAGGAGTGTTCATTCGTGTGCATATCGTAGAGGGGATTATGAATTCGCGATACCTATAGATCCGATTGCCAATTGATTTCAAGCTTTAAGGTTAAAGGTATAAAATTTGAACTATTTGTTTTGTTTTAATCTAATCAAAACACATGGATACTGGATTAGGGTTTTCTTTTAAATTTTGCTGCAAAGATTTTATCTTTATAATTTTAGACTAACTCGTCTTTTGAAGAATTTGTAATGACTGTTACATTTATTTATTGTCCCCAATTACAATATCTTTACAAGTACCTACCAACGACTTCATAACATGTTTCCTCTTCCCTGTTGAGCCATACCCTATCTTTTAGTTTCAAAACAAGTAATTTCAAAAGAACAATGTAATAAATATATTACTAGTACAAAAAAGAAAAAAATCAACAAAGCTAGACATGAAATCGCTAAATAGAAAGAAAATGAAAAAAAGAAGAAGAAGCTACTACTTATGCCTTCTCCCTTTTTCCTCTAAGTGAATGTCTACACCTCCTCTAGTTATGGATGAAGTTGAGCACACTCCATGGGTGCCATATCCAACTAAGTGATCTATGTGTTGTCGCAATCTTCATTAAGTGGGCTATAATGAGAATTTGATGCATAGGGATAGGGTCTAACTCTACTTAGGTGAGTCCCTTGCCCATATCATATTTTGGTGGTACTGACCGCCTCTTATGTAAGACCAAAAGAGTCCAAATAAATATTGTGGAGCTCTAAATCAAGGAAGTCTATAAAAGGAGCTAAGTATGATGATGACATACCCAACTCTCCCTTTGGAACTGTTGTGGATGATGGCTCGTTCTTGATGTCTCTTGCTTCATGACTAAGGCCTTACCTTCATCTATGCCCCCTAATCTTATCTCCATGGCCTACGACTACTTGCCAATGTCGGTCGAGGTGGAAAAGCATCATCACTACCATCATTGGAATGGATGGTTAATGGTGTTGGATCCTGAAGCATGATGTCCTTGAACAGTTGCACCACCTTGGTAACCAACCCCTAATCTTATCTCCATGGCCTACGACTACTTGCTAATGTCGGTCGAGGTGGAAGAGCATCATCACTACCATCATTGGAATGGATGGTTAGTGGTATTGGATCCTGAAGCATGATGTCCTTGAACAGTTGCACCACCTTGGTAACCAATTAATGAAGTTTGCCTATTAGAATATAACGTGTAAATAATAGAAAAATAAATTTATGGTACCCCATTAGACTTAGCATATAGCCTAACATAGCACCTGCATGACTAAAATGTTGTTAGGTAATCCCTTGATATCATGGTGGGCAATTGGAAGAAGTGCTGGTAGGAATATTCGAAAACTGTACAATCCTATCTTATTAAGCATCGCACTTGGCTATCTACTTGGTATGCTGAATTGCTTCATAGGTCCTATTCATGAAGGCTTTCATGTCTAGCAAAAGTGGCGACACCCTGAACCTATTGAATTATTGAAGCATACGATCAAGATAGTAATGCTCTACAACATGAAAGTAAATGAGAGGCATGGGGGCACACGTTATGTCGCTATTCACTTGACGGTAAGCTTGTGGGGCATCCTTATCATGTGTATATGACTCCTAAACAACCTATTCGTTCAGAAGTTAAAAAATGTATAACTAAACATGTGGGAAAATAAAAGAAAGTATATCAAACTTAGAAAATCGTACCTACTTGGGGACCTGAGATTGAAGGTATCATGATACAGTACCAAGACATGTGTGGCATGTTTAGTTGCATTAAAATTTGCTCCCCAACGACGTAGAAGTGGTTGGTCCTCAATCATAATATTATTTTACTTTTGTAAATGGCAACATGTGGGAAGAGCTCTCATGCCTAAACCTAAAACACAACTAAGGGCCTTAATATGTCTAAAGTGCTTATGTAGAATGTAAGACAAAGCTAGCAATAGAGTCAGCACAAGCATAATGCTCAACTAACTGAATGTCTTGTAGCAATGAGAGATACATGAGATGAACAAAATTCTAGGATTTGTCTATGTGTAATATGCCCCAATAAGATGTAAAATGTAGCCCTTAGCATGCTGCTAGATCGTCTCATCGGCCACATCATCCTCCAGTGCACTAAATGTACATCTAGTCATAACATCTTAAGGTGGCTGCTTGAAAGCTCACATGATGTAATTCTTTATCCCATCAGCTACTAATACATGTTTGCCCATTGAGCATGAGTGCTACCGCTCATTGCATGACAAGTGATGGGGAGATCGGTCAATATTGATATGTCCTGCACGGTAATAGTCATCTCTCCGGTTAAAATTAAAATGTGTGAGTCTTAGGGCACTATGTAAGCCCTGGAAAATTTCAGTAAATAATTTCAAGATGAATGTAAGCCCCGGAAAATTTCAGTAAATAATTCCAAGATGAACTTTGAAAATAAACCCTAAAAATCACTCCAAATTAAAACCAAACTTCGAACGAGTCCTAAAATATAAACGAAAGTAAGAATTCACTAGTCTTGAGAAAATCTAAAAATAAAATAAGGACTACAAAAGTCCTTAAGTCCAAAAACCATTATGTAAGATAAACTGCTTACCTAATCCATAATTCATAAAAATCGGGATAAAAATAAAACACAGTGATATTTTGCTAAAAAGCAAGTTAATCCATAACATGACAATTTGAAGGATCAGGAAACCACCAAAGGCCAATCCATAATTAGGCTTTGGCACGATTAAGAAAACTTTATCTGCCAATAATAAAATATGGACTTTGGAAATTCCCCAAATGACCAGACTAATAATCCTAAGAGACGGAAATCACAATAAAGCCCTAACGATCAAATCAAACTCCCAAGAATCATAGAAAGAGTTAGAAATTGAAATCTCGTAATCTTAAGAAGGAAGAATTCAAGAAACAAAATAACAAATTAAATAATCCTTAAGTTAACCAATTGTTCATAAAACCTTAAATCGAAGCAAAAAATAAATTCGAAAACAAAACACTATGAAGATCCTTTTTCAAAGCAAATTATAAAAATCAAGATTTCCCCAAAATCATTCCAAAAATCGATATTTGACTCAAACTCAAGAAAATCATATCTGGTAACCATTACCGATATAACTCCGGATATAATAATTCAATTCAGGATTTCTGAAAAGCAGTAAGAGATATTAAGTACTTATAAAAATAAAATTTAAAATAAATTTCTCAAACTAAATACGTTGTATAAACAGAAAATCTCAGTTTCCAATTTGGCAAAGGTCTAAACCGGAAAATCATCCGGAAACCCTAACTGGAATACAATAGCTTAAGTCCGGCAATCTAGCGCCCTTAACCCTAGAGGCCAAGGTGTAGTTTAAATAAGTAGAATAGTTCGTAGTAATATAAGTTTGTATAAAAATATCAGATTGGTAAAATTTTGATCTATCTCGAACCCGTTCGGATACAGACTTTGAAAAGCATATCCCGGGGGCTCGAGATATCAAAAACATACCATTAGTACCGATAGACACGTAATTTTATAAGATTTCTAAATATATCAGTTATATAATTTTTCGAGTTATAAAAGTTACAGTTATAACCTTTTTATCGTATTTTCATTTCTACCGGTAATCGATTAGTCTTTTGCACTATTCATCTTATTTCATTACACAATTTTATTATTATTATTATTATTATTATTATTATTTTTATACCCTGGGTTTCCTAGTAATCAAGTAAACTTCGAAAACCAGAAAATGAAACCCTAAACCGGTTTAGTTCAAGCTTTGTGAGAAAGACTTAGAAACCCAAATTCTGGCTTTTCCACGATTTCCAAATAAGAAACTTTTATAAGCAAAATTAATTTTGAATATAGTTCTCGATTATATTTCAAACCAAGAAAAGATCAGATTTTAAGAAAATTTCAATTTCGGGTCATCCCGAGACCTTTTATAGAAAAACGTGCCCCGGAAGTAGAATTTCAAAAAATTTACTTACGAGTACTCATCTGAACCGAAATAAAATAAGGATTTCAAAAATATATTTTTCATAATTTTCCGGGTTATGAAAAATACAGTTATAACTTTTTTATTCGTATTTCATTACTACCAGAAATTAAATTGTCTTGTCAACTATTCCTCACTATTCAAAAAGTACCACCTATACCACCTCTACTACCTTTTAGCACACTCTACAACTCTAACCCTTACCATCACTCAAATCACTTCCTTTCTTCCATAACTTTTGTCTCTTCAACTTTATTACAAATTATGACAAGTGACACAAAAATCAAATCAAAGCCAAATCAAAGGAAACAAATCAATTTCCCTTCCCCCACAAGGCTCCCAAACCGGCGTGAAGAAGCACCCCCCCCCCCCCCCATGCTTCAATTTGAAATTTTTCTTCTTCATTTAACCTAAATCCAATCCATATATATACTACTTTTCTCTTTCTCTCTTCATTCTTTCATTTCTTAACTTTTACAAAGTGAAAAGCTCTCAAAAACCTCTCCTCTTTTCCCTCTTAGCCGAAAGTTTTGAAGCCCCACACACACACACACAACTCTCCATTTCCTCTTTACATCTTCTATCCACTTCAAGTAAGTGAACTTCTACTCCATCCACTCATAGATCTTGTTATGGCTAAGTGATTCTTGGACATTTCCAACTAAAAGACCCCATGAGCTTTTGCTAGGGATAAGGAAATGTCAAAACAAGAATACCGAACCATTACAAGTAGATCTAAACATTTAAAGGGGCTTTCATGCCAAAAGCTTTATGTTTCTCCAACAAAAAGCGTTTTAAACAAAAGATCTTTTATAAAAATATAGTTTTTATGTTTTCAAAACTCATTTGAGCATATGAAATAATAGATCTATCATTTTACTACTCATATTCATGTAGACATTTAAGATCTCATCTTTATTTTGAGTTTATGTGCATTAGTGGTCTTTAATGTTTTTATCCTTGGTAAATAACCTTCTTAGTATATAGATCTATGGTTAGATAAGTTAATAAAGTCAAAAAGGAAAACACTTTTCAAGAAATGAACTTGTGTAAATTCGGATGACTTTGGAAACCTAGGATAAAAACACTTTTATCAACTTCTAAACATATATTTTACAAGAGAAATGGAGCCTATAGGTAATAGATAATGTTTAGCAATATTTTTCATGAGTCTAAATGAGAAATTTCTAAAGAAAACGTTGGAAACAAGAAATGAAGTCCAATAGAAGTTTTGAACTAAAAGTCATATAGATGAAATTCGTAATAATGGATGTATGGTTAGAAAACACTATTTTTCCAACTTAAAAAATGGTATTTTCTTAAACAAATGAAGTCCTTAGGATATAGATATAATAAATACTTAAAGTATTAAGTACAAAATATATTTTTCCTAAAAGAATCAACTTGAAAATCGACTTTTGTAAATTCGGATTTTTGAAAACCCCATAGCAAATGACCCACTTAAAAGTTTATAAATGTGGATTTTATTAAAGAAATAAAGGCCTTAGGATATAACTAATATAAGGGTCAAAATTTGTTTAAACAAAGTAGAGTTTTTCTAAAGAAAATCCTTGTAATATGTAGGTGTGGTCAAGTGTAGTAAATTCACTTACTAAACATTGGTATAAAATGGTTTCTAAGAAAAGTTTATTTTTAAAATTCTTTGAATCTAAAAAGTTATAAGAACATAGACTCATTAAAGTTTACATCATGACATTCATGATAGGGAAAATCATTACCATTGCATTTAGTATCATTTTATCCTTAGGAATCTCAAATGCATTCATGAAAACCGCATTTTTGGAATTGATAAACCCGCTGTACTGATCTGATCCCTCAATTCTAAGGCTTATATATTTTCAAAACTTGATTTAAACTTCATATTTAGAAAGCTCTTCCGAAGTAGATAGAAATCGATATAAAATTTGTGAGATTCCGAGTTAAAATAACCAAGTTATGGCCGTTTTAAGTTGGAACTCTCGCTTAGGACGCGAATTACGAATTTGATAAGTTCATATGAAGTCGTTGGATTAGTTTGAGTTGAAATACTTATTAGAGTATTTCTTCCTTTTTAGGTTATCCCGAGTTCGACGATTCCCTACCACCGGATTATTATTACTAGAAGACCAGTGATCCAATGGCCGAGTGAGTTTTCTTCTTGTTTTGTTACCTTGATTGTGCTTGTAATTAGTCGCATTAGAATTTTAGGAACAAGATAAAAATCGATAAGAATGGGGATGGGATATATGATGAGACTGTAATGAATGTATGCCAAAGAATACTAAAGCATATCGAAACCATGATTTGATTGGATAACTGCACCGTTCATATTATTTTATGTGTGATATTGGTGGTCACTCTAAAGAATGTATAAATATTTTGACCTAAGCAAAAAGTAAATTGATCATGCATCGCATCGGACATATTGCATTTGGTAGCATGCTACTCCTACGCAGGTCGATCGGTATGGTCCGTTGTTGCCTCGTTTGAATAACGAGCCCAGTGCCAGAGCTCATTCTAGGGTACTAAGGCGCATGTGGATGCATCCTTGGATGAGCCTAGCCGAGTCGAGTGCTAAGAGCCGAGGGCTTGGGGACTAGATGCGGTCGTGTAGACTCAATACCATTCCTAACCAAGATACGGAGGGCGTAAATCCGTTCTGTGTGTGGGTTCCGGTTACCCATGCATAATTGCTTGCTCACGTGTTTGTTCATGCATAGCATATGATTGATTAATAACTTGTTTGTTATGGTACGAATTAAGGGAATTCTCACTAAGCTAGTGTAGCTTATACCCCATAGTTGTTTAAATGAGCAGGTTATTCCAAGAATGCTAAGTGGGGACCGAGATGGTTGAAGTCGAGAATGACTTCGGGATTCCGGCAAGATATAAGAATGCTTGAAGTTTTTGGCTAAGCTTTACGATTTGCCTTGTAATAGTTTTATGTAGTGAAGTCTTGGGATAAATGTAATTGAAGCTTGATGATTTATATTTTGAAGTATAGTGTTTTGTATTTGGAGTATAGTGGATTGCATTTCCTTTACATTGTTACTCAATTGTATCAACATAAAATGTATCATTCCGATGTGTCTCCTTTATGTGTTAGACGCCTTGTACATAGTATGGAAGCCTTCGCGTGACTGAGGTGGTCATTCTTAGGCTTTAATATTGTGTACGACGGACTGCCACGTTTAGGGTACCCTTCGGGGCGTGACAATGAACTTCGAAAATAAACCCTAAAAATCACTCCAAATTAAAACCGAACTTTGATTAGTCCAAAAACACGAACGAATTCAGAAACTTCTTAATCTTGAGCAAATGAAAATCTTTAAATATAAAATAAGAACTCAATAGTCTTCAAATTCAAAACCACGACGTACAAAAAAAAATCCCATATTTAACTCCGACTTATAAAATCGGGTAATAGAGATCCCAAAAACAAATTATTAAAAAGTAAATAACGATTGACTTTCGGAAATGAAACCCAATTCAAGAATTCCAAAAACGTTAAAAGATATTAAATACTTACAAAAATGAAATGTAAAATAAATTTCTCAAATTAAATATGTGGAATGAGCATAAAATATCAATTTCCAAATTGGCAAAGATCTAAACCGGAAAATCACCCAGTAACCCTAAGTGGTATACAATAGTTTAAGTCCGGCAATCTAGCGCCCTAACCCTAGAGGCCGAGATGTAGTTTAAATATGTAGAATAGCTCATAGTAATATAAGTTTGTTTAAAAATATCAGATTGGTAAATTTTTTACCTATTTCGAACCCGTTCAGATACAGACTTCGAAAAGTGTGTCCTGAGGCTCGAGATATAAAAAATATGTCAATAGTACCATTAGACTCGTAATTTCATAAGATTTCTAAATATATCAGTTATATAATTTTTCGGGTTATAAAAGTTACAGTTATAATTTTTTTATCGTATTTTCATTACTACCAGTAATTGATTAGTCTTTTGCACTATTCATTTTTATTTCATTACACAATTTTATTATTCTTATAAAGTCTTATATTTTTAGATAAATATTTTATATATTATAGAAAATTTTGTTTTTCTAAAATTTAGTTAGTTCGGGCTTTTACGGGATCAGATTCTGTTTAAGACCGATACTAAAAATAAAATAAATTAATTTAATAATAATTAAAAATATTTATATTTTCATAAAATAATTTTTTAGAATTTTTCGGGTTATAAAAATATCATTTATAGCCCATATTCGCGTATTTTGATCATACCGGTAACATATTTGTTAAAATACTAAAATAATTCAAATAATTATTTAATTTTAATTATGAAAAATCTGCTACAAATATTTGGAATGAATTTTCTAATTTTATTTTATTTTATTAAAAAGTACCTTTACAACCCATACCTTCAAGTACACCTTACACATATCACTTCCTTTTCACTTCAATCTTTCTACACTCTATCCCACACTTCATGGCAGATTTTTCCCCTTCTTTATGGCTGCCATTGTCCTTTATTTACTCCATTTTGACTAAATTAATTATATTCTACTCCTTCTTAAGAAAGCTACATTACACATTTATTACACAATTCAAATTTAAGTCAAATTTCAACAAAATTTCTCTCTCTCTCTCTCTCTCCATATTCACGTGCAGCATGTTCCCTTTGTGCTGCCCTTGTTTTATTTTTTTCTCATTTAATACACTCATTTTCTCTCTCTCTTTCATTTACTCATTTTTCCTTTTTCATTCCTTAACCTTTTCTCTCTCTTTTTCCTCTCTTTTCTTCTTCTTCTTGTTCTTGTTTCTTCAAGAACCAAGCTGCCCCCACATCTTTTGTTAGCTTCCAACCATATTTCTTGAAGATTTTTAAGCAAATCATCATCTCAAAGCCTCCATAGGTGATATAGGTAAAGTGTAATGAAGGTTTCATGCATCAAATGACCTTCCATAAGCTTAAAAGCTTAGGATGATGATGCCAAAAATGAAACACCCTCTTCTCCATTATTATTATCTTGTATCATAATTATTTTCTTGTTTAAAGTTGTTATATTTTATAGATCTAACTTTTTGTAGCTTTGATTTTTGTTTATGCCTTAGATCTTGTTATTGAAGTTATTATTTTTGTTATTCCTTATGATTTATGCATATGTTCACCACTCACATAACTATTGTAGTGATTCATGCATGTATAACTAGATCTAGTTGTTTTTAGGTTCATACATGCATTAGACTTTGTTTTATGTTCATGAGCAACTTGTAATAGCATGATGATGGTAGGAAAGTTGTAGGAAACTCAAGATCTATTTTATTTTCAACCAAAATAATTTTTGAAAATTCGGATGAAAATGGAATCATATTTAGAAAAGTTGTTTTTCAACTTCAAAATGTGTATTTTTCATTTAAAATGAAGGGCTTAGGGTATAGATAACATAAATGAAGGATTTTGATGAGTAAAGTTTAGATCTAGGAGTTTATAGCTTACTACCATGCAATTGTTTTATTTTATGTTCATATTAAGTATAGATCTTAGTTTTGAACTCAAACAAAATTGTGAAATTCGTATTTTGGCAAGACCCCTATATAAAAACCACTTTCCAAGTGTCAAAATGTAATTTTTACTTAAGATAATGAAGGCTTAATATACATATATCATCAAGACTTCTTTTTACAAGAATCAAAAGTGATTTTCAAAAGTTATTTTCAAAATAAAAATTCTATTTTCGGATTTTGGCCAAGGCATATTTTAAAAACATGTTTTTCAACTCAAAAATGAAGTTTTTATTTAAGAAATGAAAGGCTCTTAGATAGGATATGTAAGGAATGGATTTTCATAAGTATAGATAGATTTTATCAAAAGATATGACCAAAAATGAATTTTGTAAATTCGGATCCCAACCAAGACTAATTTTGAAAACCCACATATCAACTCAAAAACTCATGTTTTATGTGAAAAATGAAGGGTATAGGTAATAGGTATCATTAAGTGGTGATTTTTACAAGTTGAAATGAGTTTGGATATGAGTAATGTGTAAAACAAAAAGTAGAATCAAGATGGAAAATTTTGAGTTAGTAATCAATTTATGAAATTCGTAATTTTGAATGAAGGCCATAAGAACACCTATTATCCAAGCTCAAAATGAAAGTTTTATGTAATGAGTGGAGTCCTTAAGTAATAGGTACCATAAGGTCTTAATTTTTAATGCATTAAACAAGTTTTTCCCAAAGGAATCATTCAAAAAGTGGATTTTCTAAAATTCGGATTTTTGAGTAAATCATATTGGAAAACATATTTGCAAAGTGTAAAATGCAAATTTTTGTGTAAGAATGAAGTCCTTAGTGGTTATGTATGATTGAGCCCTAATTTTCTAAATATCAAATGATTTTTACTTAAAGGAATCACTCAAAAACCAATTTTTACCAAATTCGGATTTTGGAATCAACCCTACTTGAAAACATGTTTACAAAGTGTAAAATGGAAATTTTTATGTAGAAATGAAGGTCATAAGTAATATATATAATGAAGACTCAATTTTAACAAAAATAATTATATTTTCTTAAGTAACAAATCCAAAACAAATGGAAATGATCAAAGTTAGAAAACTAGATTTTTCATAAGTAGTTGTTATTATGGTCTTGCAAAATAAAAAGTTATAAAATTTCCTTTTAGCAAAAATCATCAAGATCATGCATACATTAAGCTCATCTCATGTCATTCATGTTAGGAAATCACTCATATTGCATGTATAGCTAATTTATATAGTAGGAACATTACAAACATTTACAAAACTATTTTTCGGAATCGGAAACCGTTACTGATCAGATCTGATCCCTCTTTCCGAGACCTAAATGTTTTCAAAACTTAAAAATAATATTAGAAATAGATAGATCTTTCGAAGTAGATAGAAATCGATATATAATTTGCGAGATTCCGAGTTAAAATGACCAAGTTATGGCCTTTTAAGTTGGAATTCCCGCTTAGGACGAGAATTACGAATTTGATAGTTTGTATGAGATAGCTTGGACTAGTTAAGTGATGAAATACTTATTAGGGTATTTCTTCCTTTTTAGGTGACCCCGATATCGACGATTCCCTACCACCGGATTACTTGTACTAAGAGACCGGTGATCCAATGGCCAGTGAGTATTACTTCCGATTTCATTTATTGTATGTGATTGTAATAATAGTTGCACTAGATATTTGGTAAAGATAAAATGGATATGCATGATGGGGACGAATGGGAACTATGTATGCTTGTTGTTGATATGAGAAATGGAATGTAAGAATATCGAAGCCGAGTGATTAACTATTGCTTGTATAGATGAATTAGAATTGATTGTCTGCGATTATTGACTGATCACTTAAAAGAATTGGTATAATTGATTATTCGGAATTGAAGATGAAATTGAACTCATTCATACACGATATGGAGCATTAGCATTTGTTGGTTTATCGTTGTACCTTAAACGATTTTATAGTTTATAGTTGTCCGTAAGCTGAAACGGTCTTGGTCGTACCGCAGGATTTGTTAATCTGCTAACCCGGGATGGAGGCACAAGTCCATCCACATATGATTTCCGGCAGGTCATATGTTTATTGAATTCACGAGTTTGATGCATATCACTTGTCTGACTAATCACTTGATTGTATGATGTGTTATAAATGTAATCCTGGAAGTTTTCACTCACTAAGCTAGTGTAGCTTATACCCCAATAGTTATTTAAATGAATAGGTTATCTCAAGAATGCTAAATGGGGACTGAGATGGTTGAAGTCGAGAATGACTTCAGGATTTCGGCAAGACATAAGAATGTTTGAAGTTATTAGCTAGGTTTTATTATTTGCCTTGTAATAGTTTTATGTAATAGAATCTTTTGATGAATTGTAATTGATGTTTAATGAGTTGTATTTTGAAGAATAGTGAATTGAATTTCCTTCACATTGTTCTCAAGTTGTATCAACATAAAATGCATTACTCCGATGAGTCTCCCCCATGTGTTAGACGCCTTGTACATAGTGTGGAAGCCTTCGCGTGACCGAGGTGGTCATTTTTAGGCTTTAATATTGTGTATGGCGGACTGCCACGTTTAGGGTACCCTTCGGGGCGTGGCACACTGCATCATAATATACATGTCCATCTTTAACGATAACTCTATGGAGTAACTCAACTCGATGCATCGTTATATTTATTTTAAGATGGTTGCATATATTGGCTCAAAGTTTCTCATAACTTGAACACCTAGAGACACTAACAACTACCACTAGTTGCCAATTAGAACTCACCCCATCATTCCTTCACGCTATATTTTCATGAGCATGGAGTATAAATTTAGCCTTATCCATTTTTCACCCTTACTTTGCCACCTATACATGTGATTATATAACACAATACTTGACATCTTAATACAAGTATAAAAAAGTAATAAATTCATTAAATATATTATTTAACAACTCCAAACTTTAAATTTAAATTTAAAAAGTAAAAGTTTAAGCAATCAAAATATAAAATTTTAAACTTTGGATTCTATGTAATAAAAAACTATAAATTGATAAGCTCTAACATGGTATTTTGAGTAAATAGAACTATTGTGAAAGCACTAAGTTGAATGATATATACAAGTTCAATGCAAGCTTTTGCATGGAAAAAAGAAAGAGATTGAAACATGGCTTCCCTTTTAATTATTGGTTCTCATTCTTAGAATGAAATTAGTTTGGACTTAATTAGGGGAAGAATATGAGTGCATTATCTCCTATAATTAGCAAAAAAAGTTTTGTTAATGCTAAGTCAATTCAAATTCAAATCATTGCATATACTAAGGAGGCAGCAACATAAACATTTGAGTGTGATATAGAATTGTCTAACCAATAATTATCTTAAGAGATTACCAGATGTCCAACAATAGAATGATATTTATATTATGAAATTTCATTATGTAACTTAATGTTTTATTGAGTAGAATAAGAAAATATAGATCTGGGTTTCAAGCATTGCTAATATCTTTTCCTCTATTGCAGTTAATTTATGAAAGAGAAGATCTTATTATCGAAATGGTAAGATACTATTGTCAACATTAGCATTTATCAATAGAAAATTGTCACTAACTGTTGACATCAAATTACATGTAGCAAGTCATTTACAAAAGAATAATCGTATCGTTTCACTTTTGCAAATTTAGAAGAATCAAACATAGACCATTGAATCTAGAAAATGCATGTTCACAAATCATTACAATGCACAAATGCATATACAAAAATTAAAAATAAAAATTAACATGTGTGCAAACTAACATACTTGATTGGAATTTGAATTGAGCAATGAAATCACGTAAAATAGGGTGAAAATTGCACAATGCTATCTCCTAAAGCTACAAAATTTCACTTTGGTAGATGTGGATTGAATGAAACTTGAGGGTTGAGGGAAGCTGCATTAGTTTAATTAAAATCAAGTAAGGGGTAAAAGGAATTTAGATTTAAGATTAGGGTTTATGCAATATTTGATGGAATTTGGAGCTTTCTCAATGACGAAGAAGAATAGGCGAAGGCGAAAGTATAACTCATTAAGCTTATCTTTTAAAAAGATCATTTTATTAGTGGATAGACTTATTTATTTGAGAGGTAAAGTTAAAGGTGGCATCATATTTTATTTTTTGAAGAGACTAATTGAAAAACTGGACCCTAGTTTAAGTTGATTAAGGTTGAGATTATTTAATTCGGATGTTATTTTTTTAATTATTAATATTTTTTTCTATTGCCGTATATACATCGAACTATAACTTTTAGATCAACTTTATCAAAAGAACCGTCTTGAATCGATCCTCCTGATTAAACTGAGGCTGTATCCAAATTATCTTTCCTTTTACTTATTTTCATCCAAATGAATGAATGATTCAGTAATAAAGTGGTGGATTCTTAAATCATATTCATATAAGATATTTATGTGGTCCCTTTCTTAAATAAATTCACTCCTTTTTGTGTATTGTATCTGTAGATAAGGTTCTATTCTTTAAAACTGACTCTCCTCGCTTCTCTCAAGGGTGCAAATTCAAAGACCAATTCCATGGCTTCTCCACTCTCCACAGTATCCCAAGCTTCTGACCTGAAAAGAACCAGCCTTTTCCCCAAAAAACCCAACATCTCTAAACCCTACCGTTTCTCCAAAGCCTTCACCGTTACATGCAACACTACTGAAGCTGAAACACCCAAAAAGAACCCATCTTTAGCTGAACAACTCAAGCCACTCTCCACAACAACACTCTCCAACAAGACACCAAACACCCATGTCTTGAAATCTAAACCTAAGTCCACTTGGGTCAACCCTGCCAGACCAAAACGCTCTGTCCTTAATCCCCAAAAGCAGAAAAGGTCCCAGTACTCCTACAATCCTCGATTGAAAGAGTTTAAACTCTTTGCCCAGAAGCTTAATGAATGCGAAAACACTGAAAGTTCCTTCCTTTCTGCTCTTCAAGACATTCCTCATCCACCCAATAGGGAAAATTCTCTCTTGATATTGAATTCATTGAGACCGTGGCAAAAGACACATCTTTTCTTCAATTGGCTCAAGACCCAGAATTTGTTTCCTATTGAGACTATATTTTATAATGTTGTTATGAAGTCTTTGAGGTTTGGTAGGCAGTTTCAACTTATTGAGGATTTGGCTAATGATATGATAAGTAATGACGTTGAGTTAGATAATATTACTTATTCTACTATTATTACTTGTGCTAAGAGATGTTATGAGTTTGATAAGGCTGTTGAGTGGTTTGAGAGAATGTATAAAACCGGTTTGATGCCTGATGAAGTTACATACTCTGCTATTTTAGATGTTTATGCTAAGTTGGGGAAAGTTGAGGAGGTTTTAAGTTTGTATGAGAGAGGGAGAGCTACTGGGTGGAAGCCAGATCCTATTACCTTTTCAGTTTTGGCTAAAATGTTTGGTGAGGCTGGGGATTATGATGGTATTAGGTATGTGTTGCAGGAAATGAAGTCTCTTGGTGTGCAGCCCAATTTGGTTGTGTATAATACCTTGTTAGAGGCAATGGGGAAGGCTGGGAAGCCTGGGTTAGCAAGGAGTTTGTTTGAGGAGATGATCGAGTCGGGCCTTGTCCCGAATGAGAAGACCTTAACTGCACTAGCTAAGATTTATGGGAAGGCAAGGTGGGCTAAAGATGCATTGGAATTATGGGAGAACATGAGGTCAAATGGGTGGCCAATGGATTTCATTTTGTATAATACATTGTTGAACATGTGTGCAGATCTCGGACTTGTAGAAGAAGCTGAGAGGTTATTTGAGGATATGAAGCAGTCAGACAGTTGTAGGCCTGATAGTTGGAGCTATACAGCAATGCTTAACATCTATGGGAGTGATGGGAATGTTGACAAGGCGATGAAATTGTTTGAAGAGTTGTCTGAAGTTGGGGTTGAACTGAATGTGATGGGTTGTACTTGTTTGATTCAGTGTTTAGGGAAGGCTAGGAGAGTAGATGATTTGGTTAGAGTTTTTACATTTGCAGTAGAAAAGGGTATCAAACCTGATGATAGACTTTGTGGGTGTTTGCTATCAGTTGTTTCTTTGTGTGAAAACAGCAAGGATGTGGATAAGGTTCTTGCTTGTCTGCAACAAGCTGATCCAAAGTTGGTTTTCCTTGTCAAGTTACTACAAGATGAAAACACTAGTTTTGATACAATGAAGGAGGAGTTCAGGATTATTATATCAGATACAGCAGTAGAGGCTAGAAGACCCTTTTGTAATTGCTTGATTGATATATGTCGAAACAGAAATATGTACGAGAGAGCTCATGAGCTTCTTTATTTAGGAACTTTGTATGGCTTGTACCCAGGTCTACATAACAAGACTGATGATGAGTGGAGTCTAGATGTTAGGTCACTATCTATTGGTGCTGCTCAAACTGCTTTTGAAGAATGGATGAAAACTTTATCAAAAATCATCATGCGTGAAGAGGCCTTGCCAAAGCTGTTTTTTGCCCAAACAGGTTCTGGAACACACAAGTTTTCTCAAGGGCTGGCAAGCGCTTTTGCCTCTCACGTGGACAAACTTTCAGCTCCATTTAGACATAGTGAAGATAAAGCCGGTTGCTTTGTTGCCACTCGAGAGGATTTGATCTCGTGGTTACAATCTCCGGATCCTTCAGCATGATTGTGTAACAACTTGTAATCTATATAGCAATATCATCTTTTAAAGTTTTAACATGGTGATCATTTGGCAATATGTTGCATTATTCTTATTCATATTTCAGAAGATATTACCTAGCTAGCATATATGGATATCACACCTGTAGGTTCACAATTTCTTGTTCTCATCAGTTGTGTTCTAATCAACTTGATAGATCAATCTAAATTCAATTTTTGTGCCCTTTAGCAACCCTGATTGGACAAAAGGATAAACATTTCAGGGATTAACTTACGCTTGAAGCTGGCCAAAAAAATAGAAAAAGAAAAATCATGTATGGATTTAGTAATTCAAGATATTTTCTTTCTTCAGTTTGTATGGAGCATATGCAAGAATTCGAAGAAAGCAGACGTATCAACTGCAACAGGTGCAACAACGAAAGACGGCATTCGTCTAATCCTCTGTTTTATAATACTCAAGTTCAAATTTTATCTTTCATTCTGTTTCGGTATAAGCAAATGAAGGTATCTATACAAGAATCCCAATGGAGATTTTGGTGGAATCCACCTTCAGAAGAACGGATTCTAAGCTACAAGAAAGACGTGTTCAACGTCAGTAGGGTACAGCTGACGAGCAAACAAACACATCTTGCCAACTTACAAAGAATAAAAGATAAAAGACAAACGAATGAAAATAGCCTACACCTATGTATAACCTACGACTGAAGGCAAAGGTGAGAAAGGTCTACAAAAAGTGAATCGAAAAGCCTTCTATGCTTTCTCATGACCAGGAACTTTATTTGCAGAATCCATCAGGAAACCATACTAGATGGATAGTAGCTCAGCTTGGGGGGATGATATCATGGATCTTTTACTCCAATTAAGTCCAGTTTTGTCAACTACTCAACTTCTTGCACCGCCAACACGTCCGGTAAGCCCTTAAGAATGCGTTAGTGCCCAAGTACTGTACTATATTCAGATAACCAGCCTCGTGCAATGGTATGCACTTTCGGTTTTCCGCAATCCTAGCACCGTCTACAACCTTACAAATACTTTCCTGATGACTTCCAAATTCTTCCTTCTAGGGATACCACCATGACTGTTACATCATCGTGATACTTCCTGCGGTCACCTTGTGGGATGTCCAGCAATTCGTGGAACTCCATTCCTGCAGAAAAACAATGATTGTCAAATTTCAACACGAAAAGATGGTTAGACATTAGCTTCTGTCTTTCCTAGTAATATCCAGTGAAACTCGACAATATATGCCAAGTGGCTAAAAGATTCTTCAACATATGCAAAAATATCGTACATAGAATAATTATCTGTTTCTAATTGAGCAAAGACACATTTACTGAGTGCACTCAAATTTTTACAGAGGAGATGCACTCAGTGAATGCATCCGAAGGGAAAAATAATTTTTTGCGAAGTGGGCACATTTAGTGAATGCGCCCAAATTCAATGTATGTTTGTGGGATCAGTCTGTGACCCTCTCTGGTCAGTGGTGAAACCCAATTCTCATCCTTCTCTTTCAGATAAATCATTATTCCCTCAACATTCAATTTAACACTGTATTTGGAAATTTTTTAAGACATAAAGGGAAGATGAGTTCTTTTCATCCCCAAACCCCTGAACCGAAACAACAATAATAATGATAATGATATCAGTTCATTTATGGAATCGCAGACCCAAAAAGGAAAAAGAAAGGTCAAAAGGGGTAAGTTAAAGAGAAAAAGAAAGAGACGGTGATGATTTATGTTGTAGAGAGAGAAAGAGGCCGTGACCACACCAAGGTTGCCCTTTCTGGTCAGCAGCAAAACCCAATTCTCCTTCTTTTCTTTCAGATAAATTATCATTACCTCAACACTATGTTTGGCAATTTTTTTTTTAAGAATCGGGGGTTTGGGTACATTTAAAAATTAAAAAAAAAAAAACTTCCAGGAGCATGCGCTTCATTTGTAAAAATTAGATTCAATAAATGTGCCTATGCCGAAGTAAATATGGAATATTTATTCTGTATACCGTATTTTAGGATTTATATTTCAAAAATATGGCATATCCATAAAAACCCCTCCAAAAATGTGGTGCACCATCATTTAAAAAACACTTCATAGCAGAATTATTGATTGTGGAAGTCAAATTTGTTGCAAATTTATCAGGGCGCACAGATATGCTCTTCAGCATTTAGCAATAGCAATCGTATGACTTCATTGAGTTAGAAACCGTGATGGGCCATGTCGAAAATAAAATTACTGGATGATGCAAGAAAAACTTCCATCATAAGCAATCAATAGCAAAGGTGTAATCGCTTGGAAACTCCAACATCCAGACCTAAGGACTAAAGATCCATCTTCTATCATCTTTTCACTAATTGCTTGCTGATTGGATCTTAAGAAAAATTTTCCATCATGCTCTATCTAAAAGGCCGTTGAGTAGATAATAACTCCATAAGGCAATGAAAAATAAGACATTGCAGTATAAAACAGGTACCAGCTTTCTTGGCTGCACGGACAAGAAGTTCCTCAATCAAATGTTGTGCCGGATCTCCATCTGGATATTTCTCTAGAAAACTCTGAACATAAGTAACAACTTCCTCGTTTGTCAGGTACTGGTATAAACCATCAGATGAAAGAACTAAAAACTGATCCAATGGACTAAGTCTATGATGATGAAGAGAAGGACAGCAGGATAGGTACGGTGCACTTCCAATATATTTATTTCGGAACATTTCCAGCAGTGCATCATTCAACTTAGGCTGCAGATACAAACATGAATACAGTCAAAACCAAGCCAGTTCTATAAACAACTGATTCGGTTAATGATGGTGTTTGGGTTTTGTGTGGAGGTGTGGGCAGAGGAGGAGGGTGAGAGTGACAGATTATGAGATTGAGCATGCACGGTAGCTAACCTTAGGATATGACATGGTAACTATAGTCACAAATTGCAACGCACAAGATAATTAGATCAAATTACCAAAAAGAATCTGATGAAAAAAGATACCCAAAAGTTATTACACAATTGAGGTCTGTTAATAATTGACTCTTAGAATATCCTATAAGGATAAAAATATTTTTTTTTTCCATCCATTTGGTTGCAACAAATATACAACCATCGCATGAACTGACATGAATACTTTCAGAAATGAAAATGAATGAAAAAATCCAACATTTATCTTCATTGGTGCCACCATAATTGCACTAATAACTTGTAAGTCAGATTGCTTAGTGTAAGGAACATATAGGTGAACAATCAAGACAGGTATGAGTAGAAAAACCTGCTTCAGGAATCCAGCCCCAAAAGCTCTGGTGACTTTTAGACGGCCTTTCACTCTATCATTGACAATACAATTGTTGTCATCAGGATGCTCATTCTGAATCCTTAGGACTTCCTGCACAAAATTAAGAGAAAATTTATCAATGTAAGCCACTGACATTGACATATTAGTAGAAGTAAATAAGTAGTTTATGCCTACACCCCTTATAACTTTCAAAATTGTATAATAACCCCCAACATTTTATTTTTTAACATGATCCTTCCTGTCAAAATTTTTTAATCTTTATGTAATGCCCAGATCCCAAGAGTAGGCATAAAATGGAGTTGGTCAAATTTACAGGTTATAAGAGTTGGGGCCAGTTCACATATCACTTGGGGATTCTAAAGGCTTCTTTTTCTCCCCCAACTTGGCTTTAGATAAATCTGATGCATAACAGATGGCCCATCGCCATCATTGACATTGGACAATCGTAATATATCCCTCTAGGTTGAAAGTGGTCTAGGAGTAGATAAAAAAGATTGGGACAAGTAAATTTTAAAGATTGAGATTAACGCCAAAGAAATTCTATTTTAATTGGTACATCAGATGAATTAATATACATACTAAACATGCAATAAAAAGCAAGGACATCAGTAAAACATAAGTCATGACTTCACACCATTTTTTCAGAAAACGAGTGGCAGACAATAACTCTTAAGAATTGCATGCATATACAGAGGATTATACTCCTCTTTCCGTTCATGCCTTGTTTTTGAAACAACAGTAAAATACACCTCTGAGTAACAAGGATGCTATTCATTCAAGAGCTATCAAATACAATTAAAATAAGAATATTCCTTAAAAAGTTTAGCGAATGCAAACCTTCATGATTATGAGCCAGTAGCCATTCATACTGTAACCAATGCTAAATTAAGGCCCCTTTTGTTTTGAGGAAAAGTATTTGTTAACGAAAATAGTTTTTCCTTAAAAAAGTTTTCCTGAAAAGTAACATATTTTCAAATTTTAGCTAATTTTATGAAAATATTTTTCCTTTGTTAACAGTTTTGAGGTAACTCATATATTTTAAGTATATAAAAAAGAAAAAATTATATATATTATAATGAGAAATAAATCTACTTAAAAGAACAAATATTTAACAAATTAATAATAAATTTTTTTGGATGTAATAATTAGTAGATGAACTCGTAAATCGATGGAAAAATAACTTACACATTTATATTCTGTAAGTCGATTTCAAAAAAATAAGCTATAAAAAGTCTATATTTTATTTTCATTGAAACAAATGGAGCCTAGATTAAATTTGAAAATTTCTTTTAGGATTTTGTTCTTTTACTTTTTGGTAATTAAGATTTGCAATATTTATCCTTCTAGCACATGATCAGTGTCTCCATTACAGAGAAATTGTTGTGCAAATATCTACAACCATCTCTTTTGAGAGGTGATTGCAGGAAAATCAGAGGGATACAATGAAAAGAATCATATGCTTTATTTTATCCAATAAAGTCAAAAGGGCCACTTCACATGCAGAGCACATGCATCTAAAGTCAAACAAGATTTCTATATGACCAACATAAAATTCAGCACATTTGACATCTTCCAAACATGTGACAGAAAAAACAAAGGGAAATGATGTTACACAATTACAATAAGTCAACTAGGAGACCTTTCTTCGGCCACAGAAGAAAAACTGTACAATGCTTGGCAAAACAGGAGCCCAATAACACAACAATTTTGATCACTTGTTGAAGTAGATACTCTTTGTCATCATTTTCAGGAATGAGTGAAGATAGTAGATAAACCCCAAAATCAATTTAGATCCCATGTGGATTTTTCCTTTTGGGTTAATTTAAAATTTTTTTCTGGTTAATTGATCCCATGTAGATTAATTAGACATGAATAGAACCCTAAGGGACAAAAAGTAAAAGCCAACCATAATATGCTTAGAGAACAATCCAAGATTCCATGACAATGAACCATAAACCACAAATATCTTCAAAGCCAGTCAAATCACACTTGAAATGAGCCGGCTTCTCATAGTCTTCCCAATTCATGCATCTTAAATTTTGAAGCACAGTATATAGCATCAAAGGAAACTTCCTGCTAATTTCATGACTACAGTGGCCATTGAAAACAAAGGGACAGTGGAATACCAACATAGTGTGACAACTGAAACATGGCTGAAATGTCAAAAGAGGTGAATACAATGCATTCTAAGTTTGACTTTATGTGTTGAAATAGATGCTATGGTTAGGGGGCGAGGAGGGGAACAGCAGCTATTCAGGCAGAAAGAAGAATTGATCGAATCTAGTACAGCATGTATGGCATCATCATATGTTGTGAGTATCCATAGGAAACTGCAACGCATCCTACAAGTCCAAGACGAAACCCTTCTACATGAAATTAAAGAAACAGGTGATGAAACTTTTGAGAACTTGAAACCTTCCACATCTTTGACATAGCTGGTAGGCAATTACTGTGTAGCCATTAGAAAGACTATGATATAAGACATTGTCTATGTGATGTGTGGAATCGAAAAAATGGCAGGACATCACACACCAATGTCAATTGAGCTCATGAAACAAGCTGGATGTTTCTTCCCACCAACCCACCCGAACCCCAACCACCCCAACACCCACCCCCCCCCCCCCCCCCCCCCCCCCAAACAACACAAAACAACAAAACTCTCTCATGATCAAAAGTTCTAGATTCTAATCTCTCATAATGAATTTCATGCCACATATCACATAAGTTCTAGACAAGCACAGGGTACTGACAATTTGCTAATCAGAGAGAACACATCACATATATTGACAGATATGGAGCTACTTAAAACTCATTTAAGGCAAATAACTCACTTCCTTAATGCTGGTGCTGTGATCTGTTGAAAGCTGCAATGCAATCAAATTAGTTGACCCAACACAAGTCGTGATTGCTGCATTCTTTACTCTCTCATCATCTACGGACTCCTCAACTATACCTTCTGTACATGGAGTGTTATCATTCATATTAGAACATGACACCTTGCCCATGGATGTAGAGCTAACTTTTTCTGGCATGAAATGGGCAACAATGGCCCGGCTATCTCCTAGATTCATTACATAGACATCTTCATCCCTCATCAACACCACCAACAAGCATGACCCCATCAAGGCAAGCTCTGGATTCGTATCTAGCACCTTTTCAGTCATATCCAAGTATGCAAGCTCTGTAGCTTCTAAAGCCCGAGACATAGCCCTTAAAATCAAATCATGATCCACTGGTCCTGCTATTCGCCTTCTAGCAGGCTTATTAGACTTTCCCTCCACTCTGTTTACATGGTCAGACTTCTCCTCCTTATCCTCCTCCAAACTAAAGCCAGATTTCCGTGGAAAGAATTTCCTTCCATGTACATCTTTTTGTTTTATCAGTCCCTGTCTCAACTTTGACAAGAGTAGCCACCTTCTACTGGCTGAAGATCTTGCATGGCTAACGCTAATAGCATCATCAACTGAAAAAGCAAACCTCTCAGTCCCAGAAAGATCTAACCCTTCATCTACATCAGCTTCTGCTAGGAGTTCCCACAGCTTCCTCCGCTGCCTTCTGCTCCCAGTTTCATTAGATTGAAAAGCTACCTTCTTAACCGATAACTGCTCTGAATTCTCCTCCTCTTGACTATGCATAATCTCTCCAAATTCAGATTCATCAGCAGCTACTGTATCATGCTCCAGTTTCTTATTTTCCCTACTTCCCTCAACATTCACAACATTTTCTACATCTGCACTTGCCTGCATACTTACCGTATCGGGATCAACACTACCTTCACCTTCCTCAACATTTTCCCAAAAGAGTCCCTGAAGTTCATGATAAACCGCACGATAAAGATTACTCATCAAAAACTCCGGTGCATCTGGGCCATTAAAGCCATCATAAATCCCAACAAACAACCACCCTTGCTCTTCCGAAACAACCACGTGCACTCTATCTTCCCCTGCCTTCCCTAAAGCCCACTGCACGTTCTCCTCTTCTTCCCCGCGCTTCCCATCAACTGCCATCACCTGACCCTTCTCGAAACCCTCTTTCTTCCCTCCAAAGTTACTCCGAACCGGCACTACCCAAGGCCGATTCTTCTCCATTATATCCAACCCAAATGCCTTCCTAATCCTCAAAGGACCCCTCTTTTTCTTGCTTTTCTTAACATAAATCCCACCTAACGGAGCAGAGAAAGGCATATCGTCCCCTAACCTACTGCTATTCCCTTCCACCGGTCCCGAAACCGCCCCTCTCTCAATCGGACCGGATAGGAAAAATCCTCCCACACCCTCCTCACCGCCCCGAGGCACGGGCTGCAATGGCAAAGCCGAAAACGACGGCGTACTCTCGAACCCATTAAGACTAACTACGGCACTACTATTAGCACTACCTCTAGCACCAATCACACTGCAATTATTAACACCACCATTATTACTATACACAAAACTATCAGTGGCAGAATCGTAAATGTTATCAACTTGAAGGACGGTTCTAGGAGTGTAGCTATTAGCACTTACAGACGCACCTGAAATCGCCCGAAAGCCGGTTTCCGAACCGGTTCGGGGCCTGGGGACCGGTTCGTCAAACCGGAGGGAGTGAGAAGGAGAGACGAATCGGTCGCTGGTGTTGGGAGAAAGAAAGCGAGCGGAGGAACGAAGGTAGCAGAAGGAATGGCCTAGGGTTTCGTCCAAGGGTTCAGTGGGATTGAAAAGAACGGCTTCGGTTTGTTTCGGTTCGGTTCGGGTTCTCGCGGAGAGGCAAGGGGACAGTAGAGTGGAGAAGCTACTTCCCATTACATTTGGTTTGAAGAAGGGTGTGAAGAATGGTGTAAGGGGGTGTTTGGCGAGAAGGAGAGAGAGTTTTGGAATTTGACCGGGAAAATGAAGGGAGGATGTAGGAAGAAGAGAAAGGAAATTTGAGTTTTTATAAGTTTGACAGAGAGAGAGAGAGAGAGATAGAGAGATGAATGAGGTTGTTGAGGTTAGTTTATAAGCAGAGAGAGAGAGAGAGAGAGAGAGTGAAAAATAAAAAATTGACCGTAATGACAGCCCCGTCCTGTTGAGCTATTCAATTATAAATTGCTATTTTGATATACAAGTTGATTATGTATAATTTTTTAAAAATATAGTTATGTATTACAATTTTATTAATAATTATGTGTTATTAATGTTCAAAAAAAATTATGTGTTATTAGTTAATTCACGTTTGTATTATTATATTTAATTTTGGAATAAGTATAGCTCAAAAAAAAAATACAAAAGAATTTGAAAAAAATGCTAATATAAAGAAAAGGGTTTTGTTAGTAATACATAATATATATAATATTTCGAACATTGTTGATGGATTGGTCAGCTTCTTTGATCGATTCCAGTCAAACTTGATTGAAGCATCTGGGTGATTTGAGTTTGACTATATTAAAAAATAAATTATTTTTCATAAACTATCCTTTTTAAGAAGTATATATTTAATATTTTTTAAAAATGGATAGATTTTTACCTAAAATAAAATAAATAGATCAATATCTTTTACTTTAGAGATTGAGTTCTTAAGTTTTGGATTTCTAATCAAAGTTTATTTATTTGCTTCAAGGGTTTCTTCAATTAAATAAGTAGGGTGATTGTTTGTTAGTATTGTGTGAAGATAATATTTAAAAGGCTTTCCGTTTTGTTGGTGTGTAAATGTTGTGTAACGGATGGCTTTTTGGAGAGGATTGACAAGTCAGATACTGTACCAGGTGGGTCTTTGTTTTTGTTTTATTTATGTACTCAGGGTAAGGTTTCCTTTTTCTACTCATGTATAGATTTCAGCATTGACCAAGCCAATTCCTTTTTTTATTTTCTTTTTTTTTTTTTTTATTCCTTCGTCGAGTCACCTCTATTACTGAAAGGCATGAAACCAGCCCGTTTCAACTCAGTAGAGAAAATATATAGATTACGGAAGCATCCGGTTAGCCTAACTCGGTTCCATGTGAACACTTTACACACCGACCTAAAGGGCAAAAAAAAAAAAAAAAAAGATATTTACATCCTTTTTCCTGTACAAGATATTGATACATACCACTAAAATCCAGTGCATTAGACTAGATTAGAATAATCAAAGCTTCATTAACAATTATTGGTAGAGCTTTTTTAAAGGTTTAAGAGATAAAAGCATTCTATATTATTCAATTAAAATTTAAGAATACACCCCCACACACACAAAAAAAAAAAAAAAGAATTGAGACAAGTGTGGGAATTGTTCAAAATCAGTTTCAAATAAAGATTGGAATTTTCAAGTGGTGAAACTTATTATCATTATATTTGGTTTGGCATAGTTATACTATTTTAATCAAATTGAAAATTTAGTTTTATTTGAATGTAACTTACTAGTAGAATATATAAAAGTACAATAGTTTCTTTATAAAATTTTCCAAAACGTCTACTAACATTTTTAAATAAATAATATCGAAATGTAAAGATAGGGAAAGTAACAATAAGGTTTTGTTGCTAACCCCAACATTTAATGGATCTAAAACAAATTTTATCAGGTTTCTAAATTTCGATTGCATAATATAATAATATAAGGTCAAGTACAAATTAAGGCCAATTCACCTTAAGTCACTTCAGTGTCATTCCTACTTCATGAAGATAGCAGTTTTGCATTTTAGTGAATCTATTCCTACTTTTCTAGTAAAAAATGTTTTGAGTTTAAGTTATAGAAAAATTTTATGTTCCCATCCATTTTTTTACAAGATTAGTATCTTTAGGTTATTGAATAACTTAAATTTATACACTACTAATGGACTATTAAAATATTTATTACATTAACTTTTATAATCATATTAAATCGAATAAACAATCCTATTTAAATAATTCTTTTGGTTGAAAAAAAAGGATAGATATTACTAATAAAAACCATCCAGTGAAGGGGAAAACTAGTCCACAAGCAAAAGAGATTGCAACTAGGGTGGTGGTTTAGTTACCTGTAACAACAGCTTATCCCTGCTTTGCCTTGGAAAGCTACCCAATGGTACATACATATGCTTTTCTAGAAATTAAATAAGAAGAGAAAAAGTTTGTGAGGGTTTTAATGTTTTCTATGATCCCCTGATTCTCCTCTCTACTAACATAAAATTTTATCACATTTAAACTTTAGTGTTAAGATCGAAAAATAGATGATATGCCTCCCAACCATGTGATTTATATTCATAACAATTTTTCCTATTAATTTAACATGATTAATAGTGGTGTTTTATATAATAAAGAGTAAATATCAAATTTGTTAGCTGAACTTTATACAAAAAGTTAATTTAATATGTGAACTTTGAAGAGTTAATTTAATATCCCATTAAACTTTATCATTATTTTTTATTTCTTACTATCTCCTTAATATAATTTGCCTTGTTTAAAAACCTAAAAAAGACAATACATAATTGAATTTTTACCATCATCTAGCATTCATAGAATGTTTCTTCATCAAAAAATAAAGTAAATAGTATTAATGAGATGATAAGAATAGCAACTAAAACTTTGATTAGGCATTAAATGAAATACTTCAAAGTTTAGATAATAAATTAAATTTTATGAAAATTCAAAGTGTCAAACTTGATATTTCCGTCAAAACAATATCAAGAGGAAAAATAATTTAATCCCTCGGACAAGCTTTTCAAACATATCAAGAGTTTGGAAGTGTTCGAGAAGATATGAAAAGGACTTAGTTTTTGAACGGAGAAAAAAATAAAACAATTAAATAAACACACACAAGTGGAAAAATTGTATTAATTCCATATATCGTCACGCGGATTGTCATATATATATATATATATATAAATATATTATCATGATTAAACAATAGAAATTTAAAAAGCCTTGGCGTTGGCCATGTTTGAAATGTCAAGTGGTGAAACGTGTGGATGTGGACTATACAAGATATAATTAAATTAAGACCTATTGAAACTGGAAGGAGCAAGGTTCCAGAAAATAATATATGGACATTGACAGTATTGACTTCCATATGGTTGACCTAATCCAACTAGTTTTTAGAAAAATTTTCTGATATTTTAAATAATATTTTCATTTTATATATCCTCTAGTCATACGTCCTTGTACACGAAGAATTTTTAATTTGTATCTTTTGTTTCTTTATTTTATTTTATCCATACATGATGGATATAATCGAAGAAAACGGGTTAAGGATGGATAAACAAAAGTATTATTTAAAAAATAATTATAAAATATTGTCTGATAGAAATTTAGCCATAACTTGAACTCATTTCTATAGATGAGTTTATTAGAATTGTCTTGAAGAAACGAGTTAACACATGAATTCGTTTGTTCAAAAGACGGTTTTATTATAATTCAAACTCTTCAAAATATGGGTTTAACCTATCTATTTTAGGATTATTTTCTATTCAAAGTATTTTTTAATTCTTTATTAAAAAAATTTTTTTTCCTTATCCCCAAAGAAAACATGACGAAAATTCCACTTGCAGTTGCAGACATAAAAAATTCTCTCATAGTCTTCACCAGATTGAAAGACCATATTTAATGATCAAAGTGCTATCCAATTTACAATAGTAAGAGTTTGTCGGATACCAAAAATAGAAGTTTTTGTCACGCCAGCTATTTGACGGAAGCTACAGGAAATGCAAAATTAAATGCCAGCCGCTAAATGTGACCATATATTGCATGAATTAGTTGAGGAAGCCGAATTTAATTAACTTTTAGTACATTTCTACCCCTTTATTGCCTGAAAATTTATGAGGCAAATAAAATCAATTGAAAGACATGTAAAATATGCCGACCATGTGATAGAACTTTAATGGGGGTAGCGTCATCATCCAAGTGGCTAGAAATAAGTGAATCCTAGCAAAGTCAATACAAAGCAGCTGCATAATCAATAGAAGTTGAATAGACGACAGCATTTGAATGTCAAATGGAATGGCTATTAATCTATTACGTTGAATTAAAAGGTTTTCGGTTAATTTTAAAGAGATAAAACAAAGTGTTAAATTGCATCAAGTATTTTTGGAGTGTAATTATATAGGAAAGGAACCCATACAATTAAAGGAAAACTGAAATCAAGGTTAAAATTGAGGTAGCTAGAACGTAAATCAAGGTGTTACTTGAACAGCCAATTGGCAAAATTGAAAGGCATGGAAGTGGGCTCCCGAGGCATGCTACTAGGTTCTATGAGAATAATAGTCCGTTCACTTGATATGCGCTCATTCCTCTATCATTTTATGTAAAGCTATTATTATAATATTCACTTGAGGAGAATGATAAATTATTATTGCATAAAATAATGAATAGCAATTCATATCTTAATACCCATTAATTACTATTCAATGGTTTATTTTTTAATATTATCATAAATATCTCTATCTTAAAAATATCACATATACAATTATCTTTTTTTAATAAAGATAGGATGCATTATAAACATTTTACCTTTTACTTCAATAATTACATTTACACTAAGTGAACATAGTAATAGCTATCATAACCTTATTGCATTGCTATTGAATTGGAAGGGATAGTCAGTATAACCTTATTATATTGCTATTGAATTGGGAAGCAAAACTGAACGAGTCGTAAATGTTTACGCTTATCCAATTTGCATTTAATGGTCAGATAAATTTAAGGGACCAAGTGGTTGAATTTAAAAGCAAACCTCTTTCCGTAGATATATTCATTAAATTAAGCTATCCTAGGTGCTAATGTGTTGCTCACATTTTCTTAAAATTCATTAATTCTCTTATTTTCAAATTTACATAATTATGGGGCTTAATTTTTCATTGAAGTTTTAAATTTAAAGCACCGGATATACATTAGCTTTGTGAGCTTGCATATGTAAGTCCAGCTTCTAATACTTCATCTTTGTAAGGTTGCATTTCTAAATCCAGCTTTTACACACTGCATTATTGAATATCAATAAAGAGCTTGTGAAGTAGTCCTGAAGAGGCAATTTATGATTGTAGAGTAAGAGTGGTATCTCTATCCCTTCTCATATTACTTATTGTTGTGTTTATCTCAATCCTTTCTCATTCCCTTATAAGATTCTTGGTATCGCATTTTTATGCTATGTAAAGCCGATATTAGAATATTTATTTCATATAATTTTGTACTATAGGGTTACTGGAGGTAGTCGATCATGTATAAAAAACATGTTGATAAACTTGAGAGGAGTCTTGTGGTGATGACATGTGTATAAAAGTCGTAGAGAGAAGCGTAGGAGAAGGAACAGACAAACCCGATTTTTCAAGTGCACAAGTGTGACAGAAGGTCAAATTAAGTAGACTTGATTATTCTTGGCCCGATCTTCGGAGAATATGTGCTTTAATTTTTCTTGGAGATATTTTAACAGAGTTTCCACGTTACTTTCAATCTTAACAATATGCAACTATTAAATGACTTCCGGATGGATGGTTGAAATGAAGTATTGCTTGTAATCATTGGATCTCTTCCATGAATCAGACAGCTATAATCCATTCCTTCCTTTATGTATATGGGCATGGGCTTTGCATATGAGCTTGGAATAGAATGAGGGCTTTATAATAAAAAAGGAACCTATTTTCTTATTAAAATAGCCCATCTTTAATATAAAATAGAAATATGCTCATTTTATTCCAAATAAGCCTTATTTTAGCCAAATAAAGACTAAATTAACCAAGGAAGATATTTTTGGAGTCTACTTGTTGCGTACAAGAAAACCGAATAAGGTCAAAACCAGAATAAACCAGTTCGATGGTCCCTATTCCGAGCCTACCAAGCAAAGTCTCCTTATGACATCCTTTATTGGACTCGGTCTTCTAACCCTGTCACTAGCCCAGAAGATTGGACCATGACATTAAATTGGGCCAAAAGCCCAATTATCAAAATGATCCTCTACAAGCGCTATGCCTTAAGTTAAATTTAATGTTTTTGTTAATAATATTACACATAAAAAAAGAGGAAGAAGAAGAATAGAATGAAATGCAATCTTAAGTAACACAAAGCAAGCGACTCTCCATGACAATGATTGACAAAAACTACTTTATCTTAGTCTAGTTCATCGAGAAGCATAGGACTTATTGGTTTATCTGGCACCATAAGTGACTACGCAACCGTATACTTCATTAGATATTCTACAATAAGTTTGAAGAAACAAATTCACAAAAATATTCAAAACGCATTTTCACATTGCTAGATGAGCTTTTAGTCAAAGGGTAAAAATATAGAGGGTCACTTCGGTAATTAAGCTATTGGTCTAATTTAATGTCTTGAGCCAATCTTTTGAGTTAATGATAGGGTTTAGAAAACTAAGTTCAATAAAGGATGTCGCATGGAGATTTAGCATAGTAGGCTCGGAATAGAGATCGCTAAACTAATTTATTCCATTCACAACCTTATTCGGTTTTCTCACGCACAATTAGTGGACTCTAAAAATATCTTTTTGGGCTAATATGAATTTTTTTTTAACTAAAACAAAGCTTATGTGAACTAAAATAAGTCTTAAACTCTTTTATATTAAAAAATAGACTATTTAAAAAAATAATGGGCTTCTTTTATATTATAAAAGCACTTAGGCTCTTTTAAAGCCAATCCTAGCTCATTACTAAAAAAAAAAGAAAAAAGGCCACAATCTCAGCCAAGAATGATTCAAATGCTAGTATCAGCTTCCAACATTTGTAATAGGAGGCTTCTCTTCTCATCTAGGATCATTCAACGTATTGCTAAGATTAAGAACAACATGAAATCTCTATTGAAATATCTTTCCAAGAAAGATCAAATCATATATTTTGCAAAGAATGAGTCAATAACGATCAAATCTACTTGATTTGATCATCTATCACAATTGTGTGGTTGATAAATTATGTTTGTCTATTCCTCCTCCCATGCCCATCTCTATGACATCGAGGCATATGTCATCATCGCAAGATTTCTCTTGGGTTAATCAGCACATTTGTTGAAATAGAACTTTGAAGTTTTTGTAGCATTCCTAATTTTTTATTATTAGATAATTATATGAATTAATGTAATTGATAATATAATGGTCCGATTAGACATGGACATAATTCTAGAACCGATCCGAACTGGAATCGAAACCACCGGTTTTGGTTCTTAAAATTAAGGAACTGAAATTGTCTCCCACAATTTTGATCCTATTCTATAGAATTGCTAGTTCTCTATTTCGGTTTTGGAACTATGAAACCATCTTTTTCAAAATAAACATAAAAAATAAAAAATAAATTTTAGTTTTTAATAAAGTAAATTTTAAACTCAAAATTATTATTGGACCTCAAATTGTTAGATTATTTAATTAAATTTTTTGAAAATTTGTTTAGAATGCATTTTTATTTGTATGCGAACACATCCAATATCAATTGCAGTTAGTAATATGATATTACAAAATACTCTAGAAGATAAAAAGAAAATTACAATACCAAAAATAGTTTCACATTATTAAGGAAATGAATTTTACTTTTAGCAGAAGTTCATTTAAACTAATTATATATGATTTTAAGTTATGTTTATTTGTTTTATTGATAATAACATATTAAATATTGTGAATAAATAGTAAAGTTTACTATGTATATAAAATAGTTTAAATATTAATAATTATATATTTAATATTAATTTTTATTTTTATTTAATTTTTTTCCTTAACGAAACCATTGGTTCCCTCGGTTCTAGACCAAAGAACCACTTAGAAATTGGAAAACCGGAGGTTCTTTAGCCGGTTCGGTTCTAGTTTTTGAACTGCCGGTAATGGTTCTGGTTCGGTTCCATCGTGCCTATGCCTAGATACGGTCATAATTGTATATAAATTTAGATCCTTTAATAATTTACAGGATTGATCTTATAAAAAAAAAAGGTATAACTATAGGATTATCCAAATTTGTTATATATCGGACAATTGAGATAACAAAATCACATTGAATATTGAATTCCATACTTTTGAGAGATTGTGTTTTCTCTTTGATTCTTCTGAAAATTTTTCAAATTTATCATTGATATGGCATTTAAACGCTTGCGCATAGAGCTTTCGGCTCCATATAATTAACGGATTATTGCCGTATACCTCTAGTTCCTGGCTTTTATAGTCGTTAGGTCAAGGTTTGTTTTTAAATCCTGTAATTCTTGATTTTTTTTAATAATCAAAAGATGGAGCTTTTCTATTTGGATTCCAATATTATATCAACAAGTAACGAACGTACAGGATTTGAATGCCAACGCCGGACGAGGTCACTTGTTTTATACATACATACATACACACACATATATATCCACCCACCCCAAGGTCTGTATGTAAATTTAGTCTAATATGAAAGCAATTTTATATGCATATCGTGTCACATCCTAGAGGAAACTTGTGTTATTGTCCCTCAAACTTCAAAAAATCTTATTGTCCATAGTGGACCTAGTGGTTAGAATAATACCAATCTCATTACATCATTAGATGATTAAGTCTATTTCAATCGTGATAAAAAATTTTGTTTGTTCATTTTATTGTAAATAATTTTATTTCTTATGCATGGCTATTACGATGTTCATTTGATCGTAATAGTAATTCCATAAATAATCCCTATAATAAAAAAAATTAAATAGTTATTTTTTCTTAAATTTATGGATGACAATTCAATACTGAAATTATCTTTCTTTTTTCAAAATATCCTAATTTAAATAAAAAATTAATAAAAGATTCTTGAATAATATAAATTTTATTATAACCTTATTTATTCAATTAAGTAAACAGTTATTAATATATTTTTTATAATTAATTTAATAATATTATTATAGGTGGTATGGTCGTGTAACGTGGGAAGCGTAGCATGTTCCAAACTTTAGTTGTTGTTGACATGACATGTTCAATTTGTTTATCATGTTGGGCGTGCCGTGTATGCGTCAAAATGTGTACCCGTTACTTACACATTACAATCAAAGTATCGAAGTCCACCTTTATTTTTAACGGATAAAATAAAACCCATAGACCATGTCGGTGTAAAACTGATTGAAAATCATGGAAATATGAAGGTGATATGGACAAAGACAACCACAGAATGGAAAAATTAAAAATACTAACAACCATCTTTGAATTCTACAAATATACAAATTTGTTTTTTGAGTTTTCTTGATTGAGACTTAGACGGATAGACCATCCACTTGTTACTTTAATTTTAAACCTATATACATCTTGAAGGCATGTATAGATACAACCATGTCAAGGGAATAGACGTATAGAAGTTGAGCAAGAAGATATATATCATTGTAAAACTTTCTGAAGAGAAGCTACAAATATTCACCATACTTTTTTCCACGTAATGAGCTAAGTATAAAAAAGAGTTGTGTGATAATAGTGGATAGGGTTTTTCATAGGGATGTAACCGGGTCGGTTATTATCGGGTTTCCGACCCATCCGATCCAGTAAAAACCCTATAGGGTTCAACCCTATAGGGTTTTAGGGTCGGGTTTGGATGTGGATGAAAAATCCTACAGGGTTGTCGGGTCGGGTTCAGATTTCCTAAAATACTCGATGGATACCCGCCCGAATACCCGACCCGATAAAATAGATATATATATATATTATTTTTTTCCCCTTAGCCGATCTGCGCATCTGCCGATGATAGCTTTATATATATATATATATATATATTTTCCAAACTAAAAAACGCTAGCCGCATACCCACTCACTAGTCACTAACTATTCACTTCCAAACTTGCAGACGGCAACGGCACCTCTCCTTTCTCTCTCTGTTTCGACTTTCGATCAGACCCTTGCTGCTGGCTCGCTGCACACCATCATCAACTCCGACTCGTCGTCGTCTGTGACCCTATCCTTCCCCGGTCTCCGCTATGTGCTGTCACTCAAGTAAGGTAAGAAATCTCTCTTTCTCTCTCTCTCTCGTTGTCAATGGGTTTGAGTCCGGTTACATCCCTAGGTTCAATGAGTGGCCATCTGTAAGAGGGAAATGTTGATGAATTCGATGACCAAAAAGGCTTTCGTGGTTATGTCTTCATGGCTGCTTAAAAATGGAAACTTATTTTTGATTATATGTTTGATTCTGGGAATTCTATCCATATAAAAAGGCTCAGTTTTATTTTGTAATTTGGAAGTATAATAGACTCGACATGAACAGAAATATTTGGTTCCTTTAATCCAACTTTAGTTTGGAGAGTTAATGTACTCTTTGGTAGTTTGACGTTGGGGGAGGGAGGCCTGGATTGAGCAATTCTGGTCCGTTCTAGTTTAGTATCTTGGAATGGGATAACGATTGCTGTTGAGGATGATTGGACACGCCAGAAAAACCAATTGATGGGGTGGATAATCCTAGGATGCATAAATTCGATGCTAAGTGGGTCTACAAAACCTCGGATTGCTCTTTCGTATTCTTTCTTTGGGGCATTGGTTGAAAGGAGATGTAGGCCTTTCTTGTCTGAGTGAGTGTGTGAGGAGTGGCTTAATAAATTTTCAGCTACAAGTTTTGTATATTTAAGGCTTTTGTTCAAATTGCAGAGAGCAAATCTAATTCCTTCACTGCTGTGCAGATCCTAAATTCCTAGTGGACAACAATTATGATGTTTTTATATTTTTACATTGTTCTCTTGTGCAGAGATTAGCTTATTCTGATAACGAATGTTGCTATCAAGTTTGTCCCATGCGAAGCAAATATCGTGGCTGACTGTTTGGCAAAAGATGGACTGAGCCAATTCTTGGCATTTTGTCTTGGCAGCATAAGCTTTGATGTCTTGCAATCTTATTTGAATTATTTAAAGCAACCCTCTCATGACCACCGATTTCCTGACCCAATAAACTAACAGTGTGCAAGGATTATTGATCTAAGTAAGGTTCTGTATGTCTACTGAATGTTCCAACCTTTCCAAGAAAGTTGGGAGGAGCTTTTTGTTTGACTTCCTAAACTTTTTCTTAGTTTTTCACTAGGCAGAATGGGATAATAAAAAGGTTTCCTTCCTAAATGTAAGGTAACATCATAAAAACAGTTCAGGGAGACTAATAATATTCTAAGATTTTGTTAATGCCAATCCAAATTCAGAAAGAGCATCCATTGCCCCTGCTGGACTTTGCAACTACTATAGCATTTGCTTCAAAGGGGAGAGAGGGGAATTAGTGATACGGTATTAATTGAATCATTTGAATAAATGATGGAAGCTGTTGTATACATATACTACCAATTAACAATTGCAAAATAATGCCAATGGATAAAAAGCTTTCTAGCTTATTGTATTTATCAAGTATTTATATAATACTTCACGTTTACTTCATCTACCCATTTTTACATGTTTTGCTTGTCATTCTGCACACCTCGTGGTAATCCTTAATTTCCATTTATATCTCCTAGATTTCCATATATATCTCTCTTATAAAATTAAATCATTTGTATCATCAATGCAGGGAACATGGATGTTGAATTACTTGAAGCTGAGATGAACATGGATGCAAATGATGTTGATGCAACTCCATCGGAATCCCCAGTTGAAATTGAAAAGGAGGTAGCATCCAAAAAGGCAAAAGTATCGTCTTCTCAAGTATCAAGTACTGGAGATCAGAGTGACAATCCAAGTAAACGTAAGTTGACATCCAGTGTGTGGAAGGATATGGTGAGAAAAATAGTTAAAGGGGAAACTGTAGCTAGTGCAATTACTGTAAGAAGAGACTTTCAGCAAGCAGTGCAAATGGTACTTCACATTTGCTTAACCATTTGAAGAGGTGTGTGCAAAAGAAAAGACAAGCAGACATTAGACAATGTTTCCTATCAATGGAAACTATCAGGAGCGAAGATGATTGTAATGCAAGTGGTTTAGCAATAGGAAACTGGTCTTTCAATCAAGAATCTGCATGGCAAAAACTTGCAAAGGCCATAATTGTCCATGAGTATCCATTATCAATGGTTGAGCATGAACGTTTTAGAGAGTTTGTTAGTGACATTCAACCTCATTTTAAACACATTAGCCGCACCACCATCAGGAAAAAGATTATCAACATTTATAATGCGGAGAAAGAGAAATTGCGAACCCAATTGAAAGGGCTTAATACACGGGTTGCAATAACAACGGATTTGTGGACATCGAATCAAAAAAGGGGATATATGACAGTGACAGCACATTTTGTTGATAGTAATTGGATGCTCCGGAGCCGACTCCTAAAGTAAGCTTTTGTAAAATTTTCATTCTATCTAATTGGAATGCTAAGAATTGTTTCTAATAACATTTACGATATGTCCTTTGTTTTTTCTTGCAGCTTTCTATATGTGCCAGCTCCACATACAAATGAAGCAATTGCAGATTGCCTATTCAATTCATTGATGGCATGGGGTTTGGATAGGAAATTATCTACAGTCACTGTAGATAATTGTTCGACAAATGATGCCATGATGACAACTTTACAATTGAAGCTACGAAAGGAGGATCTACTTCTTCGTGGGAAGGTATTTCACATGCGATGTTGTGCACATATTTTGAATTTAGTTGTCAAAGATGGAGTGAGTGTCATTGAAAAAGCAATAGAGAGGATTCGTGACAGTGTCTTATATTGGACAGCAACACCATCACGAGTGGAAAAATTTGGAGAGGCGTGTAAGCAACTAGATGTGCCTTTTATTAGGAAGCTTTCCTTAGATTGTAAGACAAGGTGGAATTCCACCTATGACATGTTAGTTACTGCAATCGAATATAAGGAAGTTTTCTATAGAGTTCAGTTTATGGATAAAAACTATAAGTGTCTTCCCACTGAGGAAGATTGGGAGTTAGCAGGTGAGATTTGCAAGAAGTTGTCCATATTTTATGAAGTTACCAATCTGTTCTCTGGTTTGCAATACCCAACAGCAAACTATTATTTTGAAAGGGTTTATGAAATTAGGGAAAACTTGCTTGAATGGAAGGACTCTCTTGATTTGAATATTAGTTTGATGGCTGATAAGATGTTTGTAAAATTTGAGAAATATTGGAGTGATGTGCACACAATTATGGCTATATGTACTGTTCTAGATCCACGCTTCAAGTTCAAAGCTGTGGATTTTATGCTTTCTAGTGTGTATGCTGATCGTGCTTCCATGGAGAAAGAAAGGATCAAGAACACTTTGTATGAATTACTTCAGGAATACCAACACAGGAGCAATACTCGTAATAATAAGAGTATGGGTGTGGGCAGTACCTCTTTTGTGCCTATAGGTGATGTTGATGATGGTTTGAAGAGAGAAACAAAATTGAGGCAATTCATGAAAACCTGTGTCACCACCATTGATGACAACCAAGTAAAGACAGAGCTGGACCACTACCTACAGGAAACTTTGCTACCCTTGAGTGATGGTGATGATAATTTTGATATCCTTTTATGGTGGAAACAAAGTGGAGCCAAATACCCCACACTACAAGCTGTAGCTAGGGACTTGTTGGCTATACCGGTTTCTACAGTTGCTTCTGAGTCAGCATTTAGCACTAGTGGACGAGTAATTACCTCACACAGAAGTCGGCTCAAGCCAACTACAATAGAAGCATTAATGTGTACTCAAAGCTGGTTATCAAATGGAATAATAGGTGACTTCTTTAAATTATGTGATACTTAACTTTCTTCATTATTCCATACTTATTTTATTTAGCATTTTTATCTTTTTGTAGGTGATGATATATATATATATGTAAGCTAGAAGATGAGCTTGAGAGGTTAGATATCAATGATGATGATTTATAGATGATTAAAGCCAAGTAAGTGTTAGTATTTTTCACTCTGTCTATCTTTGTGTTTTCATTATTAGTATTACACATGTCATTCATAGTATAATAATTTACTAGTATTCCTTTATAAAGCTAGCAAGCTTTGTTTAGTGAGTTTTAAATTTCTAATTCATATCTTTTCCTTGTATGTCACAGGGCATTTGTGTGAAGAGATGTTAAAAGGGCAAGGAGAGGAAGAAGACATGGAGGAGCTCCAAGATGTTTTTCTTTTATGTTTATTAAACTACTTAAGGATTTTACAACTTGTTATTAAAAATTAGTTTAAGTGATGTATTTATGTTTGATTGTTATATGTTTGCATGAGGATTGTTATTAAGTGTTTCAATTTTTATGTCTCTTGATTCATTACATAATTTGAAAATAAATTGAAACACTTAATTAAGATTATTATTTTATTAGCTAAAAATTGTTGAATCTATTGAAATAAATAAATAAAGGGAGCAGGTTCGGGTGAATAAACAGGCGGGTAGTCGGGCGGGTAATCAGGTTAATGGATCGGGCGAGTATTCGGGCGGGTCTCGGGTTTTAGGGTAAACCCTGTAGGGTGGGTTTGGATTTAGAGGGAAAACCCTACAGTGTTATAGGGTCGGGTTTGGTATGTTGTATAGGGTAGTGGGTTCCGGTTTGGATTCATATAACCCGCCTGAAACCCGATCCTGTTACATCCCTCGTTTTTCATTTTTTTTTTTTTTTAATAATACTACTCACATGTTATTGATATCTATATTTTATTAATCAATTACCATGGTTAAACCATTTTCAATTGATGTGGATGATTAGCCTTTTGCATAGGAAAATGAGATAAACAAATGAACCATCATTTTATGTGGTATAAAGTCAAGAAGTATTCATTTATAAATGGTTATTGAACTTTCTAATACGTAAATACAGGTATAGTTTAGGCCTAAAATGTGAACCAGTCTAAAACCAACCCATCAATTAATAAACCCAAACCCAACTCGTTGGGACAAGTCCAAACCAGTGAGTCCCAGAGTTTAGGCCAATTTATCAGTCCAAACCATAGATACATTGGGTATAAACTATTTATTAAGAAAAATAAAGCATATTAAATGATGTTGAAAATTATATTATTTTGATTAAAATATGAAACATTATATCCCATTCATAACTATTATGCCAAAGCCTGATCGACTGATATAACTAGAACTAGCCAAGAAACTAAGGTCATTTCACCAAGTCTTTTTATATCAACTGAAGTTTGAATTTTGATTTAGGTATAAAGTCTAATAAGAAGCCCCTTGACATGAGCCAAGCTGATAATAATTGTCGTCATGTTTAGTATGTGGGGATCATTTAAAATGGAATGGAATGAGTTTCGGAATAACAAATCCATTTATATGTTTGGAAGTGTACACAAAGTAGAATGGATTAGCTATAAAGGGTATTTGTTGGAAATGTTCTTAACAATAAATGTAAATCATGAATATGTGACTGGACAAAAATATAAATAATACTGGAATAAAATTGCAATTCCACGGACTCTAAAAATGCATTCAAATATGAAAAATTGAATGAAATTCAGAATTACAATTTTATTCATAATTTATTCTTATGTACCAAATATGATATAAGTGGTTTGTACCATGTTAGAAGTGGTAATCAACTTTCCAAATAACTTATATGGCATTGACATGATCAGCTGTGCTCTCGAATTTAACTAATCAAATTATCTTCTTTACTTAATGTTTCCAAATACGAGATATGCAGTGCTTAAAATGCATGAAATTTTTCCAATAAAGAAGCTTTATTGAAAAGAATTATAAAAATAAGAGAATCTTTATTCCATTCCATGGACATGGCCTTCATTACTGTTAACACGACAGATTATTAATTAGTGAAATTTAGAGGAGCGTGCTTGGTTTTTCGGTACTTTAGACGCAACATGGCGTCGAAGTGTATTGATAGTGTTACTCAACAAGGCTTTTATGCCGTTATACGTAGAAGACGCTGGTGAAATGTTGCATGTATTAAAAAATGACAGCAAGCTTACTTTTGTGCCAGCATCTCCTAAATTTTTGCAAGGAGTTTTACCTTGTTTTAATTCTTTACATTATATTATTTTCTTCCCCAAGTGGTGACATTCCTACATTGAATATGTAATACATGAGTAAATAAGTTTTAAGAAAGGACAAAAGTGTCAATAGATATAAAATAAGAAGGTTATATGATAAAAAATTCAAGTATATTTATGTTTTGATTATATGACAGAGACATGACAAAGAATGGAGTTTCACAGTTGTACACTAGCTAGTACGCCGCCAGTGTAGAAATTAGTATTGCTCGAGTACATGTTTGTGGCTTAGGCAACGTTGAACCAGCGTTAAAATGGAGAAATTATGCTCTAGTTGTGTACGCCGCTAGTGTTGGAATGCAAGATGCTAGCTTTGAAACATACACTATCGGTGTACATGCCGACGTACATGCAGGCGTACATGTAAAACAAAAATAACCCGAGATGAATGGCAAATAGATTGGCCGCTAACCTTAATATTTACACTGCCAACCTTGGATTTACGTTGCCAGCGTTCATTGAAAACTGCAAGCGTATGTATTCAAGGAAGAAGAAGAAGAGTTACACGATTTTCCTTTAAATCTATCCTATTGTTCTCTTCTCCAAAACACTCCTAAACCTACATATCTTTCTCTCTGAGTGATCATAGCAGCGAAGGGGATTTAGAAGTCTGTAATCCAATCACTATCTTTTTCTCTAGGATTTCATAGATCTATCAACTTCCCTAGGATTTTTTTGTTTGTTTTGAAGGAGAATTGGAAAAACCCCTAGATTCATTGGAGATTTAGATTTTTGAGTGATCAAGAAGGGTTAAGGATCAAGGACAAAGGTGTGAATTTGTTATTCTTTGTAGATTAAGGTTTTATATGATATTTGGATTAAAATTATTTTATGGAAAGAGATGTATTGAAATCAATATTGCTTATGTGATTAAGATTTTTATGGAGTTAGGGTTCTGTTCCTTGGTATTAATATGGGTACAATCTTACCTTACTTGTTATGTGTGTCTGTAGGTTTAGAATTGCAAATTGAATTAATTATTATCTAGCTTATAATTGAGAAGTTTGTTGCTTGTGCTTGGTTGCTATTAGTAAAGACTATACCAAGTGTGATTCTAATGCTAGTATCCTGATGATCTATGTGTGAGGGTGTTCTGAGTGGACTTTGTGCATAGACATGATTGTGATAGATTAGGAGTCGTACCTGCTTAATTATAGTACGCAATGATGTATGGGGAGTACCTAACATCACTATATGTATATAAAAGTATTTTATACAAAACTTGTTTTTATGGAGTTATGAGTTACTCTAGGTTTAGGACTAGTTGCAAACGGTTCTAAATTGTACTGTTTGCTGGCTAATCAAAGATAATAAACCGTGCTTGCTGCATTAGAATAGGTTTTATGTGATTATGTATGATGTGTGTTCATGTGCTTGTGTTTGTGGTTTGACATACTAAGCGATTTCGCTCACTTTTTTTATCTTTTTCAGGAATAGGTGAAGATCAAGTATTATATCATTTATCTGAATTTGATGTCATTATGGACTACGGGGAGGATGATAGTGGACTAAACTTCTCCGCTGATATTTAGACCATATAGATTATAATTAGACTAAGTTGGAGACATTTTTTAACTTTACATGTTTTATGAGATTTTCATGTTTTATGAATTTAAGATTGAGTTATGAGATTTTCTCTTATATTATAAGTTTGGATTAAGTTGGCTTTGATTATGCACAAGATTATTTAGGTGTTTTTATGTCTATGAGATGATCTGAATAGGTATCCCTTATATGTAAGTATTGGAGATATATGTGTTTTTTATTATTTGAGGATTAATGTTTTATGGCCTTAGCGTGTCCATATATGTTAAAAATACATGGCGGGTTGTAATGCCATCAAGTTAGGGTGTTACAGAATATGAGAATGAAAGGGTTATAAATAAATAGATTTCTCCTTTTTAGGAAAAACAAAAAATACTTTAAGATGCATTTTTCATTTAAGATCTACTTCAAAAAATTTTTTAAGGGTAATTATCATATTTCGTAGATGAACTTTATTTATTTTTTACAATTAAGTACCAAAAGTTAAAAAATGTCAATTTAATATATAAACTTTCTTTTTTTTTTTGCAATTACTACTTGAATTTTACCAGATTTCGCAGCTAGTTACCTAAATTTTATATATTTTCCAATCAAATATCTCATCCGTGTAGTATAAATTATCTTGAAAAAATTATATGTAAATTGACATTTATAAAACTTTAGATAATTAATTGCACATTTAGAGAAAGTTAAGGTAACAAATGCAACATTAACCCATTTATATTTTAGCATCTAAGCTGTAAGAATCGTGAGTTAAGAAAACACTTTAACAATATAAAAATATCTCTTTATCCATACAAGCATCACATAAATAGACCACAATATCCAATTTATTTTTATATGTTTTATAATTAAATTATTAGTTATATTTTTATTTTTTAGTAACCATTGTTTGACCCTCAACGTATCTAGTCAACCAATTGACCTAAGGTTGCAAATGAGCTTAGTCAAGCTGAGCTTTTCAAGGCTCGAGCTTGATTCGTTTAAATGTTAGTGAGCTCAAACTTGAGTCAAGCTTTTTATCAAGCTCGAAATCTAGGCTCAAGCTTGGCTTATTAAACTAAATGAGCTTTATTTCATTCTCAAGCTCAACTTATTTACGAATCGTGCTTGAGCTAAGCCAAGCTTTTTATTGAGCCTAACAAACTTTTATCGAGTCTAAAATTAAAATTCGAGCTCAACTCATTTAAATAGTCATTTTTCTTTTTTTCTTTTTCTTCAATCCTAAAACTAGTATATAGGAGTTGCTAAACATATATACACATATATATTGACTAGAAATTAGTTTTGTTTTTTTTTTAATATATATTAACATATTATAAATATAAAACTTGTAAATTTACTAACGAGATTACTCACAAGCATGTTCGTGAACCTAAAACAAGCTTGTTTACAAGCCAGCTGTGAGCCTGAATCAAAACTCGAGCTTAGCTCATTTAGATAAATGGCTTTATCTTAGACTCGAGCTTAGCTCGTTTACTAAACAAGCTCAAGTCGAGTCGAGCTTGAAGCGAGCCAAGCTTGAGTACCTCATGAGTAGATCGGTTCATTTGTAGCCCTATTTGACCCTTAACTCTTTCATATGTTCAAGTCAACCTATCAGACTGAGTTTAACAACATTGTTCATAAAATTTAATGTATTATTATTAATAATAGTAAGAATACATATATTTTTAAAACATGTCTAGTTTTTATAGGTTTTTAATATAAGAAAGATCTTATTCCTTAATAATGTGAGACTAGCTTTTGTCTTTTGCTTTGTTATAGCCTAGTCTAGTTTTAGTCTAGTTTGAAACATAAAGCTATGTTTTCAAAAGTTTTATAAAAGAATTTCTAATATGTTCTGTTCAACTTTGGTTACAACTACCGTTTAGGTAAGCGTACCTATCGAAGTAGTATAGAAAATATTATATCACATTCCTTGGAAATAATTAGTATCCATCTTACTCACTTTTAATCTATTATCTAGGCAAAGAAAAACTCAGCAAAACATTGTGAATAGAAAAACTAAGCGAAGATTAATTCTAATTATATACACATTTTTCATGTGAATTTAGAAGATAAGTCTTTTAATGCAAGAATAAGCTTAAGATCTGCTTTACTAAGTCCTTATCATGTGATTTCTTAACAAACTTAAGGAGTCGTTTGCTGGGTATACTTGTACTGTTGGATTCACTAAGGTAGGTTAACAACTCTATTAAGGTAAAGAGCTCTAAATCTAAATTAGATCACCAAAATCCCTTCACAAGCTACCAACAACCTAAATCCACATAAAAATTAAGAATCCTTTTGATTAAAACCCATTTTAATGGAATTAAAATAAAGTGACAAAAAGTTTCACCATCCTATCTCTAATTGATTATAAACAACTTCATTAGTAACCTAGATCTATTCAAAAGAACGATTTCTCAATTTATTTAGTTAAAATTAAACATGAATCTATATGGTGCACTCACATAAACTCATGAATTATGGTTTTGAGCTACTAATTACAAGTATCAAAACAGTATTCAATTAACACATTGAAATCACATATATCAGGTTTTGGATTCACAAACTCTAAGTTAAAAATGATTTTTTCTCCATGGATATGAACATTAAACACAAATTCAGGAGAAACACTTTGAAAAAAGAGATAAATATTACTGATTAAGCAAAGAAACGTCGAGTTAATTTGAATTTACCTAGAAAAGTTGAATTTCTTACAAAAGAAAAGTTTTTCTCACTAAAAAAATTTCATTTCACTCTATTATATGTCAGAATTATGTTACATATTGTACAATGTTGTTACAACATCTATGCATGTTTATTTATAGGTGTCGGGATAAAAAAAATGAAGATATTACTCGCCACTATGGCAGAATCTTTTTAATAAACTTTGTACAAATTTTCGTGCGTGTTATTTTAGGAAAGGGTCACTTTTTGCGTTTAGGGTCACGACCTTGAAAGTTGGCAGAAGAAAGGTTGTTTTCTTCTCGTTAGAGGCACAATTCGTCTAAGCTTGAATCGTGGGTATAACCACAGGCACAATGTATTCTTAGCCTTAGTTCATTTCTAGAAGGCGTAGTTTGAGTTTGTCTTCAAAAAGCTTTGTTGTTTTGATTTAAATCCAGTTCAAATTACTTTATTTCTTCTTTTCTTAAGCTCAAGAGCTAAAAAACAATATTTAAACAATAATATCACAAATTTATAGGAATTTATCTAATAATGAATAAAATGAAGCATGGATTCCTATAAATTGAATAGAGTATAAATAACTTACCATAGCATCTAAATTTTTGTCCCATGTTGCTAATGTTACAATTAAAGTTGGATATAGTTGTATATAAATAAATGAATATCATTGACAATTTTTCAAAAAATGGGTCAACCTTTATAAAATTAATTATTAAGCTCAAGTTTTTTTTTTTTAAGTTTAAAATTTGACTTGTTTAAAATATCTTGTTGCCAAGATTTTATATAAAGTTTAAGATTTAATTTTTCTATAAAAAAATTAAAGAAAAAATAATTTTTTTTCATTATTTTACTTTATGTTTGGGATATTTTCGGGAAAAAAAGTTGCATTTTATAAGGAATAGTAATTCCTCTGGATATAAATAGTAATTCCTCTAATAAGAAATAGTAATTATTTATCTATTCCACAATACATAAAGCGAAGATTCTTATGGTTGAAGTTTTGTGCAAACCAAATAACGAAATAACTATTCTGCAATAATAATAAAGATAGAATAACAATTACATTCCAATAAAACAAATACAATGTAAAATTTGTATAGAAATATTGAAATAACCTAAAATGAATAAATAAATAGATAATTATTGTAATAAAGGAGCGTAAGGGCATTTTCTAACCATCTACAGTAACTTTTCAAAAGATATGTTAGTTAGCAAACCTATTGAAAACCAAGTAATCACTCTCCCTCTACTTTTTAATGTTTCAAAGTTCTCTCTCCCTCTTCCTCGATAACCTACAATGAAACTTCACGAATTTCAGCGGACATCCACAGTAAGTACATGCATTTGTGTTTCCCTGTTATTGCTTTTTGAGATTTGAAACAATAAGATGATGGAACTCTAACGTGTTGGCGTTAGCAGCAAGTTTTAATGGGAGGAACAACAAACGCGAGTGTAATCCCTATAGAAATCCTAAAACAAGAGGAGTAAGAGATTTTAGTAGAAGAAGAAACAAAGGAATCTCCTGTAAGGTAGCGTGGTTATTATGTTTATATATTTATTCTTGAATGTGGGATGTGTTTAGTAAGGTTTTAGGGATAAGAGTAATGTTCATGAGTGATTAGAATGTATTCATGGAAATGTTTAAAAAGATGTTAAGTTTGTAAATATGGAAATTTTAACAAATGGAGGATTTCCATGAGTACCTAGCCCATGAACTAAGTCATACATCTCTTGGTTTGCAAAAAATAATGTTTTCTAGAAGGACACAACTAGAACATGAACCTATGCTTTAAGTCATGTATCTCCCTGTGTTACAATAATGTTTTTCAAAAAATACACGATCAATACACAAACTCATGTATTAGGTCATGTTTCTCTCCATGTTTTCAACGAAAAAGGAATTTGGAAAGAAGACATGTACACGATCTTGTGTTCCTCTTTATGACTTCAAAGATGTGCCTAAAAAAGAATACAAGGAAAACACAAGGTCGTGCATCCCCTTATTCTGCAGTTATCAAGCTTTGGCATGACTACTCTCAAGGGTAGATATGTGATGGGTTGTAAATAACCCTTTGCTTAAGGCGTTACAAATATACTAATAAGATACGGTTTCTTTGATAAGATAATAATGTTTTAAAAAATGAAATGACAATACATGCATATGTAGTTTATTTAAATGTTTGATCTTATTAATAGGTCTCAATGAGCATATATAGACAAAAAAACTTTCTAGGCCTAGCCAATTCAATTGAGGCTTGAGTTGGCTTCTTAGGCTTACGTTGACTCCCTCAAGCATGATCTAGCCTTCCTTAACTCATTCGATTGAACTCTCCATACTCAATTAGAAGTATAACTACTTGATTGGACTTTATTGCTGGACCCAAGGTCTCACGTTGTGCCATAACACCCTATTCGCTTACCTTCTTAGCACATGACTCAGTAGTTTCATAACCCCTTGCTCATGGTTTCTAGTACCTCCACGTGTAGAATAACTACCTTCAAGACGATCTATAAATATCCTAATGAATATCATTCAATGACAACTCCTAGTAGCCTCTTAATATTACATGTTACTTTCGCTTATTCGGATATTTTGCTAACTTGGCTATCGAAACAGGTGCGTCAAATAATGCAAGTGCTCATTGCTCCTTTATTGTTTTATAGGTCCACTAATTCAATGTTTCAAATCCAACATTCTCTACAGGTACGTAAAGGCACTATGAGTCCTCTTAAAACATTTATTAAGGACAAAAGAAATAAATTCTTCATTCTTCAAATACTAATAATGTCCATTATAATATATATATATATATATATATATATTCAAACATCTTTTATGATAATCAATAATTAGCTATGGAGGTTGGCTAACAGTTTATTACAAAATTTAGGTGAGAATATGGAAACATGAAACCATTCTTTTTTGAACTAGAGGACATAAACAACCCGTCAAGTCAAGAAACACGGGGCTCAATGTCGACACATAAGATTCAGCTTAATCATCCAACATTTTGATGAGGGATTAGAGTGGATTGAGTAGGTTTAGGGTTTAGGGCTTAGGATAGTCATTGCATTTTAATTAGTGGGACCATCATGAATCAGTTTGTCAACGACCAATAACAGACGGCTCTGACTGGGTCCGACCTTTCCGATGATACTTTTGAAATGATGTCAACGTTGTCGGAGGCTTTTTTTTAATCTTTTCATTTTAATATCTGCTTTTCTCATTAAATTGACCTCATCACTGAGTCTTGGGAACCCAATTAATAAATTTGTATCATTGAAAAACAGCCGAGTGGCAGCGTGTTAGCCTTAACACAACATGCAATATAAAACGTGTTGATTGATATGTTTGGCTTTTTTTCTTTTTTTTTTTAATTAAAAGGAGATTTGAATATGAAATCTCTTACTTAAGGATTATCATTAGATTATAATATTATTGATACTATGTTTGATATCTAAATTATATATATTTTGCATAATTAATTAATTAATTATTTTTTTAATTAAATACTTTCTATTGCAATTTTATAGGAGAGAAGTTGTGTCCATAACACTTGATTATAAAAATAATAACTAACTATTTAAAATTTAAAAATAATTATTTTAATATGTGGGGTTTATTAAAACTTTGCAAATTATTGCAACTAATTATCTGGAATGTATTTTTACAATTAACTATTTTACTCACATATTACAAATAATCTAAAAAAAAATTTTGAGCAGTAAACTAACACATTTTGATTTTAAGATGGATAAAATTTAGACATCAAATATGTATTTACCTAATAAGATATGACGTACTAAAGTAAGATATATATAATAGGAACTATATCCAATTAAATTTGTCAACATATGAAACTCATCCATCAAGTGAATAATTTTTCCTTTTGAAAAAAATCGATGACTCATAATATTTTTGTCAAATAAAATTAAACTGAACAAATCAATATATATATAATATATATATATGTTTAATTGCTTAGATATTTGATTATAATTGATAAAGAAACTTATTTAAACAACCATTTTTAAATAATTAATATAAATTTATATTTTTCTATTTGTTGTGACAATAATAAAAGGAATAATGGTTAGTAGAGTTGGATGGTTTTAAAACCGTCCAGAATTTATTTTTGTTTTTTCATTTCCTTTTATAAAGAATTTGTTAATGTTCGATAATCAATTGTATTTTAATAGTTATGTATATTCTTTTTCTTTTAATTTGCTCATACTTAGAAATTCAAACCTCAAAGAACCCAAGGTGAAAAAATGATAAGGCATAACATATGGGAAAACATGATCATAATAAACGTAACATGTAAAATAATACGACTACACTAGCATATATAGATGGTTGTAAAATAAGTTAATTATCTATAATAATTATATTTTTTTTCGTTGGTTCATCGAAATGGCTTCATAATAGGCGAATTACATGATAGATTTTTTCTTTTTATAATTAGAAAAAGTTAACTCAAAATATCTATTGTATTTTTTTGTGATCATCTTATTGGAAAATTAAAAAAAAAGTCAATGTTACTGAATCAAAAAATGAAATTATTGAAGGTGGCATCAGACTTTCATAAAGTGATTTATTTTACATCCTCCCAAGTCTCCAGAAGTGACCTCCTTGGGTTGAATTCATAACTACCAGCAGACACTTTTTGAAAGAGGAATGTCCAAATAAAATGGTTTTATAGAGCTGTCGGTTGACAAGAGCAAGAGTAATTATATAAAGGCAATAATTAGGGGTTCACATTGTATTGTATTACCCCAAATAATTATTAAAAGGAAGGAATTATTGGATGCCTAACAATCAGAAAGAAATTCACTGTGATTTTTCAAAAGATCTGATAGTATGTTTTACAACAAAAAAAAAAATACACACACATATGTGTAGACCTATAAACAAATGTATTGGGGCCAATTTTGCAATGTTTTAACTTTGCCAAAAGGTTTAGTATTATCAAAACCGTTGTAAATTAATCGTATGAATAGGAGTTTCCAATAAGATAAATCATTTTTGTTTTTTTTTCCCTTTTCAAATATTTGTAATATGTATATAGAAAAAAAAGGAGTTAAGTATTTTTCTTTCCTTTTCTTTTTTTTTTTATTTTGCAATTTTCTATTAGTCGACATAAATCACCTGGTCTGGTATGAAATGAATGGCTGACACAAGGTCCATTTAATTAAGTAAAAACTTCATAGCCATTAATCTACTATATTTGTTATTGTATAAAATAGGAAACATCTGGGGGTAGAACTTACTTGGGGAAGGCATCACCAATCACCTACCAGTGGCCATTCCCATAAGTTGTATCTACTCTCTCTCTCTCTCATGGTATTATTATAACATATAAGATATCTTAAGCCTTATCTATTATTATAACATATCCAAATAAAAGTATGAGGATCGATAATAATGGTAAATAGGATAGAATAACGTATAGATTTATTTTAGATTTCTTCTTCTCCCATTATTGGATTCTCTTATAATTTCAAGCACCACAAGATTAACTTTGAAGGTTTCTCTTGAAAGACAAGACATGAAACAAAGTGAAATACCGGCTAAGTGAATTATGAAGAATCTCCTTAACTCTTTAAATTGGTAAGTTTTCTCACCCTTATTATGTGATTGATGGAGATTTGAAATCTTAATTGGTTTCTCTTTTGAAAGGAATTTATCATTGATTGTGGGTGGTGCAAAAAGCATTGGTGTTGATGTTGTTATGGTGGCATTAAGGTTGTAACCTAGTTGATCTTCAGCTACAAGTGCAAGGTAAAAATATGATCTTTAAATGCGTACTTTGTTATGGTAATTTTAGGATTTAGGATATAATTATATTATAAGATAAAAAAGAAGAAAATTGTGTCATTGAAGTGTTTAATTTGTTAAATAGGAAAAAAACATACACAAATTTATTTTATATTAAACTTATAGATTGTTAAATAAAACATTTACATATTATATAAATTATATTAAATTAATGGGTAATAGTCAATTATATCAATTTAGGTGCTAAGAAGCTTCTACGGTCCCGCCATTTATCTAACTGTTAAGATAAATATAGTTAATGAAATACCAACTATTTTGATGATTTGATCACAATTGGATATTATATGAGTCGTTGGATAGTAACAGCACTGGTCTCATCGAAATTAAGGGTGCGACCATAGAAATTTCCCAAGTGCTAGCATTACCAATTACAAATTTGTTAATCTAGTATTTATTTTTGGAAAGTTAATCTTTTATTCAGGATCTTATAATAATTTTTTTAAAAAAGGAAGGGTGCAAGAGTAATTAATGCAATTAGAATGTTAAGTGGATCAATAATAAACTTAGTATTGAATGCTTGTATAAAATTATTGATTAAAAATATAGTTTTCATGGTAGATATTAAAACTCTAAAAGGAAAAAACAATTATTGAATTTGAATTTTCAACTTGATATAAGTATGTTAACCATTTAAATTTGACTTTACTGTTAAGACTAAAAGAGCTAACATTAATAGAATTTCATAATAACAATTGTAATTAGCATATCAACATAATATTGATAGCTATTATACCAAAAGATTAAAGAATAGTTGGAATAACGTAATAACGACAAAAACTAATAATCATCATTAATAAATAAATGAAAATTTAATAGCAATAGTGTTTATTGATATAATTAAATAAATAATATACTACTCTTATTAAGAGAATAATTTTAGGACATACATAAAGGTGTTGCAAATATATATATATATATATATATGTCAACATGCTGATATATTCAAATAGTTGAATAGTAATAGATGTGTAGTTTATTAAGTTATAAGATTTACAAATAATTTATATTATAATATAGTTTTATTTAGTAATAATTATAATTCCTTAGTTTGAATTTAGTGGTAGCAGCCTTTTCCTCATGTTCTAAACCATGGAAATTAACAATGACTATTGTCTTAGGTTGAAATTTTGGAACTATTAAGTATAAGTCATGACATATGTATGTTACACTTTATATTAGGAATAATTGTCATTGTAATTTAACAGCTTAAGTCTTCAATATAGGTATGCATGATATATTTGTCGCTTGCTATGATAGAAATTGCTAATAACTTGACTAATATGTAAACTCAGCTGATAAAGTCTGCTACTTGTTATTTGGTGATCTTGCATTGGAGAGCGATGCCCTTGTTAAGGTGTCAGACCTTGACAGGGTAGTTAGGCGCTTAGTAACCTTGTTATGGCTCAACAGGTAGTCGATAAGGGGATCGGTATTAGGCATAGCAATCACCTAAATAAAGAGAAATTATATCAAGTGCAGTTCGAAGGAATGAAACTCATCGAATCATACGGTATAGATAGATTGTGATAGTGATGTCTGGGTAATGATTGTGAATCTCAAACGGGACTACTTTTTATTTTTTTATGGGCAAGAGGCTGATTGTTTTCGAAAACCCCTATACTGCTGCGGTAGTATTGGAACCTAGGTCCTTCATCATGTTGTCCGAAGTCACGAGCACTCCATGTTACTTGCTACACTTAACTTAAATATTTAAATAAATGCTTGTTGCATTAATATATGATGCATGAACATATCGTGTGTATTTGGATTGCTACTTATTGGGTTTTGGCAGGGGAATTTTTTTTTTTTTTTTTTTTTTTTTTTTTTAGATGTAGCAAATGCTTATGTGCTATGATGATGACCTCAACTTGTGGGATTAGGCGTTTACTTTAGGGTTTTGGGACAACATGCATAATAGGTTGTTTAATTAAATTTTATTGCTTTAGCTTGGTTTGAATTATTTGAAATTGTAGAGATGCAAAACATTAAGATTCAAAATAGCATGTAATAATTTAAAAATTTATCGTTCATTTATTATATATAGTAAGTGTATGTGGGGAACTGCTCACATCCTTCAATTTTGAGGGATGACATTTTTACATTATAAAGGAGGGATAGGATTCAAACTTGATCGATCCTACTTAATATACTGGTATTAATACTATTAAACATATAAAATTATTGGCAAATTTTATCAACTTTTGGATTTTTTTTTTTTTGGCCAAATCAACTTTTGGATTCAAACATAAATAAATAAATGAATACTCAATTAAGCATAAAATCGAAGATATTATCAAATCGAGCCATAATTTAGCTGATCAGTATTGCACTACATGATGGAAATTTCCAAAATCGCCACTTCCTTAACTTAAGTTTAGGTTTAGTTAACCAAACTCTGATAATCCCAAATCCTACTTTTGGAATAGTTGAATGGACTGGATTACAAAATATCCCATGACAACCTCGACATTAAAGGATATGTTGATTCGATCTCACTGACTGACGTATCACGTGGATTGAAGAATAATGTCATTAACAAATGAAATTCCGATACTTGTAATCATTGTGATTGGTCTACAAAAAGATTGATCAACACGTTGCAAAGCACGTGCTAGGTATTTATTCATTGTTGCCCAACTATCACCAATTTTAGTGCTATGCGAATTTATTTCAGGTTTTGATTAGATTGTTTAGTTTTTTATTTATATCTGTTTTAAATTTATATTTTATTTATATCTAATTTATTTAATCTATTTATAAATATAAATATTTATCTTTTATTTATATGCATTTATAATCAATATCTATTTAAAAACAATAAAAATTAGATGTAAACAAACAAACATTTAGATTGTCATATTTTTATCGGTATTAGATTTATGTCAGATCAATATTTATAATTCATCGGTATCATATCTGTATTGGTTCAGTCAATTTATTTGTAAAATTATTAATTTTTTATCAATATCTTATTAATAGTGATTTAGTTTTAGTTCGATTTAAAAACGATATTAGAATGTGTAAATCCTCAATGTGAGAGAGCCTATCTAGACATCATCACGGGTCGGTCTCGAACCCGGGAACCAACCTGACCTGTCACCGGTGGTTTCTGAATCGAGAACCGGCCCGAGAATGGCGGATCTGAACTGGTAGAGGACTCGTCGGTTCCGATGGGTTCTTACGATTCCATTCCTAAAAACCGCATGATCCGGCAGTTTTGGAATCGTTGATTTAGGAACCGGCAGAACCGGCAGTTCTACACTATAAAAAT